>CM057450.1:1124320526-1124718026 GCA_016271365.2 Neoceratodus forsteri | reverse complement strand
TTGATGTGCCAAATTTTGTGTGAATCCATTTTGTGGTTTTTGAGATACAGAGCATCACAAAATCCTAAATGTACCTGTTTTTTTTTTACATTTCTTTCTACAGCTGGATCTCAGAAACTTCTTTATGTTGTGGTCTGAAAGTTGCAGGGTAGAAAGCCTTTGGGTCACAGATGTGCTTTTTGAAGGTTTGGTGAAAAAATATTAATCCCTTCAAAAGTTATGACATTTAAAATGTTCCCATTATTTCCTATAGGAAAATTTATAAATCAGGCACGACAAATACTATTTTTCATGCAATACAGTACTGTGCACAAAATACCAGCTTCTTTTTACAAAGAAGGCTGGTATTGTGTGCACAGTTCTCAGAGGTTCAGTCGATTGAACTGTGTTGCGTACGTTATTTTGTTTGCAGCTTAGCGAGGATGCTGAAGTACCGAACATTTTGGAAAAAAAAACACAACAAAACACAGCTAAAGAGGTGTATTCTGATGTTTTTTTTTTTTTTTCAGCTGAATCCAAACAAGTTTTTTTTCAGGTGCCAGCTCACACAGAGAATGGCTTGTAGGCCATTCTCTCTATGAGAAGAGCAGTATTTTCTTGATTTCTGCAGCCATTGCTGGAACTGGTGCTGCGGCTACAGTGTCAAGGAAGACACGCTTTGTTCGCATTGACAAGGAGTGCCCAATCCCTGTGTCGGTATGTGTAACCCCACAGAAACACACACACTTATTTGACACACTTGGAGCCCACCCCAATGTACCCTACATTATTTATAAGTCTGTGAAAAAAAGAAAACCACCCCCCAACATCTTTTCTTCAAAATAGAATCATGAATCAAAATTTGCAATCATTTTGATGCAGGATCCTGCATCAAACAAGTCTGCCCCCTCCCCAAATTCCTATGTTTCACACTGACATCAGGGAGCCCAATCCCCTTGTTGGTGTGTATCCCCCCCCAAGTTTTCTGGCACACTCGGAACCCACCCCAGTTTGCCAAGATATAGTTTCTTTTTTCTTAAACTTTCCAACACCGGGATGCCCACTCCCAGTGTTGGATGCCCCAACCCACTTTTATTGCCTATGGAGGTGTCCAATTCCTCTGTTGGCATCATAATTCCCCCCCAATCTATGTGGCACACTGGGAGCCCACCCCAGTGTGCCCATATAAATCTTTTTTAACCTGTGAATAAAGAAAACTGTCCCCAATGTCTTTCTTTTTAACAAACCTGTAATAAAGAAAACAGTCCTTCATCATCTCCCCAGTCACCTCCCCACCTCCCTCTGCACACCCACCTCCCCATACCCCTCTTACCCTATACTTACCTTTGGAGGTCAGTGCTGTCATCTTCTTCAGACCTGGAACACATCTGCACTTTTCAAAGCCCAACCACAAACTGAAGAATCAAAGGTAAGCCATATAATGGGAGTCAATGGGGGGGCTTTAACTTGCAACAATCCTCCATTGGGGACTTTTCAGCTAATAAATTGAAAAGTAGATCTTGCAGGGCTCTAAATTAATTTTGCCTACAAACTCTGACAATATCGGACCTCTATGGGATGGCTCCTGACTTCCGTTGGGGATTTCATTTTTTTACCACAAGAAAAAAGGTGCCAAGTTGAAACAAAGCACTCCCATAAGGAGGCTGTGGAATTGCCCTACCGCAGATGCCAGAAAGGAGCTGATGGGGATGAAAGGGCACCTTGGACTGCTGCTGAGCCCTCCACCAGCAACAATCCTCCATTGGGGATTTTTTTGGGCCTACCCTCCAACTCCTGCCCAGAGCATTACCTATATACACACCACATCAAGGGCGGACCTCTGACTATGCCAAAGGGCTCATTGGCCCGATGGATGAGTAGGAGGGGCTCTGATAAGCAGTAATACCAGTTAGAAGGTTATATCTTGATGTCTTTTACTGTATAAGAATAAAGACAGCCAGCAATAGTCTTCAGCGTTATGGTTGCACAATGAATCTAAATTTTTCTTGGCTCTCTACATGAGGACTTTCTAAACTGGTGCTTGCTAATAATTAGACTGAAATTGACTGACATCGATCTACTTCTACTGAAGTCCACAAATACATTTTGGCTGTATTTTTTGCTACAGCCATTCAGAAACTCCTATAGCTAGCCAGAAATCACTGTTCCCTGAAACTGAGCTGCAGAACAAGGCAGTCTTACAGCTAAAGCTAGGCTTCAATCTCCTGTTGTAAGTTCTGGTGATTGACTGCTGCTCAAATAGGCTGTACTTTAACTAAAGCTAGGCTATGATTGTTTCTGCTGAAGTAAGACTGGAAATTGACTGTAGAATGTCTCAGCCAGATAGCATTGTGCTTATCCTGTTATAAGACTATTATAAGCCAACCAGCTTTAGGAACCACTTTTCTCTGTAACGTAAGTATAAATTAGGTCTACTTCCTGCTATAGCTAGGTGGGGAACTGACTGCAGTATTCTCAGCTAACCAGCATGTGCATATCCTGAATTAAGATTATTATAAGAAGACTAGGATATTACAGCTATCTAGCCTGTGCCTATCTTGAAATTAGTCTAACTTACCCTTACTAGCTTTAGGAATTACTCCTCACTGTAACATAACTGTAAATTAGGTCTACTTTCTGCTAGATTTAGGCTCAGATCATTACTTCTTAAATAAGCCTGTTATGTTGAATATTTTATCTCCACTAATCTGCATTTGTTTATCCTGATCTAATACTGTTAAAAGCTAACTAAAAGGCTTATGCCTGAATAGTGCCTAAAATACTACATTAGTGCCAGGCAAATAAGTAAGAGCATAGCCTCCATAGGTAGGGGTGATAAAATATTTCTGGCAAGGGGTGACAATTTTTTGTTTGTCCCCTTCCTGCCAGGCAGGGATACCGTCTCAGGTAAATTCAAGCAGTCGAATGTCTCTGCACAGAATTTAGGATCCAAGCTCTCCAGTACACCCAATAATAGCCTGTTTTAACAAACCAACAAGCTGCCTTACTGGTCCTTGTAAGTGTGGGTGTACAAGCAGAAAATGAGACTGCCTACAATAAGTGTCTGCTAGGGGGCATATTATTAATAGTGATGGAAACTGTCTCGGATCAGATAAAAATTTCTCCAGAGGGAGCAAATGGACACAAGGATGTGACCTCTTTCACCTTCTCTAGTATAATAATCCATAAGTATAAAACCTCAATCAATAACTGGTACTTAAAGAGCATCAACACAGCAAAATTAGGGCACTACTTAACCACACATTCTATCCAAGGGCCAAAGGGCTACAGGCGTCTGCAAAAATTCATTGCAGAACTATGGCTTCACCGATTATATCTATCATGGTCAGGGGACATCGAAACAAACCCTGGGTCTCATCTTGGGACCAATCCCTCTATCATCCCACAGTGGTTCAAAACTCAAGGACTAAAGGTTGCACACATGAACATTAGAAGTCTGACGGTAAACTTAGATGAACTAGAAGCATGGATATCCCACTACTCCCCAGACATACTTGGACTAACCGAAACATGGCTAAAACCAAGCATCCCTGACTTTTTATGTGCTATTAAGGGTTACAAATTACTAAGAAAGGACTGTGGTTCCACCAAAAGGGGAGGTGGAGTTGCCATCCTTGGAACACCTAAAACTTACAGTACAACTCATGGATACAACCAGCACCCTCAAAATCCTATACGTAGGTCTGTTACTAGGAAACAGCAAGAAAGTAAACCTGATCTGTGTCTACAACCCACCCAAGAGTGGCCTGCTGGGATTAACTAGCCTCATGGAATCTCTGGCCTCCCTAAAAGGGCAAAATGAAGTTCTACTAATGGGTGATTTCAATCTGGACTGGTCAGGGAAACACTCAGGATCTTATGAAGTGGCACTGGAAAAACTGCACCTAACGCAGCTAATTATGTGCCCAACAAGGATATCGTGACAAAGCAATCACAAATCAGTGCTGGACTAGATAGTCACAAACAGTGGGGAACATGCAAGGATGTATAGAACACTTCCTGACTCCATCAGTGACCATGCCCCGGTTCTTTGTGCCTGGAGTGCGCATAGACCCATGCCTCCTTCCAAGGAAATTCAATTTTGCGATTTTTCTAAGCTAGGCACAAGAGACCTTCATGCTGACCTCAGCAACATAGATTGGGCCCCAATCTACCAGACAAAGAATGTTGAAGATGCAGTAGCTTTTCTCATAAACACCCTGCAGGAGGTGCAGAACAAACATGTACCCCTAAAAAGAAGAAGAGTACAAGGCACTGCTACCAGATGGGTACATAGTGGTCTATTGGCCACCATGAGAGCCGGAGATGAGACCTGGATCTCTGCAATGAAATTGAAAAGACAAGAAGACTGGGAAAAATACAGAAGGCAGTGTAATGCCTGTAAGAAAACCATTCACACAGAAAAAAAGGACCAACTCAAACCAACTGCTACAGGCATCTGCCAAGGGCACCGATGGTTTCTGGAACCACATAAAATCTTTCACGGTGCAAGGCAGCAACCAGTCTATAGAAGATATGACACTGGTTGGAGCAAACTGTAACAATATTAGAACAATAGCAAATGCACTAAACTCCGACTTTACTGACCTCTCTAGCTACGAGAGGCTCACAAACCAGTCAAATACTGTACCTACTGGTGACATGTCCCCTGCCTCTACACCACTTAGCCTAAGAGAGGTTAGCACAGTGGAAGTGCTAAGTCTCCTGAGAAAAAGGCTCACGGATCAGCTGGACCAGGTGGCCTAATACCAAGGTTCCTTAAAATAGCAGCTCCAGCCATAGCGGCACCGGTCACCAGGATCTTCCATCTCTCACTCAGTACAAAGACAGTCCCGTCTCTCTGGAAAATCGCATGGGTAGTACCAATACACAAAAAAAGGGATACCAAGGGCATAAATAACTACCAACCAATTGCCCTACTCTCTGCCCTGAATAAGCTACTAGAAAAAAATGTGGCAACCCAAGTGGCTGAACACTACAACAGAATAACCTACTCTCTTCTGCACAACATGGTTTCAGGAAGAGCCACAGCACAACCATGGCTCTTAACAAATTTATAAATCATGTAAAAACTGCACTGGACAAGGGCCTCTGCACAGGAGCAGTCTTCACTGATTTAACCAAGGCATTTGACCTTGTGGACCACCACCTGCTTCTATCAAAACTGTACACACTTAGTCTCTCAAAAGACTCTATCTCATGACTTGACAGCTACCTCTCTGGACATGCGCAGTTCGCTCACATTAACAAGTACAAATCTGATCTTTCCACCACCACTGTCAGAGGGCCTCAAGGATCCATCCTTGGCCCACTGCTTTTCTTGCTGTTCATAAACAATTTACCAGTGATGTCTGGGCTCTCCTCTACTATTCTGTATGCAGACAACATGATACTGTACACAAGTGGCAAAGACATAATCACTATAAATTCTACACTAAACACCAATTTTGATTGCCTACATACATGGCTAACATGCAACAAGCTAATCCTAAATATCAAAAAAAACTTTGGCCATGATGTTTGGCTCAGCACTGAGGATCAAAGCTCAGACATCTGCACTGTCAATCTCAGGAACAGATGGCACCCTGTTGGCGGTGGTGGGCTCCTTCAGGTATTTAGGAATAATACTGGACCCCTCGCTTGACTTTAACCTGCACGTAGCCTCCACCTGCAAAACTATAAATATAAAGCTGGGGCTGGCCTACAAAATCCATTCCTAGCTAAATGCGGCAGCTAAACTGGCCATCGCACAGGGAATTCTTAGACCTGGCCTCACCTATGGCATAGCGACCTTCCATGATGCAAACAAAGGGGTACTACAAAGGTGGGACACTTGCTGTAATAACATCTGCTGCTTTGCCTTATCGGTGCCAAGGTGAACCCACAGGTGTATACTGTACTCAAGTCTAGGCTGGCTGTCCCCTACCTTTTATTATGCTTACACCGCAGGATGTACAATTGATTCCATCATTAGATCTGGGACACCAGAGATGCTGGCCTACCTGTTACAGCAAACAAAACAAGCTTTTCCACTCAGGTCATTAGAAAAGACTTGCCTTAGTATACCTAAACGTGCCATGAAAATGGGTGAACAAGTCTTTTCAGCATCAGCCCCTAAGCTTTGGAACACCCTGCCCTAATCTATTAGGCTCTCCAAATCACACCAGGTGTTCAAAAATGAGCTACATGCCTACCTCATGGGCACTGATAGGTGCACATGCACCCTAATCACTGGAGCACCCGCCTAATATAGCGCTCCCAAATCTAAAGCAATTTCCTTATATGTATGCCACATCCTTATGTGGGAAGGCTTAAACTCTCTGGTTGTGACCACCTGTTTCTCAAGGGGGCCAGCACTACCTGATCTGTTGCCATATTGATCCCATATTCTGCTAACCCCTGCATTAGAACATGCTTTGTATGATTTCTTGCTCATTAATTGTTTCCTCTGTTTGCAACTGCCTTGCCAACTGTGATGCAGCAATACCTGAGATATCTATTATAGTCTAGTTTCCTTGCACTAAATCATGTGATGTTATTTGTCTCCTGACTTGCTATTGCCTCTGTATGTAACTCTTTATATAACTGTATCTCTGTATATAACTCTCCTGGGTCGTGCATGAAAATAGGCAAAGTTTCTTGTCTAGTGCACTTACCCAGTAAACAAAAACTAAATAAATTATGTTGATATCTTGGCCAATTTTAGGAATTTTGCACCAAATTTTCAATATGGGGCTCTTGGAACCATACCTCGTGAACAATGGCACTGTTGTTTCGTTGCTCAGTCCTGAAAGGTGATTTAGTGGTCACTGCGTGGAATCACCTCTTGGGACTGATTTACAAAACTACAGTGCCAATGTTCATGAGGTGGGGTCCCAAGAAGCCCAAGTTGCAAATTTGGTGAAAAAATTCCCTGAAATTATGGCATTACCAGCGTGAGTTGTGCAGTTTCTATGCACGCTCATAACTTCACCAATGTTTAAAATTTTCATTTCAGATTTTCAGCATTGCCATTTTTTCATACATCCTTATGAATAGTATAGCTGTCATTTTGCACATCCTGCCCAGAATGTTTGTTTGCACCTGTGGTGCAGAATGGCATGGTCACTGTGCGAAATCAATTGTTGGGACTCATTAACAAAATCACTGTTGCACTGGTCATGAGGGGAGGTTCCAAACAGCAGAAGTAGAAAATTTGGTGAAAAAAATTAAAAAAAAATGACCACATTACCAGCGTGCTTGTAACTTCACCAATTTTTCATATTTTCACTCCAGATTTTTAACATTGCCATTTTTTACACATCACCTTGTGAATAGTACAGCTGCCATTTTTCAGATCCTGTCAAAAATGTTTTTCATACCTGTGGCACAAAAATGGCATTACAGTTGTGCAGAATTACATTTTGACAGGGATTTGAAAGTTTTCTGTACTGAGTACATGCGGTGAGGTGATAAGAAGGCTATGTTGAACAGTTGAGGTAACAATTAATTATTTAAGAAGGCACAGTCATGACTATTTGTTGCAATTTCACTACACCTGCTCATAACTTAATGTTTGGCAGCAAAGCCGGCCCATTGGCGCAGCGGTGGGATTTCCGCTTGCGACGCCGGCGACCCGGGTTCGGGAACGGATCCGGGTCGTCGAAGGGCCGGCCGGGGGGAGTAGGATCGAGCGTCCGATGGACAGCTCTCCTACTCCAGGGGGAGGGCGCAGGTAAGCCTCGGCGCATGGGAGACCCCTGGTGGAGACTGGGGTTCCCAGGCTAGCCAGCGAGCATGGGGGATGGAGGCGGGCGGACGCTGGCGCCATTGCACGCCCCGCCTCCTCTAGGGAGAAAACCAGAGGAAAAGATGGAGGGCAGGACCGCCGATTGATGAAGCCCTCCCCGGTGAGCCTCACATAGCCGCCGCTGCAGGACCCCGACTAGATACAGTTCCGGGACCACGAAGGTGGCCTTCAGCCCTGCCCTCTGGGGGGTAAGCAGGGGGTGACCGAGGGTCCTCAGCAGCAATCGGCGACGGCGGAGGTCTCCGGGGTCCATGACCAGGGTGGACGGCTTCGGTGGTGGTCCTGCGGGGAAAAAGAAGAAAATAAAAAAAAATAAAAAAATAATGTGTGGCAGCGCAGGAGCCGGAGATCCCTGTGTTTCCACAGCTACATACATATGTGTATCTGGGGAGGGATCCCACCATAACATATGGATACTGTTGTACTCAGACTCTGCACTCCCACCATGACATTTGGAGACTGTTGTTCCATCTATCTGGATGGAGGGATGGCGGACCCTGCATTCCCACTATGACATATGGACACTGTTGTACTATCTGGATGGACCACCTACCATGACATATGGACACTGGAGTACTATCTGGATGGAGAGATGGGAGCACAGAGTCCAAAGGACCCTGCACTCTTACCATGACATATGGACACTGTTATACTATCTGGATGGAGGGATGGGGGTGCAGGGTTTGAAAGACCCTGCACTCCCACAGAAAAATGAGGATACAATTATACAATTATACTGTCTGAAAAAGAACGGAAATTATTTGCAAAAAAACTTTGTTAATGCATCAATTAGGGTGAATACCACAGCAACAAATGCAGGGAAATGAGGCATAAGGGTTTCCAACCCTAATGCCCCACCCCCAGGGTTCCCACCTCTACCACCCCACCCCATCCCCCCACCCTCCACACACAAACAGGTGTCAGGGTGTGCCATGGAGTCATCAGGCCTAACTCTCACCCCATTCCATGTGTAAACAAGCTTAATTGCCATAATGTAGGACAAGGTGTAAATCTGAGTGGGATGTTTATGCCAGTATTCATAGCTTTGCTGTGTGTTGTAAGGCTGAGCAGCCCATAGTATGATAAGAGCTCTGTTCCTGCCGTGGCCAGCAATCTGAGGTAGACAGCGAGCTGCTTGTATGAAATATGTGACATAAACAGTCACTTTCTTGATGTTATGGCTGAATCTAAAGGTTCCAGGTAGTTGTTCAATTTAGCAATTAACAGCTCTGCAAGATGCACAGTTCTACAGATCATAGGACAAGAAAGATAAATATAAAATGGTGGGGGAGGGATGAGAAGAGGCAGATTATTGTACTTTCTCTTGCAAATGACCTCAGCTGCACTAATGTTTCTAGTATCTTCCATGATGGCACAGAAAAATATTTTTGTTGCCATATTGTTCCTTGTAACAAAGGATTATGAAAAAAAGATTTGATACCTTTTATTGGCCCAACATAGATGTTTTATTTTGTAACATCTATGTTTGTCCAATAAAAGGTATCAAATCATCTTTTTTCCTTGATCTAATGTTTCAAGGGAAGACATAACTGCATGACGTATTGAAAAGAAACAGGCTACATAACTTCTGCAGCATTCAGGCAAAAGAAAATCCTATGCAGAAGAGTTCTGTAAGGCAGCCCTAAAAATATAGAAACATAGAAACATAGAAGTTGACGGCAGATAAGGACCGCAAGGCCCATCCAGTCTGCCCATTTCTTTTTCTACCTTATAAATGTGCCATCGGCCTTTGCTCTGTCAGTGGCCTATCTATTCATAGTCATTTGTATTGCTCCCTTATGCCTATCCCATGCCTGTTTGAAGCCCTGCACTGTATTCATAGCCACCACTTCTGTGGTAAGCCATTCCATGCATCCACCACCCTTTCTGTGAAAAGAATTTCTCACATTCCCCTTAATTGGCCTCCTCTAATCTCATGCTGTGTCCTCTTGTCCTGCTATTTTTCTTATATTTAAACATGTTAGACTCTTTCACCTTGTTTATGCTCTTAAGGTGTTTGAATGCCTCGATCATATCACCTCTCTCCCTCCTTTGCTCAAGGGTATACATATTGAGCTCCGTTAATCTGTCCTCATATGTCTTCTGATGCAGTCCCTGCACCATTTTGGTTGCCCTTCTCTGGACTGCCTCAATTTGGTTAATGTCCTTGTTAATCTAGAATGGAGTCACCAAGTTAAACATAAAAAATGCAGACCCAATAAACTACTGGATGAGAGACTGAAGCTGTCGCATGAAAATTTAGATGATAAAGTCAGCACAATAGCTTCATGCCTATAGTGCCAGCACCCATCATCTCTCATTATTGATTATCAGTGTCTGAGCATGTCAGTCCCTGCAACTATAATCATGATGAGTAGCGGTTTAAAAGGTCAGCACCTGCTCAAACTGCTGGATCCCCAATATTGTCAAAGAAAAAGGGGGGCTTACCTTCACATTTGAAGGATTTAAATATGCAACTCACTATACCAAGGATCCAGATTTTGCAGGTTGGTGGGTCCCGTGTCTAATTCACTCTCTCACAGCTGACCTCTGCTGAGCTACTTTTTCTAGAGAATGACAAACTGTATTATAGCAGTCAAATAATGAAAAAAAAATCAATATATGCAGAAGAAGCCTGTAAGGCAGCTCTAAAACATTCATCTAGAGACTAATGAGTTAACAAATTGAATTTAAAACATTCAGGTCCAGTAAACTGCTGGGTGAGATAGAGGAACTCTATCACATCAATTTAAAAAATAAAGTCAGCACTATAGCTTCACACATATGGTGTCATCACTCAGTGATTCTCCATTAATTGTCACCACCAAAGCATTTCAATCTCAGCACATAAAAGCATGCTGAGCATCTGTTGAAGAAGTCAGCATCTTCTTAAATTGCTGAACCTCTGATATGTCAGAGAAAAAAATAAACTGACCTTGACATCTGAAGGGTTTGAATGTGCTACTCACTATACCAAGGAGCTGGTTTCTTCAGGTCGACAGGTCCTGTGCTGTAATTTGGGTTTGGGTCTGTTCAGTTACAGTCTATGGCAGCTTCTGGGCTTCAGGCTGTTCTTCTATACCATCTTCCCATGCAGTAGAAGTCAGCACCAGTCAATGTCCTAAGTCCTCCCTGGCCAGACTGGACACCCTCTTCAATTTCTTCTGCCTTGTTGCCCTGGATGTCCACCCTCGCACCCACCACTGCGATCTTTATCGTGCCCTATCCTTCCCCTCTCTTACAAATAGGCGACTCTCCCACTGTGCTAAATTCACCTCCAAGTATTGGTTGGGTGAACTCCTTTCCCACCTCCCTTCCTCCTTAATAACAACCCCTCCATCCTCCCATTCCCTTAGATCAACTGACTCCCGCACCCTTGTAGTCCCCCACAGATCCACCCTAACCAGCCAATCCGGTTACTCACACCGCCTCGAAAATATTTGGAATTCCCTTCCCCCTCAAATCCAGCACTCATCCTCCACCTACTCCATCAGCTCTGTCCTCAATAATTCCCTTGCACTTAACTGCTCCTACCATGTCCCTCCCTAATTCCCTCCTCTGAGCCCTGATAAACCCTACCTTCATTTTACCCTATACACCCACCCACCCAACATTTCTAGCTCTCCTCCTCTTCTTCCACATTGCTCCCCCTTACTGGCCTCCCTTGATCTCTCACAGACTGTAAGGGGACCCCAAATGCTCCTCATGGGTCCATGCATCCTGATGGACTATTGATTAGGCCCCCTCTCCTCCAAAGGTGCAAATTATCTCCCCTTCAAGGGTTCAATTCTCACTCTCTCACTCTCCTATCACTCTTTTAATCCCTATCTACTGACCTTCCCCAACCCCCTGACAGGGTACCCCGTATCCTGCAGGGTCCTCTCTTGGGTGATGTCCTATTCCCCCTCCTAGCATTTAAATCACACCTCCTCCTTCTCTTTCTCCTCCCTCTTTAATCCCTACAGCCTTATACCCCTTTCTGTCTAGCACCTTAGCCCCCTTGCAGGGTTCCACACATCCTGAAGGGGTCTCTCTGGGACACTGCCTATCCCCTTCTCTCTGGTCCCCCAGTTCCCTTACAGGGTTCCTCGTATCCTGAAGGGACATGACTCTTTCCCCTCCCCCACCTCACCATTACATCTCCTTTTCCCCCTCTTTCACATAAGCACTTGCTTACTTATTAACCCAGCACTTATTATTGTCCACTCTTTCTATATATCATGTGCAATACTGTTTAACACTGGTTGTAACACCTGCCTTACACCTGTATGTTAATGTTGATCTTGTAACTTGAATGTAACTTGAACTTGACTCTTCTTCCTCCCCCTACCTCACCCCTTTTCTTTTATGTAAGCACTTGTTTACTTATTAACCCGGCGCTTTTATTATTGTCCGCTCTTCTACCTATTATGCACAGCACTGTTGTAACACTGCTTGTAACACCAGTCTTATAACTGTATGTTAATGTTGATCGTGTAACTTGAATGTTTAATGCCTCACTCCTATTGTACCCCTTCCTCCCAGGTCACACCTGTAAATGAGTGACTTGTCGCTCAGTGTGTCTTCCTGGTGAAACATTTCAATAAATAAATAAATAAATGTCAGTCTGCCTCGAGGCAGTGATGACAAGCTGCATTCCTAAAATCTCCTGCTAGGTACAGTAGATGTGGGTGATGGTGATTCATCCCTTAACGCTCTGAATCTGTTCTGAATTTTTATTGGTGAGTAGGCAGAAGAGCAGCTACTAAGATTTGAAGAAGGGTATGCTTGATTCCTACTTCGTGAGAGTTTTCTCTGAGGTAAAGATTTTTGCAGTGATGATCACAGAGCTTATTTTCTGTGCTTCCCTCCGGTGACCTGATACCACTTATCAGCATTTTGTTGGTGGCTAATAAGTGTAGCAGTGGCCACATCTGGATTTTCTTGATAACTGTCCATTGGCAAAACAATATTTATTTATTTATGTATGTATGTATGTATGTATGTATGTATGCATTTATTTATTTATTTATTTATTTATTTATTTATTCATTTGGTAACTGGGTTGGTATACTGATCTGAAGACCTTTTTCAGGCATGGCATGGGCCAGAAACTGGCACAAACAGCATAAAAATACAGTGAGAGAACAGCATGGATCATGCAGGGAACATAACAGTGTAGGTCAAGCTAACAGAGAAAATATAAGATAAACAGTACAAGGCACATCAACAATTGAGCATACCAAGGTATATAACATTTAGGTAGACAGGATAAGGTTGCTCCATCATTCAGCAATAGGAATAACAATAGTATTCAGGGTGGGAGAGGAGAGCAGAGCACTATAAGAGGGGGAGAGAGAGAGAGAGAGTAAGAGTGGGCTGCAAGGGAGATGTAGCCATGCTAGTGGCCTATGGGCAGACACAGATTGTGGAGGACAGAAAGTGCATTCTTAACAGGGAATTTAGATTTAGAGAGAAGTCAGGGAATGTAGTGAGGAGGGGAGGTTGTTCCATAGTGAGGATCCAGCTGTGGAGAAGGCTCTTAGTCCCATCCCCTTAGCTATGTTAGGGCATTCTAGTTGAAGGTAGAAAGACTAACATAGATTGTGACAGTAGGTTCTGGGCCAGATAAGAAGGGATAGTGGAGAGTAGGAGGGATTGTGCAAGGTATCAGCAACTGTCTGGACCAGCAGGTAGGAGTGTTGCGCTTGTGGAGGGAGCCAGTTAAGGGACCGGCAAAGAAAGCAGTGGTGAATGAGGAGAGGTACACGGAGGGCAAGGTGGCATATTCAATTGTAGGTAGCATCCAGGCAGTTCAGGCTGGCCATGGAGGTGAGGGAGTACACACCGGGCAGACATAGTCAAGGAGGGGAGGAAGTTGCCACTGCCAATAGCAAGGAGGGCTTCCGGTGAGAGGTGGTTGATCATGTGGTAGCACAGCCCTATCTTCTGGTTGATGTGCCTGATCAGTGAGGCAATGTGGTCAGTGTAGGTTAGTGATGGGTCCAGGATTACCCCCCAGGTACTTGACGGTGGGAACAGTATTAAGGGGAGATCCAGCTGAGGATTTGACAGTGAGAAGGCCACTGTTGTGGGCAAGGGTGGAGAGTTTTGGTTTGGAACAAAAAGGCATGGCCTTTGTTTTGGCAGCATTGACCAACAGTTTGTTGAGGGAGAACCAACAATGTGCCTTGCAGAAATCATTGGTAAGAATGGTGGCTAATGAGGAGGGGGTGGGGTCACTTTGGTATAGTGTTAAGTCATCAACTTAGAGTAGTGATTTATAGGATAGGCCCTCTGATAGGAGAGAGAGAGTTAATGAAGAGGGAAAAGAGGAGGGGGCCAAGGACAGATCACTGGGGGATCCCAACAGAGACAGGCAAGATGGGGGAGGTGGCATTACGAAGGCAGACCATCTGTGTTCTGCCAGAGAGGTAGTTAGTGAGCCAGGCAGGGGAGAAACCAAGGGTGTTGAGTTTTGCTAGTAGGATGTTGTGATTTACAAGGTCAAATGCCTTGGAAGATCAACAAAGACTACACCAGTTATCTTCCCTTTATCCATATTCCTCATCACATGGTCAGTGAAGAGGGAAAGGGTTGTGGTAGTGCTGTGCCCCTTCTGGAAACCATGTTGCTGAGGCAAAGGAGATTATATCTGGAGATATGTTCTCTAATTTGGTAATTTACTGCCTTCTCTAGAAGCTGCCAAGATGGGGCAGAATGGAGATGGGATGATAGTTGTCTATAAGACTAGGGTCACCTGATTTATGAATGGTGACAATTTTGGCCTGCTTCCAGACAAAGGGAACAGGGGCTGTAGTAAGGGAGAAGTTAAAGTTGAAGGTAAGCGGATAGGCAATGTCCTGGGCCACTAGGTTTAAGAAGCAGGGGATAGACCATCACTACCAGCACTCCCTTGAGATGTTGAGATGGTAGGCTGAGGAGGCGCTTAAGTATCCCAGGAGGAGAAATGGTCTTAAAATAAAAAGGGGGGCTAGTAGGAGCGTAAGGTGGAGGGGGGGGCAAGGGGGTGGAGGGGGAGCTTAGCCAGGTAGCTGTTAAGGTTTGGGAAATGTACATTAAGTGCATTCACAATGTCAGTAGGGTCAGTGAGGGAGCCTTGTTGTGTATTTAGGGGGGAGGTGACTGCTTGGTGGGGTTTGGGGAGAGCAAGGCATTAATGGAGGACCAGAAATGCCTGGGGTTGCCTAGGTAACTAGATTGAAGTGATTGGATGTAGGCCGACTTCCTAGAGTGTATACAGCACTTGAAGAAATTTCACAGGTGATGGTAGCTATTCCAAAGGGAAGGAGATGGGCTAGCTTTATAGCTGGCCCAATCTGAGTCACAATGCTTCATAAGTTTATGGAGGTCTGACATAAGCCAGTGAGTGTCACCCCCATGGACTCTGTGGTAAGTAAGTGGGAAATGCTTGTCTTGGATGTGAGACAGGACTGAGACAAAGATGTCTAGTGCAAGGTCAGCATTAGTGGCACCATAGAGGGAGGACCTGTCAAGAGCTCTGAGATCATCCTGAAGCCTGAGTGGGTGAGATTGTATTACAATCTCACCCACTCAAGTTCAGGTTCTGGAGGTGGGCAATTAGAGTACTATAGTAGAGTTGGGATTGTTGCTGTTAGAAAGGCTAGGGCATCACGGTCCTCCACCGCCTCCTAAAATCAAGTTATTTTAAAATTGTTTCTGTTAGCATGAGTGGGTCAGAATATTGTGTTCAGATGTACTGGTTGTCTGAGATGTGGTTTTAGCATTTGGCTAGTGCTGCAGTAAGTATTGCTCAGTGTCCATTGTAGTATTAAAAGTAACATACTGTATGTTCCATTAACTTGTACTCAGAGTAGGGCAAGATACCTAAGGGAGGTAGGAATACCTAGTCTGAAATATTGTTGTCGCACCAAAGCATATGCTCTGCATCTTCTAGAGAGCTTGGGAGAGAAATCATGATAGAACTGAACATTGTGACCTTCCTACATAAGTGGGCCTCATTCCCTAGCTATTGTAAGGACATTTTCCTTTACTGCATACCTCAGAAATGTGCACTATATCAGCCATGGTCATCCTCCTGGCTTTGGCCAAGGGGCCAGTAAACAGTGAGCTCTTTCAAGTTCTGGAGATTAACAATTAGAAGCTTAGAGCAGAGATGGGATTGTCATCATTAGAAAGGCTACAGCATCACGGTCCTCCACCCCCCCAGAAATCCAATTATTCAAACATTGTTTCTCCTAGCATGATTTTCCAAGTCATCAACTTTTGATAAAAAATAATTAATTTGCTGATCGTGCTCTCTTATAAATGCCCTGAAAAGTGTAAACAGTGTCTTCCTGCTGGACAATTTTTGTTCAGCCATGGTGACTCTGTTCCCTAAAGAAGCCAGGTGTCTTTGTTATTTTGGGTATGTTTTTCTCTTCCTTTTCTCTTTTTTTATGTAGAGTATTTATTGTTGTTCTTATTAATTGTGTTTTGTTTGTATTATTGTTTTGACAAACTCAATAAAGCATATTTAATAAAAAAAAAAAAAGAAGCCATGTTTCTGCTAGTTTGAGCAGTGTTAGTTTTCAGTTCTGTAGTATCTTTTAAGATTTGTGTAAGCATGGTTACAGTTTGTGCTATATCAGTAGTAATAGGGTTCCTGGAACAGATGATTGTTCCATGTTCAGTTTGGAGTTCAGAAAAGTTAGCTGTCAAATACACCAGTGAGAAATAAACAGTGTAGGTGCAGGTGAGCAGGATAAATGCATAAAAGTGTGTCACAATAATTTAATTTTTTTGTTTTTGTTTTTTGTTCTTCTTTCTCAGCCCAGGGAATATAGTTTGCATTTTGCCTGATAGATATGAGGAAAAGAAAATGTTGATTTACCATTTGCTTTCAGATTCTGCAATGAGTAAAATATCAGGTGCTTCAATATGTAAAGAAAGTCAACTATGTTCGATATCACAGTGGCATTTCAGATTACTCCCATTTCTTTTACCAGGTAAGATTAGCATTGTCAGTCAGTGCAGTAGGTTAAATGGCACCATTCAGTAGCTGTTGATCTCCTTCAAATAAATGTGCATTCAATAACACAACATTTGATAATGTTTTTGACAAATGACAGGGATTTCTCCCTTGGTGGTGCAGCTCTCAGTATCTATGTAGTCATCCTGGTTCCCTGCTTTTCTTTATCTTTATTTATTTTTCACAGTCTGTTATTGATACGGATAAAGATAATCTAATGAAATTATTTTTCATAAATTACGAAATTCACAGGAGCGCTGAAAGAGCAGTTAAGCAGGTTGGATGGTAGACTTACTAATTCTTTGTCTTGCTGTGGTGATTGATGTTTCATGCTGGTACTTGAACTTACTGTTGCATTAGTGTGCTTTTTAGGCTTTGTTCCAGTGCTGTTTCTGTTTGTGATTGCTGCTGTGGTCCTGGCCAATATGTTGCTTCACTTTGTTCTGTCTCTGTCTGATGGCTCCCAATGACTGCATAGGCTGGATTTGCAGCAATGGCCAGTAACTAACATTATTTGTCTTGCCTCCAAACCTGTGTCAGGAAGTAGATGGACAACTGTAGATCTTATTGAGTTGTTCATGTACTTTGTCATGAGACCTGCTACCTTGCAGAGATGTGGCATCATGGACGATAGATAGCTGATGCCTATTGATTCCTTTGTATACCACGTATGTATAGTGTTTAGGTATAGGGTGCCTTTTTGAGTGCAGGTACAGTGCAGGTGTATCTGGTCGAATCTTGCAAAGGTATTTTTTTGATATTTGCAACTGGACACAGAGGTCTGCTGGGAATAGTGTGGATAAATCCTCTGCTGTGCTGTTTGTTAGTCTCTTTATGGGAGGAATGGTTATTGGTGTGCGGGTTGAATGTCAGTGACACATATTCATCACCATTCTCTTCAGTTTTTATTTCAATCCTGCTTGGTGTTAAGTCTCTGATCCCCTTTCTTCCATGTCTGGCCATGATGAGTTGTATGTCGAGCCACACTTTTTGACTAGACTGACTGCTGTCAGTGGTGATACTGTAGGAGAGCTATGGAATTTGTGAAGATCCTCAGATGTCAGTGACAGATAATGAATGGTCACATCTTTTTTTTACTCTTTGGTATTATTGAGATGAACAAGTTGTTACTTGAATGTAATGCTTCATTACTTATGATGCTCACACCTCTTCCAGTTTCTGTTCACCTGAGGTATCTGTTTATTCCTCTGTGTAGATTTGCGAATGTAATAAAGGCATACTGTTGTCTGGCAGAATTATGCACCTCTGCATAACATTTATAAAGAATTTCATTTATGTTAATGTTACATGAGGTCCCTACACCCTTATTGGTACCCTCAGAGGTACACCGTAGACAGCTAGTGTTTAGGTATATGTTATACTAACATATAGGGCTAAGGGCATCTACTGTATAAGAGTAGATATCAGGATATGTATGCATATTATTGTAATACACCTTGCTTGCTAATACATATATATTCTTCTATGTATTTTCTGTGTATTTCTTACTTATAAGATGTTAGGACACCTGTGTCCTTGGAATAATTATGATATATAAGTCAGCATTGCCACCTTTTGGTGATTTGTACTACTACACTGAGTTATGTAAGACTCTGTATAAGAACTCTTTTGTTTCACAAACTGATGACTACTACAAAATTGTATAATGTTATCTTGGACCGTGGAGCCTCCTCTAGTTTAGACAATAGGGCTCATCTCTGTAACTAGAAATGTTTCTATCTTACAGTAACCATAGTAATTATCATAGGTATATAATGTGATACACCAAGTCTTGTACCTTGAATATCCCAAGAGACGCAAAGAAACCTCGAGGTATTGGGAATGCTTAGCACTGGCTTCCGGTTTGTATTGGTAAGAACTGCTTAGGGCAACTGTAATTTTATCCTTTTTGGTAGTAATAAACAAGTTTATTACTCTAATGCAATGTGTCTGTGATTACTTGCATTCCCAATATTGCCAAGAACCTGAAAGTAAGGTTTAGACCTTCTGACATTTCTTAAGGGGGTGGTTCTGAAATCTACATTTATGTTGTTATGTTGTGCCCAGTCACTGAACACCCTCATTGCACATGATGTGGATTTCATAGTATTTTTCTCATATTTTCCATCTTCTAGTATGTCTAACTCAGCATTTGTTAGTGTTAAGTGATGGCCATTTTTTACTTTGGCTGAGGTTTGTGGTTCAGATTCACCTACACTTGAAGCTCTGGTTCCCAGTATTTAGCAACTCTTACCATACTGCTGCTTGAAACAGATTCCATCTCTGAAACTGGTATGACTGGTGCGCTTGGGGTGGTGATTTTCTGTTTCACACTATCTGACATGTTAGGGACAGGTAGCACAACAGGCAGTGATAACATGCCTGGTACATTGGTTATATTTTGTACAGTGTGCATATTATCTGTGTTTTTTAATGTTTGTTACTTGTACTGAGTTTACTGTCTATTTCACAGAATTGTAGCAGTTCAGCATCTGTCACTTCCTTTACTGTTATGGTATTTGCACTTGAAGATCCATTTCCCAATATTTGGCAACTCTTTGCATTATTGCTAGTTGGCACATATTCTGTCTCTGAAACTGGTGTGACTGGTGCACTGGGGTGATGATTAGATAGACTAGATAGGATGGTGGAGAGGGGAAGCTGTGGTGCTGGTGCACCTAGGCACCAATGATCTGGCTAACCAGTAAGAGGCAGGGAAGCAGAGTTTCTGTGGACTGGACTGCAGATTTGCAGTGCAGTTGGCTTCCCTGGCTTTCTTTGAACTCCTCCCTGTTTGGGGCTGGGCAGGGAGGCAGGACAGGATTAGGGGTACTGAGATAGCAGAATTTAATAGCTAACTCAATGGGGTGGTGTCAGAACATGGGGTACCACTTTGAAGGGGATTGGGGATATTTCTGGGACAGACAACTCTTCAAAGGTGATGGGCTTCACCTGAAAAGAAAGGGGGCCAGCACACTGGGGCAGAAGTTTGATGTCAATATCAGGCATTTAAACTGATTGTAGGGGAGTCCAGATCTACAGGATCCACAATGGATGGAGAGCAGAAATGGATCCAGGATAGTACTCCCGCACATCCAGGGGATGGTAGTGGAATACAGGGTACAGGGAACAATGTTGAGGTTATGAGAATAGGGGGAACAGTTATGAGAAGAAAAACTGCAGGTAATGGTACGAAGGGAGAGTAGAGAAAACATAACATGCAGCTGGACAATAGTAGAGTCAGAGGAGGGGCCAAGTGGAATGGAGTATGCATTAGCACCAGGTGCCTGGGGAACAAACTTAGTGAGCTCCAGGTGATGATGGCACATACTGAGGTGGACCTTGTGGCCATCCCAGAAACATGGGCCACAGAAAATAACTTCTGGGAGATGGTGGTCCCTGGATATACATTATTCAGGAGGGATCACAGGACAAGTGGGTGGAGATTGCCCTTTATGTCAGGGAGGGCATTGAAGTTACTGAAGTTGGGGCATTAGAGGTAAAGATGGGGAAACTGAGTCTATATGGGTGAAATTCATGGTGGCCTCAGGCAGAAAGATAAGATAAGATTAGGGGTGGTCTATAGGCTAGTGGGTCAGGGGGAGGAAAGGAACAGAGAACTGGAGGGGGAACTTAAAAGACAGGTGGCAAAGGGGGAGGTGGTAGTTGTGGGGACATAATCTTACCAGACATACATCGGAAGGTACTGGTGGCCAAGAGCACCAGGAGTCAGTCACTGCTGGAAGCATTTTTGGACTGTGTCCTGGTGCAACTAGTAAAGGAACCCACCAGACAGTCCACTGTCCAAGATGTGGTACTCACCGACACAGTCAGTGGGTGCCGTGAGATTGGGAGAACCACTGGGGAATAGTGAACACAGTTCTGTGTGGTTTGAACTGGCCTGAGAGGCTGATAATCTGCACTCAAAAAACAAAGTCCTTGACATTAGAAGAGCAGACTTCGATAAGATAAGGGAACTGCTCAGGGAGAAGTTAGAAGGGGTGGGAGGCATAGGCAGGGTAGAGGAGAAATGGAAGGCAATCAAGGGGGATATCCTTGAGGCATTGAAGGCATTTATAAAGGTAGTGACAAAGAAAAATAGATTGAAGAAACTGCTGTGGGTATCATCCAGAGTCAGGGAAGCAGTAGGGGTTCAAAAAGAGTGCTTTTATAAATACAAGAGTAAGCAAGGAGAGATGGAATGGGAGGAATATCTTCAGAAAGCTAGGGAGGCTAAGAGGATGAGCAAGGAGGCAAAAGCAGACACAGAACTGTGCATCACAGAGGGGGCGAAGAGTGGAGTAAAACTGTTTTTCAGATATTAGCAAAAAACATAAAAAGGGGAAGGGAACTGCATGACTGGTGGAGGGGGTGGGGTGACAGAAGAGGATGGGCAAAAGGCTGCCATTCTGAATGACTATTTTTGCTCAGTCTTCACTAAGTAAGAAGGTATGCCCCTGCCAGAGAGAAGCAGTAAAGTGACCTCAAAGGGAATCCCGGAAATGAGCTTTCCTGTGTTCACTTGGGAAAGAGTTCAGAAGGGGCTGGCAGTCCTCCAGGTTGACAAGGCCAGATGGGTTGCACCTGAAGATACTGAGGGAGTTAGCAAACTCAACCAAACTGGCTGATCTACTAGCTGAGCTTTTCAACAGCTCTCTCAGGTCTGTGGAAGTCTCAGCAGATAGCAAGTAGGCAAACAAAGTGCTGCTACACAAGGGGGAGACAGGGAGCAACCACGGAATTATAGGCCTGTTAGCCTGACCTCCATCATGGGGAAGCTGATGGAATCCATGATTAAAGAGGACCTCTTAGAATACCTGGAGAGCAACTGACTCCAGGATGATAAACAACATGACTTTGTCGCAGGAAGGTCTTGTCAGGCCAGACTGGACTTCTTTCATTGGGTCACAAAGGAGATAGATAAGGTCCACACAGTGGGTATACCATTGTTACAGCAATGCTGCAACAGTGACTCCCCAACAGCAATTCCCAGACAGCGACCCCACCTGTAGTTCACTGTATTCACTGCTGACAACATGTTGCGGTGACTGGTGTGCAGGCAGCAGGATTGGCCATTTCCCCACTGCCTGTGCGACGTGGAGTTAGTAATCATTAGTAGGGGGGTGCAGGGGGGCACAGCCCCCCCGCATTAACACAGGGTCAGTGTCAGTCCATTTCCTGGTCGGTGTTGGGATGTGACACTGTTAGGACTGTTGGCTGCAGTGTGTCACTGTAATGGCTGTCGGCAAACTTTCTGTGGCCGCTGCATGGTGGAACCCACGCGCTGGACTTGTACTTTGACTTGAGCAAGGCCTTTGATTGGGTACCACACAAGAGATTGCTTAAGAAAATGGCAGACTTGGGTGCAGCTTAAAATCTGGTGAGTTGGGTGGGAAGCTGGCTAGCAGGAAGGTGACAGAGGATGGTGGTCAATGGGGTCCTATTAGAAGAGGAGGTAACGAGTGGGGTTCCACAGGGATCAGTCATGGGCCCAGTTCTCTTCAACTTTTTTTTTTTTTTAGTTATTTGTTGATCTCCTTTCCAGCCAGACTGGCCTCCCCAGCCCTGACATCCCAGAATTACCGGGGCTTACCTTATGCCCAGCCCATGAGCAGAGCCTGCAGAGCGTCAGGCATCATCCTGCAGCTGGATCTGTTTTTCTCTCATTTTCTTGTCCTCCCCAATTTTACCCCAAGGCCCCAGAAGTAAAGACGCATGTGTGTGGAGGCATGCATGTGTACTGCAGCCCCAGTGATGATCCCTTCTGCCCACCTGTCTGCCTAGCACCTGGTGCTCCCTCTGACCTGTGCTGCCTCTGGCCTCCACCACGAGGCAGTCAAGAGCCGAGGGATACCACCATCCCTCCCCAGAGAGGACAGCTGCCTCTCCGCAGCTCCATCCAGCTCCGTGCCCTCCCCTCCTGCCAACCTCCAATGGTCTGTGCTCATTCACAAACACTGGTTGTCGGCATGGCACAAGGTAAGGCATCCAGTGCCTCAGCCCACTGCACCACCGGGCCGGCTTTTCTTCAACATGTTCATTAGCAATATTGGTGAAGTAATCCAGGGCAAGTTGTGTCTTTTTGAGGATGACACAAAACTATGTGGGAGGGTGGATAGTAAAGAAGGAATAAGGAACATGCAGAAAGACCTGCTAATGTTAGAGGGATAGTCAAAAATCTGGCAGTTAAAATTCAATGCAAAAAGTGCAAGGTCATGCACCTAGGGAAAAAGAACCCCATAATGGATTACTGAATGGGACAGGAGAGACTTAGCACTACAAACGAGAAGCAAAATCTAGGAGTTGCCATCAGTTACTCTCTTAAACTAACTAGTCAGTGCAACAAGGCTTATAGTATGGCCAATAGGATGCTGGGATGCATTGGGAGAGGGATAGCTAGTAGGAGAAAAGAAGTAATGCTACCCCTCTGCAGAATCCTGGTGAAGATTCAAATGCTAAGAAGTGCAAGGTAATGCACCTGGGAAACAAAAACCCAGGGGAAGAGTACACAATGGGGGGTGAGATACTAACAACAACAAAAATGGAAAGGGACCTGGGGGTAGTCATATCAGATGACCTAAAGGTGGGCAAGCAATGTGAGAGGGCAGCAAGGAGGGCTTGGAGAATACTGGGATGCATAGGGAGAGCATCACCAGTAGAAAACAAGAAGTTATTATCCTCTGTACAGACAGCTGGTGAGACCCCATCTGGAGTACTGCATGCAGTTCTGGAGACCCAATCTCCACAAAGACATAGACAGGATGGAAGCTGTCCAGAGGAGGGAATTAAAATGGTGCAGGATCTGCACCAGAAGACATATGAAGAGAGACTTAAGGAGCTTAATATGTATAGCCTCGAGGAAAGGAGGGAGAGGGGACATGATAGAAACTTTCAAGTACCTCAAGGGAATCAACAAAGTCCAAGAGGGTAGCATCTTTCAAAAAAGAGGTGTGCAAGAACAAGGGGCACAATTTGAAGATAGAAGGGGTGGCTCAGAGGTAATTTAAGGAGTATTTTTTCACGGAGAGGTTGTGGATGGTGGAACGCCTTCCAGAGGAGGTTGTGGAGTCAAAAACAGTGGTGGAATTCAAGCATGCATGGGACAGTCATAAGGCAATTCTAGGGGTTGGGGGTAGGAAGAAGTAGTCTGCTGGTTAACTGGGATCTGCAGCTTATCCATCAGGTAGGGAAATGGGCAGACTGGGTGGGCCAAGCAGTCCTTATCTGCCGTCAAATTCTATGTTTCTATGTTTCTATGAAGCCTTACCTGGAGTACTGTACCCAGTTCTGGACTCCATACCTCAGGAAAGACAAGGATAGGTTAGAAATAGTACAATGCAGAGTGACCAAAATGACTCAGGGACAGCAAGGTAAATCCTATGACGAGATCCTCACAGTACTTAATTTGTACTCATTGGAAACCAGAAGGGAGATGTGTCATTTGATCGAGATCTTCAGATTTCTTGAAGGAATTAATAAAGTGAACTGTGGGGAATTATTTACCCTGAGTACCAGCTCACAGGTATGAGGTCACTCATAAAAGCTGGTGGGTGGGAGGTTCAGGAAAGACATAAGGAAGTATTTCTTTACAAAAAAAGTTGGTGGAGTCCTGGAGCAAGCTGCCATCTGAGGTGGTGGGAGCATGAACAGTAAAGGGGTTCAAATAGGCCTGGAATAGAATGAAGGGAATAGTGGTGACCAGGACTGACAGGACCAGAGAAGAAAATGGGGAAAGGTCCGGGAGGGATAGTACCCGGGGGGATACTTGGTTCCAAAAATGATTCCAGGGATTTGGAAACTTGGGCAGACCAGGTGGGCCATGGATCTTTTTCTGCCATCATTGCCTGTTTCTATTTTCTTTCTCATACTATCTGATATGGTAGTATGACAGGCAGTGACAACATGAGTAGTACATTGGTTATATTTTGTACCGTATGCATATTATCTGTGCTTTCTGCATGGTTGCCACTTGTACTGAGTTTACTGCCTACTGTATTTCACAGAACTGTAACAGTTAAGCATCTGTCACTTTATTAGTTGTCACTGTATTCCCAGGACTGTGTCACTGGACTGGTTACATTCAGATGGGTCAATACTTTCAGTGAAAATCAATATGGAAGTGTCACTTTCATTTGAATCAGTGTTATTTGGATGCATGTTAATACTTCTGCTACTACTGTGTGACCCCCTTACTGTAGGTTCAGACCTCTGGGGGAAAAAAAGCATTGCAATATCAAAGTAAAGCAGAAATGAACCATAACACAGAAAGTTTTTTTACTTCTGACTGCCATATGATATGTGCATCCAGGTTAATTACGTGTGGTACCAAGTGTAATAAGATACTCCAGTGTAGGTGGTAGTGTTGGCCTGTGGTCTTGCCTCATTATGCTCTTGGGCATGCTGTGATCACACTGCCACACACACCATTTTGTGTTGTTTTGCTTACAACTTGGCTCTTTCTTTTTATTGTCATGTGGCAGTGTTTCTGTGTCTGCTGTTATGTATCTCACATCATTTGCTTTTTAATCACACATCACCATCAGAGATATGTGTGGTAATAAGTGCAATAAGACATGTCAGAGGGTGGGTAGTAGTGTGATCACCACATGCTGAGGGGCATAATGAGGCATGTTTTTATCTCATTATGAATTTGGATGTCCAGTGATCACAGTACTACCCACACACTGGGGTGTCTTATGGGGTTTCAGCCAAGATTTGAAAATTGTCACTCTCTAGGTTCATTAGGTTTGGTATTAAGTGCAATAAGACACCCCAGGGTGTGAGTAGTTTTTTGATCACCACACATCTATGGCCTCACACCTCATTATGCCTGTTGTCGTGTGGTGATCAAACTACAACCCAAACCCTGGGGTGTCTTATTGCACTTTGTACCACACATAGTGAACCCAGAAAGTGACAATTTTCAAATCATGGTCAAGACCTCATGTCATGCCACAAGTGCAAAACCATATTTAAAACAGGATTTCAACAATGACAGCTATCATGTTTGTGAGGTGGCTTGGGGAAATAGCTATATTGAAAACTATGGGTCAAAATATTGAAAATGACCAGTCTTATAAAGAGCATAGCAAAGTTTCAATGCAAGCTCATAACTTTGTTTGTTTTTTTTTTTTTAATATTTTTTCACCAAACTTTAAACATACCCTCGTCAGGACCCCACTTCATGAACAATGCTGCTGAAAATTTTTAATCTGGCCCAAAAGGTGAATTCATGCAGCCACCACAAAATCACCTTTTGAGACTAATTTGCATATTTTCATCACCATTGTTCATGAGGTAGATCCCAAGAAGTCCATTTTAATATTTTGTGAATGAATATGCAGAGATGCCAAAGTTATGCATAAAAGCTGAAACCCCTAATTAAATGCATTACTTGCATTGATTTTTCATACTCCAGTTGCTGGTTCCAGCAGCAAGATGTGTTTTTGATGAGAGAGTGGATCTACATCATGGGACATGTTCAGGTGAGTAAGGGTGTGTGTGTGGTGAGGTGTGAGTTGCTGGGTGCTTGGGGGGGGTTGAGTGGGGGTCATCAGCAAAAGACATCAATGGACACTGTCCTATTTTTAAAGGAGATAAAAATAGTTACACTATGAAGAACCATTTCTTACAGGGTGACACTGGGATTTGGACACCCCAGTATCACGTATGTTTGGTAGCACCAGGGGTGGGCACCTCAGTGTCCACATAGATTATGCATTTTTGGGGCCTCACAACATGGGGAGGACCAAGATACTTATAGATATACAAAGTAACACTTGGGATTGGTTATCCCAATGTCAAGAATGCTTCGTAGCACTGGGAGTGGGCATCCTGGTATCTACATAGATCAGGGGATTTGGGGGACCTCACAACATTGGGGCTCACCTTCTCAGGATTTGTCAGTTTAAAGTAAAGTCAAAATGCATTTATGTTTTTAGATCACTCAGACTTACAGAACACTCTCATCTGTGAGTGACTGTTTCTGTGCCAGCTGCCAGCTTCAGCTGCAGTTTTTTGAATAGGTGCAAGTTGCAATTGCCATTACCGGAGGTGTGTTCCATTACAGTTTTAGCTGTGGTGTTACATACGGAAGTGATGGGCATTGTTGGTTGACATTTCAGGTACAGAGAAAATGACACTTGTTTTTGGGATCACTCATGTAGAGCTGTGCAGTGGGGAGAGAGTCTCGCTGGCCTGTTGGGGGACCTATTGATTCTGCTGCAGAAAGAACAGATTCACTGGATGGGCAAGAGAAGCATGCACTGGGAGGAATTATCCCAAGGCTGGTGACTGAGGCCTGGTGAGGGAATTCACTGGACATCCTCATGATTCAGCTGGGCAGGAATGACTTGGGGCTTCAGAAAACTGTTAAGTTGTTTCTAAGGATAAAGGAAGGCCTACAGTTCATAACGGAATGGTGGCCTAGGACCATGATCATTTGCTCTCACCTCATTAAATGGAGGCACTGGCAGCATGCAACTGACTAAAAAGCTGTGGACAAAGTATACATTTGCAGTAACAGAGAAATGCAACCACTTATGCTGTATATCGGGGGAACTATGATTTTGCACAAGGACATTAACACCTCCTGCTAGAGATTTTATCCCAAGGATGGTGTGCATTTGTGAGATGAAGAGTAGGACTTGTTGCTGAACTCTTTATCAGATCTTGGTGAAACAGACAGTGAGCTGCTTGGGGGTCAGACTACAGAGTACAGTAGATTGATAGTGCATCGGAAAATGGGGAGACAGTTCAATTTTTTTGAAAGGACTTGTCTTACCTGGTCGGCATAAGGCCTGGGGGACTGCAAGACCTGGACTTTGCTTGGCTGGGGGGGTTGAAGTCCAACCTCATGGGGCTGGTGCATTGACATTATACATGGGCAACAATTACTCATCACTTGACCACATGACCTCCCCACTTTTGGGGTATGGCTACCAATCCAGGGCAGGGGGATACATCATTTCCTTGTTTGGCACAAGGGGTTGACTCTTCACTGGAAGTGGTGCTGAGTCCAAGGTGTCTGTGCTGCACCATCTCCAGCCTATCCTTCTATTTCACAAGGAGAGGACTCCAGAATTGGGTGCAGTATTCTAGGTGAGGCCTAACCAGGCATCTATACAGGGGAAGTATTATCTCTTTCCTTCTGCTATCAGTGCCACTCCCAATACATCCCAGCATCCTATAAGCCTTGCTATAAACCTTGTTGTACTGACTTGCTTGTTTTAGTGAGTTGCTGATAATAACTCCTAGGTCTCATTCCTCAGCTAGAGTGCTGAATTTCACACCTCCCATCCTGTACTCCATCTAGGGGTTCTTGTTCCCTACTGTAGGTGCATTACCTTGCACCTTTTGGCATTGAATTTCAGCTACCAAACCCTAGGCCACCCTCCAGTTTTTTAAGTCTCTGTGCATTTACCTTATCCCATCATCACTATAAGCCCTCCCACACAGCTTTGTTTCATCTGCAAAGAGACACAACCTGTCCTGGATTCCCTCTCCAGTGTTACTAATGAACATGTTGAAGAGGACCAGACCCAGGACTGATCCCTTAGGAAGCCCACCCATAACCTTCCTCTCATCTGATTTAACCTGATTAACCAAAACCCTCTGCTTTCTCCCCTACAGCCAGTTAGCAACCCAATTTATGATCATTTTAGCCACACCCAGGTACTCCATTTTCTTCAGTAGTCATCTGTGAGGTACTGAGTCAAACGCCTTGCTGAAGTTGAGGTACAGCAGGTCCACAGCATGGACCTTATCCAGTTCCTTCATCATCCAGTTGAAGAACATTATCAGGTGAAGTTGAAGTACAGCAGATCCACAGGATGGCCCTAATCCAGTGCCTTTGTCACCCAGTTGAAGAAACTTTCAAGTTAGTCTGACAAGACCTCACTGCCAAGAAACCATGATGCTTACTATCCTGGAGCCCATTGCTCTCCAGGTAGTCCATGAGGTCCTCTTTGGCAAGTCACTCCATCAGCTTCCCTCTAACAGAGGTAAAACTGACAGGTCTGTAGTTCCCTGTTTGCTTCCTAATCCCCCTTCCCCATGGAGTGAAACATGTGCTACCTTCCAATCCTTTGGAACTTCTCCTGTCCTTAGTAAGCTGTTGAATTGCCCTTCCAGGGGTTCAGCTAGATTTGCTGCTAATTCCCTAAGTATTCTTGGTTGCAACCCATCTGGTCCTGGAGCATTATCAATCTTTAGGGCTGACAGACCTTAGAAGACCATTTCAGTAGTAAATATTGGCTGCCTCATCTCCGGGACTCCCCCCAATGGCTTCATTGATGCCACTCTCTGGCAAGGACCCACTGTACTCCTTTGTGAAAACTGAGCAAAAGTAATAATTTAAGATGGTGTCCTTTTGCCCATCCTCCTCTGTCACCCTAACCCCATCACTAGCCTTGTGATTCCCCCACCTTTCTTCCTTTTCTCCCTAATATAGCTGAATAATTTTCCCTACTCTTGTCCTCTTCCACAATATGCAGCTCTATGTCTGCTTTTGCCTGCCAAATGACCCTATTTGCCTCCCTATTTTTCTACACATATTCTCCCCATTTTACCTCCCCCTGCTTTTCTTCGTATTTATAGAAGGCCTTCTTTTTGGCCCTGACCATTTCCCTGGCTCTTACTGAGAACCATAATGGTCTCTTGAACCTGTTTTTTTTTTTTTGGTTACCATTCTTATACATATCCTAGACACCTTAAGGATGGCCCCCTTAACTTCCCCATCTCTCCTCCACCCCACTTATGTTATCCTCCCCTACTAACTTATCCATGACTAGCTCTTTCAGCATATTGAAGTTTGTCCTTCTAAAGTCAAGGACTTCAGCCCTTGATTGTGGTTTGCCAGACCTGAGGTCCACTTCAAACCAAATGGGGGTGTTCCACAATGACTCCACCACTCCCAGTGTTCCAACTAGCTCCGAGTTGGTGAGTACCACATCAAGTATTGTGGTTTGGCTTGTAGGTTCCTAACTAGCTGTACCAGTAGACAGTCTTTGAAGGTGCCCAGCAAGGCTTGGTTTCTAGAGCTCCTAGCCACTGGGGCATCCCAATTGATGTTTGGCAGGTTCAGATCACCTGCCTCCTCTACTTCCCCCTTTGCTAGTCCTCTTTCAAGATTTTCCAAGATCTGTCTGTCCCTGTCCTCCTCTTGCCCTGAAGGCCAATATAGCATTCCAAAGTGTATTTTCTTGCATAAGGTTGCCATGAGTTGAACCCACACTGACTCTGTCTCTCCACTGCTGCCCAAGATGCACTCATCATCCACCACCTCTATGTTCTCCTTGACAAAAAGTGCAACTTTTCCCTTATACCTATTACTCTATCCCACCTGAACAGTGAGAGCTCAGAGACCATCAGATCCCAGTCATTGTTTTCTGAAGCCCATGTTTCCATGATGGCCATGAGGTCCACCTCAGTGTCAGCCATTGATGCCTGGCACTTACTGATTTGTTTTATCCAGGCTTCTGGCAGTAAGGCATACCCCCCTCCATCTGACCCTTGATATTACTTTGCTACAGGCCTTGTGTTTTTCCCTGTCTTCACTTCCTTTTGTTGGTGCTATCATACTTTGCATTCCCTCTTTCAACTGATCTCCCTCTTTGCTGCTACAATCCCCCAAATAAGGGGAGTACTAGTTAGGATCCCCACCTTCTAACCAGTCACCTTGGTTCCCTTAGATCTAGTCTCCCCCACAGTCAGTTTAAATGTCTGATATAGACATCAAACTTCTGCCCCAGAATGAAGGCCCCGCATCAGGAGAAGTCCAAAACCCTTGAAGAGTCTCCTGTCCCAAAAGTCCCCCCAATCCCTCACAAAGTGGTTACTCTTTTCCTGAAACCATCCCTTTAGCTATCTGTTAAACTCCAGTATTACATCACTCCTTATCCTATCCTGCTCCCCAACCCCCACACAGGGTGGGAGGACTTCAGAAAAGGCCAGGGAGGCAGAGTGTGCCGCCAATCTGTTTCCCAGTCTACGGATGTTCTTCTTCAGCATCTCAACTGACTGGTTCATGAGATTATTGCCACTTAGGTGTACCAGCACCCCCCAGCTTCCCCTGCTCTCTCTCCACCATCCTCCCTATCCTGTCTAAATCCCATATGGCTAGCACCCCAGGAAGGCACTGCACTATCTCCTCCCATCACCCTGTCTACCACTCTAATCATTGGGTTCCTGACCATTAACTGTTTCCTGGCAGACTTGTTCCACTTGGAAGCCATCACATTACTCTGCCCTTTCTCATTGACTGACATGAAGTCTCCCCATTGGAGTCGGGTGCCTAAACCTCCTCTAGGGATGTGAAATGATTTGCTGTCTGGATGGTGCTGGGCTGGACAACTTCCTTATGGCTATCTATTCCCCCCTTCAACTCCCCACCACTCTTCATCTCCCTGGACAAGAGGATCTCTTGGGTAGTAAGGGTGTGGGGTGAAGGATCCTGCTGAGCTGGTGATGCAGTTGGGATATTTCTACCTTTGCTGCCACCAGCTGAACATGAAGCTCTGATATGGTTCTGCAGATGGAGCAGTTCCTCCTCCTCCAGAGCATATCTCTAGAGAAGAGTGCTCCTAGTCATGGCAACTGACTGCCTTTCCTCTGAATCCCATCCATGAAAAGATCTGTATTAGAGGGATGACTAAATTGAATCATAGTGCTCACCCAGATTGGGCAACACTGTATTGCTTGACTATAGAACAGATACAGGATTATAAAATATTTTGTAGTGCTCACTCAGATAGGGTGATGATGTGAGTTCTAACTATGCATGTAGCTCTGAAACTAAAGCATCACTAACTATATCAATGATACAGGTGTGACATTTAACTTATTACCCAGGCAATGAGTATTGACTGTAGTTGAGGCAGAGTACTTTCTTAAACTGCAGTACCTACCCAGATAGATTTCTGTTATGACATACTATCATTTTTGAAGAAAAAATACATATTTACCTGGCTTTTCCAAGGCAGAGTTCCTGCCTGTTGGATGTCTCTTTGGCTGACTCCTGGCAGACACCTCTGATGTCCTTAGCACTTGGTCCTTTGTGCAGAGGCCACAGCATGGAGGGCTTCATAAAGCAGAGTTCTTTCTGAAGGAGTAGACCATGCAGGAAATGGGTGGATCTTGTTGAATGGGGCAGAGTTACCTTCTGACTGTAGCTCTGGTCCCAGAAGCTCCAGTGAGGGTGATCAGTGGTCAGTGGGGTGAGGAAAGTCACACTGCTCCTCCTGATGTGATCTCCTCTCTTTCTTCCTGTTCTGTCTCCGAGTCTTCTCCTTCCTGAATCAGAGCAATTTTTTAAGCTGCAACTCCGCTATTCAAACATGCACCTCAGGCCTCAATTGGTGGAGTGCATTGGACGGGGCAGAGTTATCTGCCAACTGTAACCCTGGTTCTGGAAGCTCCAGTGAGGGTATTCAGTGGTCAGTAGGGAGGGGAGGATCCTCCTGATGTGACCCTCTGTCTCCCTGCTTTATCTCCGCATCTTCTCCATCCTCGATCGGAACCACCTATCGAGCTGTGGCTCTGCTATTCAAACTCACACCTCCAACTCTGATTTGTGGATTGCATTGGACAGAGCAAATTACCTGCTGACTTTAGTCCTGGTTCCGGAAGCTCCAGTGATGGTGATCAATGGTCAGTGGGGAGGGGAGGGGAGGGTCATACTGTCCTCCTGATATGACCCCCCCTCTCTCTCTCTATCACCCTGCTCTGTCTCCAAGTCTTCTCCTTCTTGGATTAGAATTTCTTTTCAAGCTGAAACTCTGCTATTCAAACACACACCTCTCACCCTGATTAGTGGAGCACATCAGATGGAGTGAAGTTACTTGCTGACAGCAGCCCTGGTCTCAGAAGCTCCAGTGAGGGCAATCAGTGGTCGATGAGGAGGGGAGAGTCACACTGCCTTCTTGATGTGACTCTCTCTCTCTCTCTCTCTGCTCTGTCTCTGATTCACTGGTAACTGGGTAAGGCCCTCTGAGCAAAAGGACCATTTACAAGGGTCTACTGGGAGCACAGGGTGGGTAACTGACTTGCTCAGAGTCCCACAGTATGCAAGGGGATGTTCTGGAATAAGTCCCATGTCTGCTGGATGTACAGCACCAAGCTTATTTACAGCTCATTCTGTAACCTCTAGACTATACTGGCACCCCATTTGTCACCCATTAGAACTTTTTTCTACTTGTTTCACACACTCACAAATTAGATCATGTGGCATCATAGACATATTATATCCTCAAATTATTAGTTAATTTTTATACTTGGCAGGGGGTCATAACCCTACAAACAAAAACAATGCAGCACACAATGCTGCAAGCAAAATGATAAAAGGCATGAAACGGTTAGTAAATACACCGACTGGGGCAAAACGTTGCCAACACAATAAGAAAGTCCTAGGGTGACAGTGCAGATTTTTTGTTTTGTGGGGGGTTCTGCCACCTGTACCTCCCCAATGTGGGGGGCTTTGCCCCCCAAGACTAAATATAATCAACTCAGAGGGCAGAGGAGAAACTTTGGAAGGGGAAAATGTCTTTACTTAAAAAAAAACGTTTTTAAGACCAGAAGATGGGGAACTGAAATGTGGTCTCCAGATCTCCAACGCTGTCATGTGCTGGTGCCTTAGCCACTCCACCATGGAAGTGGTTCAACCAGGCACCACACCAGCAGCAACTTGATCCTTTCCATCATTGAGCAGACAGCACAATTCCCTACCCCTGTCGCCGTCATTGTTTTCACCATAATCACAGCATAGTTAATACCGCACTGTTAGTGCAGTGACATATTGACCCGGTACCATATACTTTATTACAAAGTTATTTTAGACAAGAGGAATTTGATTGGTGTTTGATATCTTTGTTAGTCTAGCAACCATATGCTTGGTGTCTCTATTGGCATTGCCCATATTGGGCTTTTTATCTTAATACATCACTGATGAGAGGTCAAGGAGGACAAGAATTAAATGTTCCCCCCATGTTCCTCACAAGTAGATCATTGAAGACTGTGGCAAGCACTGTATCCATGCCGTGGTGGGTCATGAAGCCTGACATGCTCAAAGTGAGCCACCAGCTGCATCAGGGCCAACATCTTATAAACCTCCTTAAGAAATGAGAAGCTAGAGATTGGACTGTAATTTGCCATGTTGTCTGTGTCCAAAAATTGCTCCTGTCACATGACCATTCTCTTTGGAATGGCTCAGAAACAACCTTTTGACTGAGAACACCAGGTGATCACACCAAAATTGGTCCTAGAGCATTCTGGCGGTCCGGTAATTGCCAAGTGAGATTCTGATCTGAAGCACAGCAGGTGGGACACAGCAGAGAAATCACTTCAAGGACATCCACACCCAAAAGTAGGCAAAATGTATCAAGGATCACAAAGGGCCATGTCCATCTTATGGATGACACTTCCAGCTCATGACAGACATGCCACTTGAGGAGAACTTGACCTGACAGAGGACTCCCAGTCCAGGAGAAATGGGCTAAACTCCTCACATTGAAAGGCACAACTACATGCACCAGCCTGTAAGCAGGGCAGGTGAAGCAATTCGTCCACAGACTAGAGGGATTTTGCCAGTTGGATCCTGCCAGCAGCAATTATCTATGCCAGGAACATTACCTTTCCAGGGTGATTATCATCTAATTCTAATGAAGATGGCCCTTCTGAAAACCTGAGGAATGTTGATGCATGGAATGTAAAGAAGTTAACATCTTCAGCTGCATTTGTGTCCAACTGCAAAATATACACCTGATCTTTTGCTGACCACTGTGCCCTCTGTCCTGGTGCCTGACACCACTATGCCTAGGGTTTAATCCAGTGCTCCAACTGTCTCCAGGTCTAAATTAAAGGATAGGCAACGTAGTCCCAGGCCTAGTGACCCCTGTCTGCAAAGCAGCCTCCAGCAATCACCAAAATATATTTAGTATATACTCTTTTCTTCCTGCCTGAGCTGCATTTTTTTGTAAAAGACTCAACCACTGAGAGTAATCTGAGCAATGCAGTGGATGAACAGTGACATGACTGTCACCTCCCTGATTAGGTGTTATGTGCTGCTGATAGCTTCAAGGGGCCCCGTCCATGCTGACCTTTAAGGTGTGAACAGGCCATTTCCTTTGCGTTGTCTCCCACTGCCTGGTATTCTATGTGGGAAGCGGTGACAAAAAGATTTTTACTTCTTGGCTAGTGTACCTGACAGGAAGTGACTGGCCCACATCTTAAATAAGGGTCCCCTGCAGTAGTATGTCCATTACTGGCCTGATATTGTGCATTTCAGGGGCCCCTATTATTCATATTGGAAGGATTGAAGAACCAACAGATTCTGCCTGTTGGAGAGCCTATTCCAAGTTTCAGCAGATTGGTGAGCAGTTGAGAGCTGTGCCGATGCTGCTACTTGCAGCCTCAGGTTTATGAGCACCACAGTTGGAGATCGGGATGGACCACAATAAGTGACCTGAGAAAAAAGACCATCAGCTGTGACTGGGATGCACCAAAAAAAGTCATCAGAAGTCTTGGAGAAACCAGCATACTGCTAGGGTACACAGTTCGTGATAGCTCCTGGCCTTGATTTGGCACAAGTGTACAAAGTATTATATACTAGTATATAAGCAGAAGAGGAGGGAGATGAAAAGTTAAAGTGTTGTCTGTCTCCACTAAAGGTACACAATGCTTTCATTCAGTCCCTATTTTGATAAAAAAAACACTAAATCTGCTTTCTTTTTGTTTTTGGGGCAAGCTGGTGGGCAGGGAGTCTGGAAAGCAAGGGAGTGAGGGAGGAAGGGAAAAAATGAAAGCCAAGCAGATTGCATTCATTTAGGAGAGGAAGAGAGACAGAGAGAGAGAGAGAGAGAGAGAGAGAGGTAACACTGAGCTGCTGAAGGATTTGACAAGGTTCAAGGTATTTTCTAAGTAGTTGAACCCTCTCTTCTCGACTCTGTCTTTTGCAATTGGCCATGACTTCAGCTTCCAGTTCCAACCCCTCTGCAGTTGATAGTCCATGATGGTGAGGTCTGTGCCAAACGAGCTGTTGCTGGCCATGGTCACCACTGTCCTAAGTCACATCATGGGAGAGACAAGGCAAGTAGTGGGCAGAACACCACAGGGGGCCCGCATTTAAGAGGGAATGAGAGTAGGAATGAGAGTAGGACTTCAAAGACTGCTGATTTTAGTATACTTTTTTAAAAGTTAAACTACACAATTATATACAACCATAACATTTTATAAATTGCTATGCAAATGTGCGTACTAGTAATTCTGTCTCAATGTCAAGAATATTAAATGTCTAATTATTAGTCCTATGAAATTCACTCATTTAAAATCAAGTCTTCAGCATAAAAGAGTAACAGTGCAATTCAATGCGTATGCTTCATATTTAATCTCACTCCTAAAATCAAGAGATCTACAATGCATGTCAATGGTACAGTTAAAACTCTTACTCTTTCATGTTCTCTCATCTCACTCATTTTGAAGTTCTGACCTTTGCCTACAGTAGCTCCATTTTTAGAGTGAACAAATGAACATATTTCAAGGTCCAGGCTAGTACATCTTGCCATTTATTGATTCTGGCTTATTTATCAGTAACAGAAATGTTTGATCCCAGGAATGATTTCTTCCAAAGATCACTTGCTTTGCTATATAATCTCTACAGTTGATGACTCCTCTAGTAAACTACCAACTTAACTTTTACACCACCCATTTTCAGAGATGGGTCCCTACCTCCTTACCCTACCCTACCAAACAAAACTCCTGCAACCTGGTCCATACTACCTGACAGGATAAAATGCTAACACCCAGACTGCGAGCTCACACATGTGCATTGGGGACTTTTGGAGAAATGCAAATCATTACATTTCACACCGAACAATATGATTTTTACCAGGACAAATTATTTTCTCTTGTTACATGAGGCCCCCACACCATTATTGGTACCCCCAGAGGTACACCCTAGACAGCTAGCATCTAGGCATAGGTTATACTAATATATAGGGCTAAGGGCATCTACCGTATAAGAGTAGATGTCAGGATATGTATGCATATTATTGTTATACACTTTACTTTCTAATACATATGTGTATTTCTTGCTTACAGTATAAGACGTTAGGACATCTGTGTCCTTGTAATGATTAGGATATATGAGTTGGCATTACCATCTTTGGGTGATTTGTACTATTACACTGATTTATGTATAACTGTACTCCTTTGTATTACAAAGTGATGACTCTTACAAAATTGTATAATGTTATCTTGGACTGTGGACCCACCTCTAATTTAACCAATAGGGCTCACCTCTGTAACTAGAAATGTTTCTATCTTACGGTAACCATACTAATTTTCATAGGTATATAATGTAAGACATTACGTCTTCTACCTCGGAAACCCCAAAAGACAGGGAGAATCCTCGAGGTATAGGGAACGCTTAGCATTGACTCCCAGTTCGTATTGGTAAGAACTGCTTAGGGCAGCTGTGATTATCCTTTTTGGTAGTAATAAACAAGTTTATTACTCTTATGCAACGTGTCTGTGATTCCTTGCATTCCCATTATTGCCAAGAACCTGAGAGTGAGGTTTATACCTCCTGGCACCCTAAATGATCAAAACTCGGACTGATGTTATTTTTATTTCATGCTTTATATTAGGGATAGAAGAACCTCAAAAGGTTCAGAGGTTCTAAAAGGTTCTGATAAGCAAAAAAAGGTTTGGATCCTTATCCGCACCTATTATGACCTTTGTTGTTTTATGGTAACTGTATGTCAAATAATCATTTTAAACTGTTTTTAATCAACATATCTGTAGGAAATAAGAACAATTAAATCGCTGTTTAGTAGTTGAGGATGCTCTCTAATCACTCTTCTGTTTTTGACATCTAAGAAAGTAATACTAATACTGTGTATAAGTTATATTAGTGATTTCTATTTCTCAACAAGTACAAGGAGGCACCAGATGTGTTTTAGACAGTTAAGTGATGAAGAAGAAGCCAGGAACACAAAAACAGCACCAGGCCAGAGCAGAGGGCAGCCAGTCAGACAGAGCCAGTCAGAGAGAGCCAGTCAGCCAACTATCACTTCAAGACTGCTACTACCCCCTCCTACTACAATCAGGAGAAAGCCAGAAGTAGTCGATCAGCACTGAAATCAATATGGTTAATGCACATTTACCAAAAATGACTGCTTAGAAAAGAATGAGAAAGTGACCATGATGACAAGAAAGGCCCAGACCAGATTTCTAGTTTGTAAATAGTCTCTTCCTAAATCTGATTTTTTAGAAGGGGGAAGAGTATTTAATAATTGTATTTTGTAGTAGTAGTATTACCACTACTACCAGGGGGAAAGCAGTGCTAGCAGCATTTATCTATGTGGTTATTTAATTGTGTGCATTTAGGTAAATGATATCCTTATATGACAAAGAGACTGTGTGAGTGAAAACAGGGACTTGTCTGCCACAGTTGCACCAGTACAATGATGACGTGATGTATTGGCTGTACCTCCCACCCACCCCCAGGATGACCATGATGAGGTCCAAAAGGCAGGCAAGTCCGAGATCTCTGTCTCTGTTTTTTACCAGTCTCCTGAGTCTGACTTTTTGTAGAAGGGATCAGTGTGTTTTTTGCATGTCACCAATTATGTTCAGCATAGCAGTGGCCTCAGTATGGAACAGCACCAAGTCATCCAAAGTGACTACTTCACTACTGCTTCTACTACAGCTTCTATCAGGGGAAAAACAGAGCTAGCAGCATGTATCATTATCAATATGGTTATATAAGAAACAATTATTCTTTGGTGCATTAAGTAAATGATCTCGTCAGAATGAGAAAGCGACTGTGTGTGAGATTAGGTTCTTGTCTGCCACAGTTGCACCAGTACAATGATGAAATGATGAACTGGCTGCACCTCACATCCATCACCAGGATAATGATGATGTGGTCCAAAAAAAATAAGAGGCAAGTCCCAGATCTCTCTTTAAACCAGTCTCCTGAGTCTGACTTTTTGTAGAAGTGGTTAGTGGGTTTTTTGTATATCACCAATTATGTTAGCAGAGCAACGGGTCTTGGTATGGAAAGCAACACAAAGCAATGTGAAAGAAGAGCACCAGGCAGTCCAAAGTGACCACTTTACCACTACTACTAACACCACTACTATCAGGGTGAAAAAACAGAGCTATGGTTATATAAGAAATAATTATTCTTAGGTGCATTAGGTAATAAAATAAATTATCTCATCAGAATGAGAACGCGACTGTGTGTGAGATCAGGGACTTGTCTGCCACAGTTGCTACAAGTACGTGATGAGGTGATGTATTGGCTACACCCCCACCCCAAGGCAGGCAAGTCACAGATGTCTACTTTTAAGTAGTCCAGTCTCAAAATTGAAAGCTGATGTGTCACTCCACAGCTGTAGCACAGGTACTGCTGTCAGTGTCATCTTCAAGATAAGCATCACATATGTAGTCAAAGTTTGGCAAGTTAACTTTCAAGAACATTAGTTACTCCACATTCTTTGGTGTTAATCTTATTCATTTATCAGTGTGACAGGGTGATCCCTATCTTAGTGGACACCCCTGGTATAAATTGAAACCCCTTCCCCAAGCAGTTTATATGTTTTGTATAATGTCCACCATGTGGCTTGGCTGCCTATTACAAAACTAAGAGGGTAGTTTTAGTAGAAGAATGACAAAAGTGGGTGTCTGTTTTTTCTAGATGTTAGAAGCCCTCTTCTAAGATATCTTTTGTAGCAGACAGCATGAGATAATTTGACCCTGCAGGAGAGTTAAGAGAGCACATAAAGTTCTGACCTTGGATCTGACCTTTAATAATGTTGTAAACAAGCTATATAATATGCTCCAGGTGCCAAATAACTGTTCTCTATGGCATAAAAGTGGCCTCCTAGTGGCTATTTTTGTGTTACGTCTGTTGTTAATTAAAATGCAGGGGGAATTGTTTTTCAAATTTCTAGTGAGCTTATAAAAAAGCCCTATCTCAGTGTTGAGAGTGGATAGATAGTGGTCAGTCGAATACTGACTGAGAAAGGTGAAAGACCTCCTGGTAGTGTATGCTTTCACACTGTTTGATTCATGCTAGGCTGAAGAAAAGCCTTAGAAACTGTTGAAGCTAAGCAGTTGTCTGACTTATCATTTTGCTTTCTATGTATTTTACTTGATGAAAATAAAATGATAAATGCAACCAGGCATTTTTTATGCACTTGATTTGTGGTCTGCCTGAAATTGTTTTATCCTATACCCACACCCAATGAGGTATTGTGCTCAGAAGTGGGATTTGACTGAACATCCGAGGTAACAAGGGGAAGGTCAGTAAGTGGTACCAGACCTGGTACCTATTATACATGACAGAGGTGCATGGCATCAGAGATGTGAAGAACATCACCTGATGGTAATGGTGACCTGAGAGAGGCACCATGGATGGGATGAGATGGACCCAATGGTCAAATGGAGACCCTGATATGGCTTCTTTACTGGATGAGTGGAAGATGGCTGGAGACTGATCGATACCAGAGAGAGGTGGAATGCAGATGCCAGAAGCTGATCGAGAGGTCCCACTTAGAGGATGTAGAGGAAGAATCAGTGAAGCAGGATCCATGGGTTCTGGAGGAGGAGGACCCCCTGATGTAGTATTTGCAACCAACATTTGTGGAGATCCTGTTGTTGCCCATTTTTCAGGGCTGCTATTAGGTGGAGGATGGTGAACAAGAGGAGGAGATCCCAGGTACGACTCTAACTGGCAATGTATTACTGGGGCAGAAGACTTCAAGCAACATGGAAGGAGTCATTTTGGCTGCAGGGACTTTAACATGTTTTAAACCTTCTCTTAGGAAAAATGATTGTTCTTTTGGTGTTGACTGGGGAAAGTCACAGATGGGGGATCCTGAAGTAACCCAGTTAAGGGGGTTTGTAAAAATCATGGATGGGAAACAGGATAATGGTGGTGTGGAGGACAGGTTATGGTGGTATGAACTTAGGAAGGAAGTTCTATATCATATGAGGCCCAACCCCTGGATGAAGCAAGTGGATGCCTAGGTAGTGGTGCCCGTGGCATATAGGAAAAAGGTGATGGAGGATGTACACTCCAGTCACTCAGGGCATATGAGCCATGGGAAGGTATTGGCTCAACTAACCCCATATTACTATTGGCTAGGCATGTATAGGCATGTAGCAGCATACTATAAGACCTGTTATAGTGGCAGATAATGACCCCTGACAATGATGTGGGAGGAGTAACCCAGAGAGTGAAAAACAAGTGATAGGACCCTTGGAAGAGGGGGAGACTCCCACATAGAACAGGAGGGGCAAGGTGGTGGCCAACACCACTAGTAGTGTATAAGAGTTGATACGTAAACACAGAGGTTAGGGACAGGCTGTTGGGCATGCAGTGTGGTATGTTACTAGCCTACCTTCAAATGTCTAAGTGGGGATGGAGCAAGGTAGTTCTCCCCTGAAGGCAGTTCTACTGGGTGCAGGACGGTCCAGCCATTCAAATGTTCAAATGTATCTGGTCAAGGAAAGTCAGTAGATGGCATAAAACTGCCATTAGTGGTTCTTTTTCCTAAATGTATCTGATGATGATGTAGTCTACTAATGGAGAGAATAATTTCAGAATAATTTAAGATGTCTCATGGTATTTGTATAATTAGGGAAAAGATAATTATGAAAGGGACCCTGAGATGGAGCTTCAGGTGAGGATGTTCTGAAGCTCCACTGCCATCCAGGGTGTTAGTTGAGAGTTGGACAACCGTTAGGATGATTTCCCTCTTATGTGGGAGATGTGTGAAAGGGTGACCCCCATTATAGAGAACACCCCTGGGATAAATTGAAACCACTTCCCCAAGCAGTTTATATGTTTTGTATAATGTCCAACATGCTGTTTGGCTGCCTATTACAAAATTAAGAGGGTAGTTTTAATAGAAGAATAACAAAAGTTGGTGTCTTTTTTTTCTAGATGTTAGCAACCCTCTTCTAAGATATCTTTTGCAGCAGACAGCATGAGCTAATTTGACCCTGCAGAAGAGTTTAGGAGAGCACAGAATGTTCTGACCTCAGCTCTGACCTTTAACAATGTTGTAAACAAGTTATACAATGTGCTCCAGGTGCCAAATAAATGTTCTCTGTGGTGCAACTGTGGCCCCTAGTGGCTAGTGTTATGTTATGTCTGCTGTTAATCAAAATACGGGGAAATTGTGTTTCCAATTTCTAGTGAGCTTATAAAAAAGCCCTACCTCAATGCTGAGCATGGCTAAATAGTGGTCAGTTGAATTCTGATTGAGGAAGGTGGAAGACCTCTGGTAGTGTGTGCTTTCACACTGTTTGATTCATGCTAGGCTGAAGAAAAGCCTTAGAAACTGTTGAAGCTCAGCAGTTGTCTGACTTACCATTTTGCTTTCTATATATTTTACTTGATGAAAATAAAATGATAAATGCAACCACGCTTTTTGTATGCACCTGATTTGTGGTCTACCTGAATTTGTGTTATCCTATACCCACGCCCAGTGAAGATCAGTCACAACATCCCCATCAGAGCTAAATAAACATTCAGAACAGACACTGGAGGGTGGACATCCAATATACTTACAAGTCAGGGTCACCAGCTTTGGCCAGTATGAATGTTTCTCTTGCCAGTAAGCTAAAAGGTCATCCTTAATACTAATGTTGGGCTCAGACAGATATGCATCTATCATGCTTACTACTGTGCATACATTTTCTCCTTGTGGAATTTCAATGTACTGCAGCTTGCCCCAAATGTCATCCTCCTGATTGCCTGTTTCCATACTGGTTTTTGGAGCAGGCTTTTGAATTTTAGGTGGTGTCACTGTAGTACTGCTTGCCAATCCTCCTAATGAAACCTCATCTACTGCATCAGTCAAAAGTTGTCTGTAGTTCAACTCCTCCATATCATCAGAAACCACATCAGGAAGGTGTCTGTTCCAGAAACATGGATCTATCAATGTTGCTAACAGATACTCCTTGCTCTGAGTCATGGCTGATAATTTCTCATCATTGCTAAGTCTGATAAGCATTTTATTGACTAGAAATTGGTTCATATGTAAGTTACTCATCATTTTCTCCAACCTTTTTTTGAGAAGTACGAGTGGAATAACTTGGCTAAGTGATACCTTTTCTGCACTGACCTCTTTTGTAGCACTCATGAATGGTTTCAGAATGTGACACAACTGTTCCAGAATAGACCATTAAGTAGAATGGAGTACAATGCCCTCCCCAATATCATTGTACATGATATGCTCAATGATAGTTACCTTTTGTTCAAGGATGCATTCAATCATGAAGTAAGTTGAATTCCACCTTATTGCTACTGTACATGCTAAACAAGCTAAAGACAAGGAAGACCTTTGTCCTTCTGGATATCAGCAAGGATGTCACAGGCTTTTATTGAATGGTTGAAGTGGCCACACTCTTTATGCACTGTACGCACAGTGGCTGATACTTGCCAGCCATTATCCAGGAAGCTTCGAATGATTAGGTTAAGATGATGGGCAAAGCAGTGTATATGTACATAGTTGCCATCGTGAAGTGTTTTTTTAATATTTGAACCATTGTCCTCAACGAAAAAAAAATGACTTTCAAACCCTGTGAAGTGACCCAAGCAGTAAGTAGTCTTTCCAGTTGCTGCTGAATGTACTATGCTGTGTGTGTGTCTTGAAAGTGGCATACATGGAAAACTACCATTTTCTGAAATGTGATGGGTTTTTTTGAGCTCTGAGAGATAGTAGTGGTAGTAGTAGTATGGTTGAGTTGAAGTGGTTGCAGACAGACTGGTACTTGAGGATTATGATGAGTTGCTCGCAAAAGTGACCCAGTGTCCAGTAAGAGAAAGATAGGTAGTGGTTTGGCTACTGGTCCACATATCAGTAGTGAAGTGAACAACCTTGTCCTCAGCCTCTTGGAGAGCATGCCTTACTTGAGGTATTAAGCTGTCATACATACTGGGCATGGCAGTCACTGAGAAGTATTTTCTACTTGACATTAAATATCCTGGCTCTAAGTATTCCATAAGCCGACTGAAACCCGCATCTTCCACAATAGAGTATGGCTGCAAATCAAGTACAGTCATTTATGCTATTTTATGATTTATTGTCAGTGATATGGGATGATTTTGTGACTATTTGGACGTTCTTCTTTCAAAAACTTCTTTTAACTTCAATTGCCTTTGATTGGGGAAGGGGGTAAAGCTACATTTGGCTTGGGGTGTTGTACAACTACATGCCATTCCTGGTTAAATAGATGACCTTACAGAATTGTGACCATGACCGTGAGGTGAAAGTGGACTTTTGGATCTTACCTGATGCTCATCTACTACTGTTTCAGATGAATGTTCCTGTTCATCAAGCGCCCTGCTAGATTTCCAGCCACCAATGTTAGACTGTTTATTTCAACCATATACAACGATAGGGAGAATTCGGAAAAGATGTCACATCATTGTTGCAGTTTCAAGATGTGCTTTATTTTTCCCCCTACTAACACATGTTGCAATGCACACATATAGCTTGAAAAGCATCCTTGGGGTTTACATAAAAATGATTCCAAACAGCAGAGGTGGACTATCTATGTCTTGTAACAAGCTCAGTAGGACTATGAGACCAGTGGCAGGGTTTACGTGGGGAAGACACATCAGTGGAGAATTCAGGTTCATCACGTGAGACAATCTTAGAATCCTCTGAGCACCATTGCCATCATCATCACTGCTGTCAGACTTTGTTTCACTTTGTGTGGCTTGTGCCTTTGACTTTTCCTTTTTTCCTTTTGACACTCTACTACTGTCATTAATTTTACCCACACTGTCACTGTCAGAACCAGAATGAGACACAGCTAAAGGTAAAGTCACAAGCTCATCATCATCAGTCTCACCATGACCATGGTCAACACCATCATCATCAGATTTAGCAGAGCTAACATTTGCAGTCACTGAGTTATTTGATATGCATGCATTGCAAATGGAGCAACTACACTGTCAGTTGCACCTCTGACTGCTTTAACTTTATGTACAATTGGAATACTCCTTTTTTTTGCACTTTTTTTCTCACACGACTTGCTATTGCCACTGTCTTTTTGAAACTTTGTTGGCTGTACTACTGAGCCCTTCTGACACAGACAGTCCACCAGCCCTTGTGTTTTCAGTATTTTGAGAGTTAGCCTGTACATGGATAGTAGTAGCATTTAGTTCAGCACCTTCAACAGCCTGTGGTGCTTCTTGTTGTTGTTGTACTTTACGTTTTGTGCCACTTCTTTCTGGGCTCTTAAATAAACTTTTTTTTACCTTTCTTACTTTCTTTGCCCTGAGCTCTTGCTTTAGTATTTTCTGGAGTACTCATAGTGCCAGTCAGTCATTTGTTTAGGGTCAAAAAGTAGTTATTTTATTTATTTTGTGTGATGTGATGGAATGCCTGCCTACTGAGCCAAAGCTTATACCCCACTGAGTGAGCACAAGGAGGAAGATGACATATGACTGACTTCTTGGGGGGAGTCATAGAGACAGTATGCAAGAAGTGGCACTGGTGCACCGATGATTGGCTGGCAGATTTTATTACACACACACACACACACACACCACCTATGCTAAGGGAGATGCTGCAGGCACTGCTTCTACCCATAGAGATTCAGGGACCCTACTTGGCCTAACCCTCTCTGACACAGTACTTTTTCCCTTCAAGGATCTTATTTTTATTTTTTATTTATTCCACATGATGTAATGGAATGCCCTGCCCCTGAGCCAAAGTTTACACCCCACTGAGTGAGCATAGGGAGGAAGATGACTGATGTCTGGGGGAGTTCACTCAAACAGTATGCAAGAAGCGGCACTGGTGCAGTGACGACTGGCTGGTAGATTTTATTTCACACACACACTGAATTTATTTCATACACCACCTATGCTAAGCAAGATGCTGCAGGCACTTCTGCAACCCACAGAGATTCATGGACCCTGCCTGGCCTTACCCTTTCTGATACAGTACTTTCCATTCAAGGATTTTTTTTTTATTATTCCATGTGATGCGATGGAATGCCCACTCACTGAGACAAAGATGTGCTGGCTTACCCTCACCCCTGGAGTGAAATCCAGCTGCTTGGGGAAGCTGGGACAGGCACAGGAGAGCAATCAGAGAGCTTGCCAGGTCCATTTTCCTCCATTTGTTTCTCTGCCTCCCTCCCCACCGATGGCGTATGTTGGCAACATTCCTCCTGACTTGCATTTCCTCTGGCTACTGCCAGAGGGAGATCGACATGTGGGACAGCAATCCCCTTCCTCCCTGAGAGAGGAGAGCAGTCCTCTGGATGCTCAATCCTTTCTCTCCCCTGCCACCCCACCAGTGACCCAGGCTCATTCTCAAACCTGGGTTGCTAGCATGGTGCATGGTGTGGTGTCCAGTGCCTCAACCCTCAGCGCCACTGGGTCAGCTATCTTTTTTTTTTTTTTAAGAGTCAATTTCTTCTCTTGCCCAAGTGGGAAAAAATGCAAACAGCGCAAGCACAGAAACAGAATCCGCATGGAGCAGCCTACAGATGGTGCTGCTCCTTCTCCATCCTGATTCCTTTGCATAGCTCTACAATGGACCACTTGAGTTGCTAGAGCAGCAACTCAGTCAGGTGCCACCTTAGAGAGATGGACAGCTTGGCCATCTAATAAGGAACAAGAGTCTTGTCTCTGGTCCCTTCCATGAGTTCCTCCTGCTGTGATGCTTCTCCCGCCACATTTCCCATGATACAGCAGCCTTCTGAACTGATCTGAACAGCTGAAAGTGTTTGGAAGCCATTCGTTTATGAACACTTCAGCATGTTTGGGTCAGTTGATATTTTTGACGAACCAGTTCACTCTTCCCTACTTTATATTATTAGTTTCATTCAGATTTCAGTTTCAGTTTATTTGATTCCCCAGGAAGGCTCCCTTGAGCAAGCTAATTTGCAAGGAGGTCCCGGAAGGGTGAGGGAAAAGCATATTACAGGCAATACATATAATATAATAATATAATATAATAATATAATATAATATTTACATATACATACTTACAAACAATGTACATACATATAATGAACAGAAATGCGCATATTTCATATAACGTACAGACATGCAGGGGCTAGTACAAAGATACAGCTAAGTACATTTCAGTGTAGTCATATAAACAATAGCTATATCATACATGGGCTGGTTGTCAGGTAGTTATACATATAACTCTTAGACATTATAGTTAGATTATTTAGGATTTATGACACTTTTTAGGGACAGTAAGAAAATATGTTTTCAAGTTTAAGTAACTGATATGCAGTGGTGAAGGGTCTCACACACAACAAAGGGGCATAGCTGCAATGAGGAGGCACAGTTGCGGCAAGGAGGGTCCTGATTTCTGTTAGGCCAAGGGCCCCAGGTTGCCTTACTCTGGCCCTGGGGTCACCACCCTAATGAACAAAACTCCCACATCCTGGTTCATACTACCTGACAGGACAAAATGGTAACACCCAGACATGTGTATTGGGAAGGGGCCTTTGGAGATGTGCATAGCATGACATTTAGCACGCAAAATGTTATTTTTACCAGGCCAGTTAATAATTATTTTCTCTAAACGATCAAAACTCAGATCAATGTTATTTTTTCATACTGATATTATTAGTTTCTGTCATTTTTAAGCATTTTAGTGAGGTTATTTATGTTCTATGACTCTTTCTAGGGACAGAAAGAAAATATCTTTTCAAGTTTATGTAACTGATATGCAGTGGCAAAGAGGCATGCTCATGGCAAATGGGCATGGTTGTGGTGAGGGGGCACAGTAGCAGTGAAGGGGGCCATGATTTCTCTTGAGCCTAGGGCCCCAGGCTGCCATAATCTGTCCCTGACTTACTCCACAGCCTTCCATGTTGCTGTGCTCTGGCATACTCCACAGCCTAATCATCAAGCAAGGAAAAGTGTTGCTCTCAGTATTCATGGAGCTAACAGTAACCTCTGATACAAAAAAACAACAAACTAGGTTGACACAGCCATACCTTACAAGTTAAGTTGTATACTGATTCTCATTGGTAGTGCAAAAAGTTCACGTGAACATTTTACAATACCGAGAGTTAGTGCACAACTTAACTTGAAGGTGAGGCTGTGTCAGCCTAATTTGTTGTTTTCCATACTCCACAGACTCCCATACTGATCCTGCTGACTCCACATCTGCTCAAACTTCTCCATCTCCTGCTGACATGATGGCCTCCAGTGCTGATCTTGCTTCTCCTGGCTCCACAGCCTGCAATTCAGATTCTGATCCTGCTGACTCAGTAGCACCTACCACTGCAAAGATTTTGACATAGTGTCACCTGACACAGTTTCTTCTAATGACCCTTATGTGCCTGGTATATCTGCTGATGTAGATCCAGACACTTTGATTGCAAAAAAAACATGTAACCTGCTCTGTTATAATCCAGCATTCCCATTGTTTTCCCTAAGAACCAAATCATTTTTAGATTCAGAACAAAAATCCAATTTGTTTTGTATTCAGGTGTTTATCCTCCTTGGCCACAGTGGGGAAGACTTCCTTCTGTCAGCTTCACCGCTCTTCTCCACCATCCATAGTCACCCCTGGAGTTACCCTGTTTCTAGGGCCCCCACAGATTTAATACCATGGTTGGGTCAGGAGGGGAGGGCTGTCCTCCTCCTGATACCTGAAATCCAATCATTCACAGCAGAGTGCCCCAATGACTAGGTGGGTGAGGCTGTTTCAAGTGGGCATCAAATGCCACGCTGTGCTGACCTTTTTCCTCCATGTTTTTTCTCCCTTTCATCCCCAGCCACAGCTTACTTGAAGAGTGCATGTGCATGGAGGTGAGCATATGTTCCAAGAAAACTACTCCTTCCCCATCTCAATAACTGAGGTCTGCCTCCTGATGCTCTTGAGGGCTTACTACCAGACATCCACCTGATGGCAGGCAAGAGCCAGTATGGCCAACCTCCCCATTCCATAAGAGAGAAGAGCAGCTTGGAGGCTGCTCAGTCCTCTCCCATCCCTCCCCCTGGCCAACCCCCAGATGCCCAGACTCCTTTGCAAACCCTGGTCACTGGTGTGGAAGGAGGTAAAGCACTTGGCACCTCAGCCTTCACCGCCACTGGACCGGCTAGAACAAATACAAATTAACAAATTTTGTGCTGTTTTATTATTATTCAAAGAGCTTTTACATTGGAATAGTTATCACAGTGAATACAATGAAAATGTGGTACTCTTTGAAGTCACTGCAGCAGTGTGACAGTCACTCTATCAATCAATCACAATCACAATTTATTTATGAAAAAACGCTTTTCACAGGTTATCAAAGCGACTGTTCAATAAAATATAAAATCAAGATTAAAAATGCACAGGTCTTAAAATATAAATCTAAAATCCCAAACAAAGTCAATGCACATGAAACGCAGGACTGAACAAGTGTGCTTTTAATACAGATTTGAAACTCTTCATGGTCAGGCACTCTCTTATTCCATGAGGTAGACAGTTCTACAAGATAGGGGCCACAAACACAAATGCTCGGCCACCCGAGGTCTTCAAGTGAACCCTGGGAACCTCTAGCAGTCCCTCATCAGCAAGGTGGAGTGGGCAGAGGGGGCAGTAGGGACAGAGATGATCTAATGAGGGGAAGGTGACCAGTGGGCTGTCACAATGCTTAGTACTGGGCCTCATCCTTTTTATTATCTTCATAAGTGACATCGCAGAAGAGCTGAAGAGAAAATAAGCTTTTTTTGCAGATGACGCCAAGATATGTAATAGGTTTGATATATAGGAGGGGGTGGAGATAATAGGAAGAGACCTTAGAAAACTTGAAGGGTGGTCAACAGTATGACAACTGGAGTTCAAAGCCAAAAAAGTGCAACATCATGCACCTGGGGCACAGAAACCCAGAAGTTGAGTATAAAATGGGGTGGTGGTATTGCCAATCACTAAGCAAGAAAGAGACCTTGGAGTTATGATATGTGAGGACCTCAAAGTTACAGGGCAGTGTGTAAATCAGTGGGCAGGGCTGGTGGGATTATGGGATGTATAGGGAGAGGATTACCTGGAGAAAGAGAGAGCTGGTCTTACCAATGTATATGTCATCGATAAGACCACACTAGGAACAATGTGTCCAGTTCTGGAGGCTAAATCTCAGAAAGGACAAAAGTAGTGTTGAGGCACTCCAGAACAGTGCAACGAAGCTAGAAAGGGGATGTTTAGGAGGGACATTAGGAAATACTATTTCACTGAAAGAGTGGTGGATTCATGGAAAAGCCTGCTACCAGAGGCAGAAGAGGGGCAAAAACAGTTGTGGGGAGTCAAACATGCGTGGGATAAGATAAGGGAATAATGGCTAATAAACAGGGAGGTAAAGGGTCATCAGAGATCAATTAGGGTCTGTAGACACAGAATAGGCAGGAAATATCTGTACAAAATGGATTGGCCAAGTAGATCTTTTCTGCAGACAATATCTTCTGATATAATGAGACTGAGTAGTTTGGTTTTGTGGACAATTTTGACAGTTGTTTTTTTCATTCCACAGGGGAGGAAGGGGATGTGATGTGGATTTACGTACTATAAGCTCCTTCAATTTGTAGATGTTTACTAACATATTTTATTGTGCCATACAGGACATGTGGAAGGCAAGGTCTAATTGGAAGAATCAGTGGAAGGGGTCCTTGAAGCTGGACAACACTGTGGTGTTGTCAACATAGATCACCAACAGCTTTATGGTGGTCATGCTGTTGATCATGATCAGGGGCATCTGGAGTTTAAGAACTGTACACTGTGGAACATCCCCATTTAGTCAGATCCTGCCTGATTTTGACGTTCCTATTTTCACCAACTATTGCCAGACTTTGAGGAAGGAACTGACCCAGCTATGGTGTGCAGTGTACTCTGATGGACTCTGCCTTTCATTAGAAGCAGGTTAGTCAATCTTATTGAAGGCCAGCAAGACTGTTAAGGTCTCATCCTCATCTTCAGCTGTCAGAAATTGGTGTAGCAGTTTTAGGAGGACTTGCATTGTGAACACACCTTTAAGGTTTCCAAACTGGGATGAATTGATTTTGACCCGGATGGACTGGGTGACATATCTGCTGACAAAGTTCACAAGGATTTGAGAAAACTGGAACAAAGGAGACACGTCTAAGATCATTTAGTAGTTTGGAGACCCTGCAGGATTTCTGGACTGATGAGATATATACCCATTTCCAGGTGTAAGAAATCTAGCCTTTGATGAGTGTTCCTTGGAGGAGCATGACGATATGTGGGGGAGGAGTGGGGTTTCTGATGTCCACACTCAGGTGGAGCTCTGTTCTGGGCCTGTTGATTTTGTTCATGTTGAGACCGATCAGTGCTAGAAAAATGTATTGACAGATCTTAGGAAATTATCAGCAATTCCAAGTGGTGGAGGAGGGTGGCAGTAGAAAGGGAGCAAAAGCTGTTTGCAACTTCTCTGAACTCATTGTTGATGTACTTGCAAACAGAGCTCATGTTGAGGTCAGGATTCAAATTAGTGAAGTTGATGATCAGGCCTTTACTTTTAAAGAGCAACTTTTTCCATCTTTTTTACGAGAGCCCCCAAGAAGCATTAGTAAACCTTACCTGGGCAGATGTCCTAGGATTCTCATTTTTTTTATATTATCCTCTATTTTGGAAGGGAAGGTATCATATTTTAGCTCCGTGGAGCCGAACCGCACTGCACTGATCCCTTCCACTTCCTAATACCACTTCAGTCCACGATCCGCCCCTGTTCCGCCCCCACCCTCACTCGGTTTGTGATGTCATTATTTGTAGAGTGTGGAGGTGTGCTTCCATAGAAATGAATGGGTCTGTTTTTCTAAGTTAAATTTATTTAGTTTAGATGGAAGTTTGGAACAAATCATGGCCACCGCAACTAACAAGGTCCTTGTTAGCTAAGTGGTGGCCATGATATTGCTGTCTTTCATCTAAACTACATAAATTAACCGAATCTATTTTAGGAAATGCACCCCCACACTCTACAAATAATGACATCACAAAATGAGCAAGCATGGGAGCGGAATGGGCGTGGATCGTGGACTGAAGTAGTATCAGGAAGTGGAAGGGATCAGTGTGGCTCAGCTCCATGGAGCCAAAATATGATCCCTTCCCTTCTGAAATGGGGGCTACTATAAAAAAAATATATGGGCATCCTAGGACTTCTGCCCAGGTAAGGTTTACTGATGCTTCTTAAGCCAGGGACCTAGATAGTTGCACTTTAATAATGAGGTCAATGAAATTACTTTCTGCCCCAGGTTTGTGACAGTACAGTACTGGAGCTTTTCAGTTTGGAACTGGTAGTACCTTTGTTTCAGCAAACTTGCTTCCTTGTGCATCTTCTTATGTGCTGTATGTCTACCTTATCGTTAAATAAAAAAAAAATCAAATATTTGTAAGTGTTGAGAACATTTGTTGTTTTCTGTTTAGTGGCATCTGGAAGTTGCTAGAGGACTCCAAAGATGAGAGGGTTGTGTGCCCTTGGCACTAGTTTGGGGCTGAACATCAGGGACAGTAATTCACTTCAACTGTCTATGATGTTATCAAGCCCATTACAAAAAAATTTCATTTTTGACTTAACAGATCACAGCTCCTTCTCCTCCTAATCAATCCTAGTAGTTCTTCAATTCAAGTATGTACATTAACTGGGGATATGGAGGGCATTAGTGGGTACTTTATGATAGCACCAGGTCTTGGTTATGGCAACTAGGTTCCCTACATGCAATTTTATTAACTTTTTCTAGTTAATTCAGTATACTAACTAATAAGCATGTGTTGCTATTTAGTATCTTTGGCAACGATCGTTTTGATGGATTTATGTGGATGAGGTTATTATCTAGAAGCATACAATTTGCCAGCAGAAAAAGGACCATGTGACACAGCCAGCCTGCTCAGATTTCCCTACCTAGTTTGTCTCTGCAGAGATTAACATGTCTCTAGTGACCCTCCCTCCTTCCTCCTTATCTATTTTCTAATATACCCCTATGTCTATCTCATGCATGTTGGAAGTCCCCCCCACAATTTTTGCACCCACCACTTCTACTGGCAGTCTGTTCCATATGTCTTCCACCCTTTAATTGAAAAAATAGTTCCACATATCTCTCTTACCCCCCCCCACATACAAACACTTTCATTGCATGCCACTTGGTCCTCGTGCTTTTTCTCATTTGAAAGAGACTCACCTCCTGCACCCTGTTTAGTCATGTGAGGTACCTGTAGGTCTCTATCATGTCACCTGTCCCCCTCCTCTCTTCCTGGGTGTACATGTTGAGGTCCCACAGTCTCTCATCATAAAGTAGGGCTTCTCTTGCACCCCTTGCTCCATTTTTGTTGCCCTCCTCTGGACAGCCTCTACCCTGCCTATGTCCTTTCTGAAGTGCAGCCTCCAAAACTGGGCACAGTACTCCAGGTGGAGTCTCACCAGTGACAACATCACCTGTGAACATACAGACATACAAAGTAGCTGGTAGAATTAGGCTTTCTGGTCTATCAAGTCTACTTATTATGCAAGGTTTTCCGCTGATCTCAAGCTGATGTCCCCACTCCCCCTTCCCCAACTATTTCACACCTTTCCTCCTATCCTTCCATGATCTTAATTTTCCACCTATATCTATCCTGGCCCCTCTGGAAACTACCCCCTGTTCTCACTGAGATCACCTCTTCTGGCAGTGTGTTCAACCTGATCACCACTCTTTCCGTGAAAAAGTGTCTCCTAACCTCCCTCCTAAACACCCCTTGCTGTGTCCCCTCATAGTTTTGCTGCAGCTTTCCCTGAAAAGTCACTCCTTGTTTACCTTATTTAACCCTTTCAAGTACTTGAATGTCTCAGTCATATCTCCTCTCTCCCTTCTTTCCTCCAGGGAGTACATGTTCAAGGCCCCAAGTTTCTCCTCATACGATCTACCCCCCCCAGCCCCACAGTAATGTCTGTAACTCTCCTCTGGACTGTCTCCATCAGTTTGAAATATTTTATGAGATGAAGGCTCCAGAACTGCACCACATACTCCAGATGCAGCTTCACCAGTGACCTGTACAATGGCAGAACTATCTCCTGTCACCTACTGCTGATCCCCTTGGCAATGCAGTCCAACATCTTGTTTGCTCATGCCACTGCCTTCTTGCACTGTACAGACTGCTTCAAGTCACTAGATATCATCACTGCCAGATCCTTCTCTTCCACTGTGGGAGTTACCCGGACACAGTACTCTTTCCTGGGGTTCTTGGTTCCAATGCGTATGACCTTGTACTTTTTGGTGTTAAAGCCTAGTTGTCAGATCACTGACCAACTTTTGAGTCTTCTTAGGTCCTCCTTAATATCCTGTATCCCCTCTGTTGAGGTCACCCTCCACAGAGTTTGGTGTCATCTGTGAACAGACACATTTTGCCCTTGATGCCATCCCCAAAATCATTAATGAAAACATTGAATAGCACCGGCCCTAGCACCAAGCCCTGTGGAACACCATTTGTAACTGCCCTGGTATTAGACAACTCCCCTCCAATTATCACTTTTTGGGACCTGTTCCCCAGTCAATTTTCTATCCACCTAACCAACATCTCTCTTACTCCGAGGTCCACCAATGTCCTGATCAGTCTCTTGTATGGTACAGAGTCAAAGGCCTTGCTGAAATCCAAGTATAGGATGTCTACGGCTTGGTCTCTGTCAATTGTTTTGATTACCCAATCAAAGCAGTTGATCAGATTCATTTGACAAAACCTCCTTCCTGCCCATAAAATCATGCTGCCTTGCATGTTGAAAGCCATATTCCTCCAGGTTCTCTATCAATCTTTTTTTCTTTCTGTATGGTTTCCACCAGCTTGCACACTACCGAAGTGAGACTGACTGGTCTTTAATTCCCCAGATATTACCTTTCACTGCTCTTGTGGAGGTGCAGCACATGTGCTGTTCTCCAGCGCTGATGTACTATGTCCAACTCCAGTGAACAACTATACAGGTCCGTGAGTGGCTTCTCAAGCTCCCCTGCCAGTTCCTTTAGTACCATAGGGTGTACTCCATCTGGCCCCAGTGATTTGTCTGTCTTTAAAGCTACCAGTCCTCTTTTCACTCTTTCCAGTTCTATTTCCCAATCTGCCCCCCCCCCCGGTCCACTTTTCCCACCTATCAGCACCAATCCATCTTTCTCCTTCTTGAAGACAGAGCAGAAGTATTCATTGATTAATTACACTTTCTACCTATTCTCCTCCACCCACCCACCTGCTTGTTTTAGTCTGATTATTCTATATTTCTTTCTTGTTTCTTTTCTCACTTATATAGTGGAAGAAAGCCTTCTCCCCCATTTTAATATATTCTGCTAATTGCAATTCCTTCTGTGCCTTTGCTTTCTGAACTGCCCTTCCTGTCTTCCTCACCTGTCCTATGTATAATTTTCTGTTCACCTTCTTCCTGGTCTTCTTGTATTTCCTGTAGACCAGCCACTTGTTCCTCACTGCCTGAGCTACCATGGTGCTGAACCAGCTAGGTGCATTTATTTTAGAGTTCTTCTTTTTGCACATAGCACACACTCTTCCAGTGCAGCCCTTACTCCTTCCTTAATGATTGTCCATTTCTGGTCGACCTCCATAGTCACAGTGATTTGCCCTAGGAGCCTTTTTTGGTACCTCACCCAGTTTCCCATAGTCTACCCTCTTAAAGTCCAGGATTTGGTCTTAGTGGTGACCTCCTTCCTCCTGCTAGAGATACCCCTTTCTGTGTACCCTAGCATCTCCCAAGCCCTACTTACTGGTTTGTCACACCACCCTGTCACTTTGAGGTAATCAGAAATGATAATTCCAAGGTCCCGTTCCTGTTTAGAGACTGTCTGTTCCCCAATCCTATACTGAGTTCCTGGGTTCCTATGCCTTAGGTGCATGATTCTACACTTTTTGCCATTGAAGCCCAACTGCCATGCTCTTTTTTTTTTATTGTATTTTTATTTGTTTTAAAATATGTAAGAGATAGATGGGATACAGTACATTCTAGAGATCACATAATGCAATCAAGCATAGCTCAAGCAACATAAAACACATTACAGTCATGAGCACAAGACCATAAATCATATACAGCCATAAATAAATTCATCCTGATAGAGATCCTTGTATACTAGTACTAAAATGATAAGTCTTCCCCCTGAATCTCTCCCTTCCCCTCGCCTTTGTCACCATCAAGTCACTTCTCTTGTCACTCATTATGGAACAAAATGAGGATCTTGTACAGACATACAGAGGACCCAGTTCCTCCATTAGAGTTCAAATTTATCTTTTCTATTTAAATGGTTGGCTGCCAGTCTTTCCAGATAGTATACTTCTTTCATGACCATAAACCAGTCATTTTTGGTCTAAGGCAAGGTCCAGCCCCATAATATGGTAATTGCTTTCTTAGCTATCAATATATAAGTAATCAAGAGAAGGCCCCTTGGAATATGAAGATATACAGGAGGTATTGAAAGCAAGACCATTTCAGGAGTTAGGACAGCCTCCTCTCCCTCCAACTCCCCCAAGGTTTCCGCCACCTCTCCCCAATATGGCCGGAGCACCAGGCATGACCAGAAAATGTGTACATGTCCTACCATCTTTTCCCCACAGGATCTCCAGCAGCTTCCCACTGGTCCAGTTGCAAATTTTGCCAGTTTAGCTGGTGTATTGAAAAATCTAAGCCTAACTTTCCATGCAAATTCCCACCAGTATGGTGCTAGAGATTTTCCATGAGATAACTTAACATATTTAAACTGGAGATCTACTGAGACTGGTACCAATAATTCCCGGTTCCAGGCAGCCAGGACCCCCAAAGTTGAGACCTTAGTAACCTCCTGCATTCTCTTATACAGTGCTCTAACCAAGTGGGGTAAGGTTATTCCCTTTATGGAAGATATAATCAGTATCAATAGTTGTGGAGATGGGGATGAGGATGGGAGACGGTTCCACTGAGGAGCCTTATTAACCAAACAAACTTGTATCTGCTGATAAGCTACATTAGTTTCTGGTGGTAGCCCATAGGTGCCTCTTAATGTGGAAAAGGGTAGCGTACCCTGGTTGTCTAGTATCTGAAAAATGAAAGTTAGGTGTCTATTATGTCAGCCATTAAGGGTCTCAATTAGGGGGACCTGAAAATTCTTCGCCTCTAACCTAAGTTGTCGCAAAAAATAAAAGACTGTGACAAGTTCCTGAGAGGCTCTGAGTTTGTCCCAGACTGTTAAGCTGCTCTGCATTCCCCTGTAATAACCATCCCACTCTGGGAGGGGATCACCCGGATCAAATAAAACATTTTTAATATCTTGAATATGATTAAGTGTGGTCTCTAGCTTTTTCCATGGTATTCTATAATTTGGATCAATCCACCCCAGTATCCAAGCCAGGGCAGCTGCTTGTGCTTATTTACCCAGATCAGGTAATCCCAACCCTCCTTTGTCTCTTGCGAGCTGTAGAATGGGCCATCAAATCTGAGGTTTCATGCCAGCCTAGACAAATCGAGCTGAGGACCTATTCCAGGAAATAAAATATAGAAGAGGGAGGGCGAGACAGGAATAGTTTGAAACAAATATAGTAGTCTGGGCAATATATTCAATCGAATGAGTGCAGTCCTCAAATAGAAGGAGAGACACAGTTGAGACCAAGTATGAAGGTCATTCTCTATTGTCTGAGTGAGAGGTTCATAATTTATCAGGACAGTATGATCAATATTCTGAGGTAACTGTATACCCAGATATTTCAGCTTTGTCCAGCACCACTTAAAAGGTAAATAAGCTCTATGGGGTGGAGAAGGGGAAAAGCAGAAAGTCAAGACCTCTGTTTTTGTAGAATTTATCTTATATCCCAAAATTAGTGAAAATTGTGCAATATTATTCCAGAGGGCTCGAAGAGAGTATTCTGGGTCTAACAGTGACAGTAGGACATCATCTGCATAGAGAGCTATTGTGAAGGTATCCTCTCCCACTTTTATTCCCTTTACATCATCCAATTGCTGGACAGACAGGGCTAAAGGCTCAATATAAAATGCAAATAGTAATGGGGAGAGAGGGCATCCCTGACAGGTGTCTCGCTCTAGGGGAATCGGGGTGGAAATTGCTCTCTTTATTTTTAAAAGGGCTTTGGGGGCAGAATATATATGACTAAGCCATGTAACAAATTGCTCTGGGAATCCAAGTAAGCATTAATCCCTTACAGAGGAGGGCTCTGCTAGGGATTAATGCCTGGTTGTGGGGTGCTTCCAACCACCAACCAGGCATTAATCCCATAGTAGAGCCTGACTCTGAAAGGGATTAATGCTCTTGTAACATGGGCAATATAGTGACAAGTTTTGCTACATTCTTAGCTGTGACATATTATACACACACACACACACACACACACACACACACACACTTTGATTTTGTGCAGTATATGCTTTTCAATAATAAATGTTTACTACTTCTGCTTTTCTTCACAACCATATTTATTCATATAGTGGTGTTTTTTTCTTTTTACAATAGCATCTTCCTTATATATAGCACTGACAATTACTACTGTGACCATTAAATTTTTTTTAATATCTACACTTACCAAACTTTGCAATTTAGATCCGTTTTGTGATTTAGTCACTGTCTGCTACTTCGAATTACATGGCTAGGTGTCTCATTTGCATACTGTCATGTGCTCGCCGATTGACATTTTGCAGTACTTTAATCTTTGTCGCTCGGTGACTTTCGTTGTCTACTTTCAACAGCTCTGCTGTGGTATTAATATGGACATGTCTTAACATTTGACCCTGAAACTTGTGAGATATGTGTCTTTTACTTATCTGACTTTTCTCCCCAGACACATTTTGTGTCTCTCTGTTCTGCCCCTTTGGTCAGTTCTCTTCACCTCCAGCTCTCTCTGCAAAAGTTGACTGCGCCATGGATAGTGAAATGCTGCAGCCAAAATGGGTTGCATGCTGCAGTCTGAATTATATGCCCTTCCTCTCTAGCTTTTTGAAACTCTACTAGCCTAGCTTGCAATTGTCTGTATCTGGTTTCTCTAATTCTCCTCTGTCAGGTTGTATATGAAATTATCTCACCTCTTAGGACAGCCTTCACCGTACCCTACAACACTGCTGGGGAAATTTCTGGGAACTGATTTTCTTGAATTATCTGGGGGAGCCAGTCCTCCATCAATGTCTTAAACTCTGGGTCTTTTAAGATAGAGGTGTTAAGACTCCAGAGAGTGGTCTTCCTAGGTGCTACAGTTTCTATTGTAATATAGTTGGGGTGTGATCAGATAGGAGATGGGCTCCTAGCCTAATATCTCTAATTTTTCTTACATGCTCTGTGGAGAGAAAAAAGTAGTCTAGGCGAGAGGAGGTATGATGTCTGGGGGAAAAATAAGTGAAACCTCCTTTTGTAGGGAAAAATTGCCTCCATACATCCATCAGACCAAATACAGGCAGTTGGGCTTTGAGATATTTCTGAGAGGGACTAGTTCTATGATTATGGGGATAAGACGCATCTAGATGGGGGGGATAGGGGGATAGGGTGATATTGAAATCACCCCCTATTATAATTATACCCTGCTGTATATCTATAAGCTGGTTGAAGAACTTTTTCATATGGACCGGGGGGGGGGGCCCTGGGGGAAAATATACACTCGTCAACATAACAGCTGAATCATAGAGACATCCTTGAGCAATAGTGAAATAGCCATTAGAATCAATCCTCTCAGCTTCTTTCAAAAAGGGTGTTCCAGCAGGGATCAGTATGGCAGTGCCCCTACGCTTGCCAGTCTTGCTGGAAAAGCTATTACAGAGTACCTGTGACCAGCAGAAAGTTTCTGGTGTTCGGAATGAGATAAGTGTGTCTCTTGTAAAAAAATAAGATCCACTCTCTGCTGGCATAAGTACTGCTGCAATCTGGAAGGCTTGATAGGGTTATTAATGCCATTAATGTTCAATGATAAAAGCTCTATTGAGGGATCCATCCAACTGCTGTGCTCTTGACCAGTCCTTGAACTTCCCAATATCCCAGCACATTATCTACCCCCCCTCCTGACTGTCCATCCTATTGCAGATTTTGTTATCCTCTGCAAAACTGCATACCTTCCCTTCCCTTCTAGTTCTTCTGTAATGTCACTTATGAAGACATTGAAAAGGACCCATACCAGCACTGAGCCCTGTGGCATCCTGCTGGTCAATATCCCATTGCTAGAGTGAGTTCTGCTTACTACCACACTCTGTCTCTTTTATGTTAAGCAGTTTCTAACCCATTTCACCATCTGGATCCCACCACTAGGCTGTTTCTTTTTCAGCCTCCTGTGTGGCACAGTGTCGAAGGCCTTGCTGAAGTCCAGAGAGGCCACATCTACTGTCCTCACCTCATCTTTTTCTCTGGTCACCCAGTCAAAGAAATCAGTCAGATTTGTTTAGCATGACCTCCCACCATAAATCCATGCTGCCTGTGGTCTTGTAGCCCACTGCATTCAAGATACTCTGCCAGTCTTTCTTTAAGCATGGTTTCCCCACCACTGAATTAAGACTGGCCAGCTTACAGTTGCTAGCCTCCTCTCTGCTTTCAATCTTATGCAGTAGGATCACTTGACCTCTTCTACAGTCCCTCAAACTCAGGCTTTTTAGGGATGCGTGGGTGAAGCCCTGCAGTCCTCCTGCGAGGACTAGTATAGAAGCAGCTTGTGATTGAACAACCTCATGAGGTGACAAAAGTCCCTCTGCCTCTGTTCACCATGGACCCATCTGTTCTCGCACTAATTGCCTTTGAAGCTGCTATGCTTACCAAACCAGCACCACTTTTCTAAACATGGAGCCTATCTTCTATGCCACGATACAGGTTGTGTCATTAAGTGAAAAACCTTTAACCTTTTTAGCTAAATTTTAAAAAACAAATAACAGACTAATGTTAAGTGACTTGGTGTGCCTTTCATCTTTTTGTATTTTGGACTCCCCATAGATAAAAATGCTGGCGGCTTGGTAAGCATGGCAGCTTCAAAGGTTTAAAGTTTGTATATGCTCACAGACCCTGGTGGTATTGCGTGGAAGGGAGTTATTTTGCCAAACATATATTTAACTTTTTTCTACTTGACTTGAGCCGCAAAGCATGTTTGAAAATTAAGTGGCTGTGGAATCCATCTTCTATGCCACAATGTAGGTTGAGCCATTAAGTGAAAAGCCTTTTAGCTTTTTAACTTAATGTTAAAGAACAAATAACAGACTGACGTTAAGTGACTCAGCATGCCTTTGATCCTTTTGTTTTTGGGAATTCCCATGGAGAAAAGTACTAGTGGCTTGGTAAGCATGGCAGCTTCAAAGGTTTAAAGTTTGCATACGCTTACAGACTCTGGCAGTATTGCATAGAAATTAGTTATTTTGCCCAATATATATTTAACTTTTTTCTACTTGACTAAGCCAGAAAGCATGTTTGAAAGTGGCACTGCCATAGGTCTTTGGAGAGGAAAGAGTGAGACCCAACCGGAGAGGAGACTACAGTGCTGCAGAGTAGACTCCCACCCCTGAGAGACTCGACGACCCACACACCGCCATCGTATTCTACCAAACTCAAGCTACCCAGTGATGGAGAAGAGGAAGAAAGAACTGAAGCAGTGAACCAAGGAACTTAAGAGTAGTAGAGAGAAGGAGTGGAGCAGGCCAGCACCAGCAGTCAGAAATAGAAGAGCTGTAATTTGATGTGGTGTGGTGATGCTATAGCCCATAGCTCCTAAGCCTATCCTGTAAGCAAACTAAGTGCCTGCTTGCCCTGCTTGTGGGCCACAATCTGCCTTCTAACTCACTTCCACACTGCTGGGTTGCTGCCGCTAGCCAGGGGGACTGACCATCTTGCTATCTGTCTGCTACCACCTCCAGAGCTTCTTCTTTGCCTGTGGTGGTTCTATGTGGGTCTGTGGCCATGCTGATAAGTCCGCTACTGATTTCAGGCTTCATTCAGATCAGCAGTACCATCAGCTGAGTCTATGAAACGCCGGTCAGGTCTGATGTCTCGGAGAGCAGGCACAAAGGGAATATACAGCAGAAGAGTAGACCCTCACCCCTGAGACACTCAATGACCCACACACCACCACTGTACTCCACCAAACTCAAGCTGCCTGGTGCTGGAGAGGAGAAGGAAGAAAGAACTGAAGAACATAGAGTAGTGGAGAGAGGGAGCTGCTGGCCAGCCCAGCAGGCAGAAATAGAAGAGCTGTAATTTGATGAGGTGTGGTGGAGCTATAGCCTGTAGCTCCTAAGCCTGCCCTGTAAGCAAACTGAGTGCCTGCTTGCCCTACTTTTGAGTCACTGTCTGTCCTCTGACTCACTTCCAAGCTGCCAGGATTTTGCCACTGACCAGGGGGACTAACTGTCTCAGTATCTGTCCACTACCACATCCAGAGCTTGTAGAGCTTCTATATGGGTCCGTGGCTGTGCCATTAAATCCTCCACCAATTTCTGGCTTAAATCAGCTCAGCAGTTACCATCAGTTGAGTCTGCAAAATGCCAGCCAGGTCTAAAGTCTAGGAGAGTAGGTACTGTGTGAGGGAATGCAGAGAAGATCTTAGAAATGAACAATGAAGATAGAACCTTTTTTGAGGAGCAATTGTTTGGGACTGCCTTCTTGAGCCTGATTCTGCTAGCTGAGGTAAGAATTGTTTTAAAAAAATATCCCAATAAAATGGCCTGACAGTGTGCAAGAAATTCTAAGTTTGCTTAAGTTGCAGTCTGCAGACAGTAATTATTTCGCAGTTACAACCAAAGAGCATTTCATTTTTGTACCTCCAAGGTTTTGTGGCTGACGTTCCACTTCAGGGGCTGCTGTCTCTTCCCCACCTTGTCTGCAGTGTCCATTAGATTTAAAATAGTGCACTGGATGCTAAGGTGGGCTGCGTTGGTCAGTGTCAGTTATTCGGTGGGTGGATGGTGTTGTTGGTGTTGGGAATTAAAGTCAAAGATAATAATTTATAAAATTATGATTTCTCCAGACATTGTGAGTGAGACCTGCCCTATTGGCTATACCTAAATTCTGACAAGTGTTAAAGGTAGCTGTATCTGAGCAAATGCCAACAATAAGGAAAACTGAATGAGTAAGAGCCCAATAGTCACATAGGAAAGAGTGTAAAAGGAAGAATTTAACTTTTGTAATCTGGTCATGAGATGAACTGGCTCATTTAAAAGGCTCACATACATTACCTCTAGTGATGGGTGAAGTGGCCCCAATTCGGTCTGTGGAGTGATTCGCGGATTGAAGGCGAATTCACGGAGTGCCTCGCAAAGTGAAGCGGAGTACTTTGCGTTATTAATGAGTAATGCAAAGTCCATTGAAAACAATGACTTCACATTACTCTGCCTTCCCAAACCACTACTCCACCAATTCTTAAGGTGAAGTACTTTGAAAACAATGTACTTCACCTTACTTCGCTATGTTTTTAAGCTCCAAAGGCGAATTTTGCAGTGTTTCATGGGATTTCAGGTCACATGGGCTCTAGATTGTTCTGCACAGCCTCAGTTTGGGGTAGTGTGTGTAGGAAGCTGTAGGAGATAATCTGCTCTGAGAGCTCTCTGCAATTCAAACCTTCAAAAAGCTGTTAAAAAGCCTTTTCGAGACATTCTTTTTGCTGAAACTTTAGTTCAACGATTATAGGAAACCCTCCTCTGCTCATATCATGGAGCGTTTATTGTTTGTGTAAGGATTTTGAATACTAATGTACAACATTCAGTCTGTGTACTGAGAGACAGTGGAAGTGTGCTTTGGGGGAGGGGTGTATCTGTTGTGTAGGTAGATTAACTTGGAGAAAAAGACAGTGCTTTCTGTTTTGGTGATATTTTTCTTGTATAACTGTGTTAATGTACACAGAGTAATATTTTCAATATTTCTTGCCATTTTTTTGCTGATTGTTATGGTGCAGCAGTGCACCATTTTAGTTTGTTTAAAATATGTGATTATATTACAGAAGTTTTCAATTTGCATGCATTACTTAGTGTGTGTGTGAGTATGTGTGTGATGCGTGTCATCAAATCAGACACATTTTATTGTGCCACATAATAATTTCAGCAATGTGAAGCTGATATCCACTGCAGCTGTGTGATTTTTGTACTTCTTTGTGGTATCTTTACTGGTACTAGTACTAGTGACTGTTACTGCCGCAGTGCATAATTCTAGTCTGTTTAAAATATGTGGTTATATTACTGAAGTTTTCAATTTGCTATGCATTAGTTGGTGTGTGTGTATGTGTGTGACGCATGTCATCAAATCAGACACCTTTTATTGTGTCACATAATAATTTCAGCAATGTGAAGCTGCTATCCACTGCAGCTGTGTGATTATTGTACTTCTTTGTGGTATCTTTACTGGTACTAGTACTAGTGACTGTTACTGCAGCAGTGCATTACACTGCCCCCCCCCCCACAGCCCACTTCAATCGGCAAAGGTAATCTTTTCCAGATTTGAATTTCTAATGGTGAGCACTGGTTAGGTGTTGTGCCTTTGTGTCTGCATCTCTTCAGTGCACAGTGCAATCTTAATCTGTCTGTGCATTTGCATCTCTTCAGGGCCCAATCTCCATCTGTAACTTAAGTCACAGTTGTTTCTTTGACTTCCCTTCAGAGTACAGGACAGGTGTGGTGCTTAATTCTGCATGAACATTGTACTCATTAATATGCGTTTTTAAGTCAGGACCATCATCACGAGTCACTCGTGATACAAATCTTGTTCTTCATCATCACGGTCACAAATCACGATTTACGATCATTCACATTACGAATCACAACATACATTTTTTTTCTAGTTACTTGGATGTATTGTAATCCTGTTTTGTAGTATCTCTCCAGGCTTCACCACTCCACCATTGTACTCATTGATACGTGTTTTTAACTCTGGGAGTTTTAAGCTACAGCTCATTGGGGAAGTACAGCAGCAGGCAGTAGGCATTCACGTTTCTTCATCATCACGGTCACAAATGCAGTCACAAATCACGATTCAAGATCATGTCACGAATCACAACATTAATTTTTTTTAATAGTTATTTGGATGTATTGTAAGCCTGTTTTGTAGTATCTCTCCATGCTTCACCACTCCACCATTGTACTCATTAATAAGTGTTTTAAGTCAGGGAGTTGGACAGTGTCTACAGTACATATACAGACTGGAAAGAAGACTGAATGCACACATGCAGTTTAGCACAGTATACTTGCACTGCTGAGAATACAAAGTGTCACGCATACGGAAGACAACAAAAAAAGGGCATAATTACATACAAGGGTCAGGGATGCTGGAGGAATACATTTTATAACACAGCAAAGAAGGTGTGGGGGGGGGCACATGGTGTGAGGAAAAAAAAAACTAATCTGGGATCCCATGGTGATCTAGCAGCAGTTCCAGCATGGACATAATTTGCAACTGATGTTCCTCTATGTGATCCAGCCACTGCTCCACAGCACTCACCCTCTCGTTGTTATCCTCAACAGCACTCCAGAGAACTGCCAAGTCAGCCTGTGTTACATGCAGTTCTCTGGGGTCCACACATTCTACAGGCTGACCTGCTGGTGGTGGTGGTGGGGGTGTGGCCCTCCTCTTCTTAGGGATGCCGCAATGCACAGCTGCACTCTCTGCCACAGAATGGCCAGCAGGTGCAGGCATGGTCCGTTCTGTGGCAGCCTGCCACTCCAACTGCTGGTGATTGAGCATATGGGTGCACTGGCCCTCGGTCCCCAGGTGAGTCCCCCAGGTGCCACGGCGCACCTCCACCTCACATAGGCGGCACTTGACCACACTGCTGTCCCCCCACACAGTAAAAAAACTGCCAGACAATGGAGGTGTGGGGAGGACCAGGCACAGGCAGGGGATGGCCAGATGAATTGGCAGCCGGCTGGTCACAGTGCTGAACAGGGATGGGATCCACACCTGGGCCCAGCAGAATAGGCACATCCTGCTCCAGAGAACCAGGACTTGGTGGTGGTGGTGGTTCAACTTTCTCAGAGTCAGGACAGGAGATGGTGCTAGTCCTGCTTCTGGGGGGGGGGACACTCACAAGTATTGAACGGTCCAACAGGAATGGGTGCCCATGCCCTCCACACATGCACATGGTACAATGCTTACTACTACTACCACACTCTCCCAGAGCTGTCCCCACCCCAGACATTCCCTCACCCTGGTCCATCTCTCCTACTGAGCTCCCTCAGTCCGGGCAATTACTACTCACACTGTCACACAACACACACACACACAGTCACACAGACAAACAACTAACTACTTATAAAGGTAAGAAAAATAAAATTTACAGAAAGAACAAATTAAGTGAAAAAGAGTACAGAAAAGACAAAAAATGTAGCTTTTAAAAAAGCTGTTGGGTCTAAATCAAAGTTTAAATCTCCTCATCGCTCTGATCTCAAAGTATCAGCAGTCACAAAACACACTACTCTCTCTCTGTCTGCACAGGAGAAAGTAAAGGTGTCTGCTTGTATGATTCACTTTCTTTCTGCCTAGTTAAAGAGCATGTGACTTACAGTACTACAAGCCACGTGATGTGTGGGGGGCTGCCAAATCTGAAACACCAAGTGGACCACTTAGAATCATAATGAGGAATGCGAAGTCCATTAAAAACAATGACTTCCCCTTACTTCGCATTGCCATTCTGCCTTAAAGCAAAGTGGTAATGACAAGGCAGAGTGAGCACTTTGCATTGCCCACTCCTCGTAGCAGATTGGCAATGCGAAATGCCCACTTCTCGTTCACTTCGCCAGTGGAATTTAAATTCACTGCATCTCTAGTTACCTCGCTATCATCCCGCAGGGAACACCAGATGGGGCTGGCAACGAGTGAGAACTAGTAATTTTTATGACCGCTGGGCTAATGCTGTGATTCTGCCATTTCAGTTATTCCAGAGAAAGGTAATTGGTAATTTTATATAAATTCTCTCACTTTGTTTCCATCCTAAACATCCACTTGAAAGATGAAGGATTTATTTTTATTTACTTATTTTCTTACATTTTAGCATTTTCTATAAGTTGGCATGGGAACAACTTACTAATACACTGATTAGTACTGTACTCCAGGCATAGTCAATGTGGTATGATATTGGTTCTATGTCTCCCTATCCCCCTCCCATCATGAACAAAACTTACAGACTGTGTTAAATTAAACACCTCAAATTAATCAAATGCAGCAATACAATAATGTGGGCTCCGGAGCCTGGGCATGCCTTTTAGGTACAGTTAGGGGCACAGCAAAACACTTAGGGCTGGATATTCAAACTGCACTATTTTGTGGCGCAAGCCCTTGCGCTGCACAAAATAGTTGCGCAGGGGTGTGGCCGGAGCGATATTCAAAGGATTTGCACCCTTGAGCAACTCCTTTGAATATCACCCTCTAGCCACAGCCACTGTGCATGGCGCAGTGGAACTTGCGCCACCGCAAGTTGTCAGAGTGGAGCATTCAACTTGCAGTGGCGCAAGTACCATTGCGCCATGCTCAAAATCCCCATATTCAAAAGGTGACATGCAAATGAGGCCATAATACATGCAAGGCATGGGGGGGCCATTTGCATCTGATTATGGCCCCATTTGCATGCCATTAGCATGCAGGTGTGCCGATCCCCGAGGACTTGCGCCTGGCACCCTGCCAGGCAGCAGCCGTCGAGGACCGACGCCCCCTGCACTCCGATCACGGGCAAAACAGTGTACAATCCCCACCACCACCCCCCACTGGCCCGATCGCGGGCATAGTTTAATCCCCCCCCACCAGCCCGATCACGGGCAGCAATGTGGCTCCCCCCCAATGTATCCCTGGTGGTCCAGTGGACCAAAAGCCCGATCGCGGGCAGTACTGGTTAGAACCCCCTCCTCCCGCATTCATCCCTGGTGGTCCAGTGGACTGAAAAGCCCGATCGCGGAGCGGTGGTTGTTTAATAACCCCTGCGAATTCATCCTGGTGGTCCAGTGGCACATTCCGATCGCGGGATGTATATGTTGAACCCCCCAAACATAGCCCTGGTGGCTGGGTCCCCCCACCCACCCACCCACGAAGCCCCACCACCCTGCTCCCCGGCGGCGGTGGGCGGCAGCATCCACCACCTGCTGCCCCGCGCCTGACTGCCGGTAAGGGCTGCCGCCCATTGGTGCAGGCAAAGAGCCAATGGGCGTGCAGCCCATACCGTAAAAGACAGTCCAGTTTTGTGAATGAATGAATGTGTTCATTCACAAATCTGGCTCCTCAGCTCTGATGGGCTGCCGCCCATTGGCTCTTGCTCTCGCACCATGGCGCAGCCCTACCGGCAGTCAGTCGGCGGGCGCGGGTGGCAGGCTGGTGGATGCTGCTGCCCGCCAGCTGCCGGGGGAGCGGTGGTGGGGCTTTGTGGGTGGGTGGGGGACACTAGCCACCAGGGCTATGTTCTTGGGGGTTTGTTCAACATATACATTCCGTGATCTGGATGTGCCACTGGACCACCAGGGATGAATTGAAGGGGGTTTATTAAACAACCACTGCCTGCGATCGGGCTTTTTCGCCCACTGGACCACCAGGGATGAATGCGGGAGGAGGGGGTTCTAAACAACTACTGCCCGTGATCGGGCTGGTGGGGATTAAATTATGCCCGCGATCGGGCCAGTGGGGGTGGTGGTGGGGATTTACAGTCGGCTGCCCGCGGGGGCTGCAGTGGGGGGCACAGGGACTGGGTTGGGGACCAGCCACAGGTGGCAGCTGCTGTGTTGTGCCCTGCAATGCAGCAGCTCACCTGTGGGTGGCCCTTTTAAGCCTTTTTTTTTAGCTCAAAGTTGTGCAGGCGCAGGTTGGGGGTTGCGCCTGCACAACTCTGCACAGCCCTGCTCAATATCGGGAAGTGCAGTTTATGCATGGTTCCTCCCCCTCCAGTTCAGCATGCATTCATTTGCATTGCGCTGTTGCTCAGCTTGTTTTCTGTGGCGAAACTGCCTCCTGCTGAATATGGCAGAATGGAGCAAGTTCTGACTTGCACAGGCGCAACCCTATTGCGCATGGCGCAACCCTTTTGAATATCTGGGCCTTAGTTTTGTTGGGCTGTATGTCACTAACTTTACTACAGTAATAAAGTCAGTGACATACAACCCAACCAAAGTAAATATTTTGTAGTGCCCCATTTTGGCTACAGAAGAGTCTGAAAGCTCAGGCTCAGGAGTGTAAATCATTGTATTGCTACATTTGATTTAATTTTGAGGTTTTAGCACAGTCTGGCTGTCAGTTTTGTTCAGAATGGGAGGAGATGTGGGAGACAGAACTGATACCATGCCCCCTTGATTATGTCTGGAGTTCTAGTTCAGTGTATTGGTAAGTTGTTTCCACACAGAAACTGAAAATTTCTAAAGTGTTCCCTTGATTTAGAATTTATTTTGTAAGATCAGAATCCCCCCCTCCAGTACCATGCATGCACGGTTGCACTTTTTTTTCTGCTACTCTGTTTAGTTCCCAAATAGTCAGAGGATGAGGCAACTTCTGAAGGTAACAGTGCTTGGTCCCGGAACTTCAGTGTCAGTCACATTTTTAACCTGATTTAATTTACTACTGTAGATTTTAGCAACATTTCACATTTTGTTTGAACTCCTTAGTCCACGAGAAAGCTGAAAGCCAAGACACGGAGAGCAGCATTTAACCGAATGAGCAAGAAAATGTTTTTTTACACAGGCTGAAGGGTTTTTTTTGTTGGTTTTTTTTGGCGGGATCATCACTCACTTTGTTAGATTAGATTTTACTTGCAAAACACATACCCTCTTCTCTGACCTGACTTGCCCAGCTTACCATCTTGTAAGTGAAAGTTTGTTTTCTTGCTCATTCGTGTAAATGCTGCTCTCCGCATCTCAGTCAGCTTTCATCTCTCATGCGGACCATTGAGTATGAACAAAATGTGAAATGTTGGTAAAATGTACAGTACTTCAAATTTTATTTTAATCTGTCTCCGCTGGAGAGGTATCTTGAAACAGCTGTATTGTATTGGGGATGTACTACACCACGTCAGGGCTGGCTCACTCCACAAACAAAGGAATGAAAGTACATAGAGTAGTGCAAAACCTATTTAAAAATGTCATGTAAAACTTTATTTTCAGAGCTGTTTAATAGAATTTCTAAATTCTGCCCTCATGCTGCACAGAAACTCAGAACATTTCTAAAGTGTACCCTCGATTTAGAATTAATTTTGTGAGATCGCTGCAGTAGATTAATGAGGTGTTAATGTGCTGCTCTCTTCTGCTGCCTCTTCAGGATCACCTTCTGGTTGCCAGAATTTAAGACTTGGGTAAAAAAGGGACCCTCGCCCACTGCTCCATATTTTTCCTTCAGCAGTGACAGTACAGCCCCTTCCCAGCAGCACCTCCCCTGCATCTGTGGCTTCTTCACCCCAACACACACACACACACACACACACAAACATACACTGGGCAGGATGCAGGTGATAGAGAGTGCCGTTTCCAAATAACCCCCATTTTCCGTCACCGGAAGATGCCCTATCAAACAGCTGCCACCAGCAATTTAATATGATATGCAAGCCATTGTCAGTAGTGGCTAGGAAGGGGCTGATGGGGTAGAAAATGACAGCGACATATTGTTCCATCAAATGGGAATCCATTGGTTTCCTTCATGTTAAAGGGGGAAAAAGATAAAAAGCAAGTTAGGACCATATTGGACCACAAGGGTGATATTAAATTCAGCTACATGGTACTGACAAGAACCCCCCACCCGACCCACTTTACTTACTTGCTTCTTTGTCTCAGTCTTTATCACTCAGTGTGTTAGATTTAATTTTCATTAGAGTGTCTTTTATTTGCAAAACACGTGCCCTCTTCTCTGACCTGACTTACCATCTTGTAAGTGAAAGTTTGTTTTCTTGCTCATTCATATAAATGCTGCTCTCCGCGTCCCAGCTAGCTTTCAGCTCTCATGAGGACCAATGAGTTTAAACAAAATGTGAAATTTTGCTAAATTATACAGAACTTCAAAAAATTTTTTAAATCTGTCTCCACTGGAGAGGTGATTTGAAACACCTGCACTGTATTAGGGTGCACCACACCATGTCCAGGCTAGCTCACTCGCACCAACAAAACAATGACGGTACATAGAGTATTGCAAAACTGATTTAAAAACTTCATGTAAAACTTTATTTTCAGAGCTGCTTAATAAAATTTGTACATGCTGCATGGAAACTCTCAACATTTCTAAAGTGTTCCCTTTATTTAGAATTTATTTATTTTGTGAGATTGCTGCAGTACATGAATGAGGTACTAATGTGCTGTAATGACCTCGCTTCTGTTCCCTCTTCAGGATCACCCTCCAGTTGCCAGATTTCAAGACTGAGGTAAACAGGCGACCAGTCATGCAATATCACATATTGCACAACTTACATTACTCTCCAGCCAAACTTCACAGGTGGGGTTACCTAGACTCAAACAAGTGCAAAACATGTTCGCAGGATGAGGGCACAATTTTTCACATGCTTTGGTCTTGTCCAAGAATTTCCACCCTATGGGTTTCAATCTAAACTTCCTTAGACCACTTGTTGGGCCTCCAAGAATATTTTACTCCTGAGATATGTGTGTTAAGGGACCTGTTCTCTATTAGAGTTAGGGTATGCAAATTTCATATTTCCATGGTTGCCCTGTCGACTAAGAGAATAATTCTCCATCACTGGAAAGAGAGGTCCTCCCCTTCCTTCCAGGAATGGGTAAGAGAGGTATTATCCAACTTGCGCTCAGAAAAGGCAATAGCCAGTCTGCACAATACTCTGGCAGTCTATACTAGAATTTGGGATCCCCTTCACTCACTAATCTCTCTGGTTCCAAACTAAACCTATACTAGGGTTATTGCTTTTATATGGTTTTTGGTTAGGGGCTCGGCATCCACGGGTACTGAGATGGGTTACTGCAGTAAGGGGAGGTTGGGGGGGGCAGCATCCTTTCACTATGTATCAATGAGTCTCTATCAGTTTTCTCTGTATGCTGCCTTTTATGGTGGAAAATGTATGAATAAACTTTAAATTATAAAAAAAAAAAAAAAACCAGGAGACCAGCACCCACTGCTCTATACATTTTCTTCAGCAGTAACAGTACAGCCCCTCCCCAGCAGCACCTCTCCTGTATCTGTGCCTTCTTCACCCTGAGGTACTAATGTGCTGTAATGATCTCTCTTCTGCTCCCTCTTTAGGATCACCTTCCAGTTGCCAGACTTCAAGACTGAAGTAAATAGGGGACGGCATCCATGGCTCTACATTTTTCCTTCAGCAGTGACAGTACAGCCTCTCCCCAGCAGCACCTCCCCTGTATCTGTGGCTTCTTCACACCCAAAACACACAGACACGCAGACACACACACACACACACACACACACACAGCAGGATGCAGGTGATAGAAAGTACCATTTCCAAATAGCCCCTTTCTGTCTCCGGAAGGTGCCTCATCAAATAGCTATCACCAGCAATTTAATATAATATGCAAGCCATTGTCAGTGGTGGCCAGGAAGGTGCTGATGGGGTCTAAAGTGACACTGGCATATTGTCCCAATGAACAAGAATCCAGTTTTTTCCTTCATGTTAAAGGGCCAAAAGATAAATAGCAAGTTAGGACTACACTGGACCACAAGGACTACAGTATATTACATTCTACTACAGGGTACTACCAAGAAGCACCCCCCCACCACACACACATACACACACACACACTTTACTTGCTTGCTTCTTACCTCAGTCTCTTTTTCTATCTCCTTATTTCTTTTATTAGTTTGTCGTTCTCTATTTCCACTTTTATTTCTTGTGGAAAACTGCCCACATCCTACCATTATTCAAGACTGGGGATCCGAGTGATCCGAACAATTACCGGCCTATTTCTATACTATCTGTCCTCTCTAAATTACTTGAAAAAATTGTCAACATCCAACTTAGAGAACATTTGGATTCACAAAAGTTGCTAAACCCGGCTCAGTCCAGCTTCAGAGCCAAACACAGTACAGTATCGGCTCTTGCCAAAGTAACTACAGACTGGCAAATGGCCTTGGACTCTAAGAAGCATGTATTTGCCCTCTTCCTTGATCTAAGTAAGGACTTCGATACTGTGGATCATACCATCATGCTTACTGCACTGAGTAACATTGGACTTGATAGTTCTGCCATTAAATGGTTCACCAACTACCTAACCAATAGGTTACAACAAGTCAAAGCCATGGGAGATCTATCCCCACAAAAATCCTTGTTACGAGGAGTCCCACAAGGCTCCATCCTGGGCCCTATCTTTGCAATATACATCAATAATCTGGACTCGCAGCTGGCCACAGCAAATGTGCACTTATTCGCAGATGATACTGTACTCTATACCACAAATTCATCCTTGGATCTGGCCCATGAGTACTTACAGAAAGACTTTGTCACCCTCCAATACAACCTTCTCACTCATAAGATCCTCCTCAATGCCAAAAAGACTAAAGCAATGATTCTCTCACCAAAGTCTACTTCCGGATGTCCACATATCACACAGATCTGAACACTCTTAGATGAACCCCTTGAAGTAGTTGATACCTTTAAATACCTAAGGTTCTGGCTGGATAACAAGCTCAACTTTCTGTGCCACTTAAATGAAACCTCGAAAAAACTAAGACAGCGATTAGGTCTATTCTATCGCATTAAACACCTACTCTCGTTAGAAGCCAGAATGAGACTAGTACAAACTACATTCCTACCTATACTGGACTACGCTGACTTCCTTTACAGTCATTGCCCATCAGCGATGCTAAACAAACTGGACACCCTTTACCACCGGGCTTTAAGATTTATCTTAAATCTACCCGGTAGTATACATCACTGTCGTCTATACCAGGTTTTGGGATGGACCCCACTCTCAACTAGAAGAAAAAGGAATGCTCTCCTCTGGTTTTTTAGAGCATTATCTGATAACCTCACAGCATACATCTCGAACATCTTCAAACGGGCCAAAGGTTCCTATGGCCTGAGACGCTTCTCCTTAATCTGCTTCCAGATTCCTAGAGTGAAAACTACCCTTGGCTTGGCAGCAATCAACTTCTTACTTCCATAACTCTGGAACACTATGCAAGACTCATTAAAATTATCCTCACTTCCAAGAATTTTCACATTCAAAGCTCTATTAACGGATTATCTGAAGGAATCATGCAACTGTTTCAGATGCCGATGGCTCCTAAGCCCCGGGTGCCACTCTCAAATCCTACGCCTAAGTATCTCATCCACCCCACATTCCTAACAACAGAAACCTAGGACTTACAAGCCTAGTTCCCTTAATCCAAGATGGCCCTGCCTATTCTCTACCTTTTACCTATTCTGGCCTCCCTTTTTGGCTGCCTACTCTTTCACCCCAGTTTCTACCCTATTCCTTAATACCTCCTTATTTTTTATCATTTAGGTCTGAGCTCTTACATAGCGGAGACTATATGGGATTGTTGTCTCTTCTCATTTCAGTAAAGCTTATCATTATGTACCTTTGCATGTTAATTATGTTGACCGGTATGTATAGGCCCATATTGACCGGCACCGTCACAATGTTTTTTAATTTTTTTTTTTTGCACCATTGTCCACCGTAATTGTAATCTTATGAAGTGCACTGTATTGTATTAATGCCCAGGACCACCTTGAAAATGAGCTTGCTCAATGGTGTTTATGCCTGGTTAAATAAAGTGATTGATTGATTGATTTTTCACTTTCATATTAAACTGTATCTTTTCAATAAAATACATTTTACTTACTTGTTCTGCTCACCCTTGAACTCTTATGCCTCTTCTCTACTCTGGTTACTACTTTTTCCACATACTTACCCATTTTTCTCTTTATTTATACAGGTCTGCTATGATATCAACCTCCTGCCTATCAGATAAGTATTGTGTTTGTCTAACCTTCCCTGTCTGTCATATTTTCTTCCTAAAGAACTGTGCATCCTTTGTGATCCGATATCACTGTTCTAAATTTACAGGTACTTCTGGATGTTGACCTGAGACCCTCGTCCAAGGCTTTTCAAGGAGCAGGTAAGTGATCCCCTACTTATTGACTATGCTAGGTTGGTAAGCTGTCAGCCACAACTCCCATTCTGTCCATTGAGGCCCAGATAGAGGAAAGGGGTGGAATGTTTCCCATGACAACTTCATACTCGCTATAACCAACTTGAATGAACAGCGTCTCAGGGGAAACAATCCTGTTTTAATAAAAATTTCTTCAGTAATAACCTTTGGTTACAGTCAAGCAGCTGCTATGTATTAGACTGATATGAGAAAAAGCTAAAGTTGAACTAGACTTACCAGCTTTTTTTGTGTGTGTTCAGTGGCCAGTTAATACATAGCACCCAGTGTTTCTGTGTTTACTGTGGGTAACAATACGGGACAGAGAGGCAGTGAGGAAGATGTAGCTAGACCCAAGGACCTCATCAGAATTGCCATTGTGCATGCAGTCCATGGTGGCAAATGGGACCCTATTGTTGTTGCAGTAGGTTCTCCCCAACATAGACACTTTTTTGCTCTTTCTTGGGATGCTGAAATCAAGATACTCATTGGGTGACCTTAAGTAAGTAACATAACCCCCTGTTTCCCATTATACCCAGCTGCAGAATTGGGAAGAAGCAGGCCCCACTGGAAATGAGATGTTGCATCTCAGCTTGGATATCTGGGTAAACAAATTTTAAAATAAATAAATGAAAAATAACATTCAGTTTTATCAAAAATTGAAGATCAAGAATTCTGGGCAGAACGCAGTACACATTCTCTGCCACAGAAACATTGACAGTGTTGGCAGAAAAAGAACATCAGTATATCCAGTCTGCCCTGTTATACCCTATTTTACCTCAGGACCTAATGTCTAGGGCTTATGCACTTCCTTACCCTCTGCTTTATGGCTATCCCTTTGGGTAAATATTAATCCTATAACCCTGTCCCAACCATGTCTGAAACCATTGATGGCTTTTGCACCCACCACATCCACTGGTTTTCTGTTCCAGTGTTTAATCACCCTCTCTGTAAAGAAACATATCCTCACAGCCCTCCTGAATCTTACTAGTTTCTAATTATTTACCCATGTCTTTGACTCACACTCCTGTCAAATGTCAAATGGTTCCTCCCAGTCTACCTTATTTATTCTGTTTAGGAACCTGAAGATATCTATCATGTCTCCCCTTTTCCTTCTAGCCTCTAGTGAGTACATGCTCAGTACCATTAGCTTTTACTCATAGCATTTGCCTGTTGGCCCTGAGTCATTTTGATTATCATATGCATCACCGTCTTGAGCCTGTCTTTGTCTTTCCAGAGGTGGGAACTCCAGAACTGCGCATGATATTCATGAAGCGGCCTCATCAGTGTTTTATACAGAGGTAGTTTTACCTTTTTTCCTCTGACTGTCTTTACACAGTATACGTGCCTCAGGACCTCCTTGTGAATGAACTTGCTCAACGGGGTTTTACTGCAATAAACTTGAACTTGAACACTGACATTTCAGGGTTCTTTTCAATTCTTTTTAATTGTTTTCAATTTTTTTAAATCATAATTTCTTTATTTTATTGTAACCTGGTCACTGTGTAACTTTCGGTTACTACCCCTGCCTTGAGGGCTCAAGGATGTTTCAGAGGCCTGAGCTCAACTGGTCTGCATATGGGTGTTCTTTTCCAGATATACAACAAGTAGCATGGTGCCACCACCCAGAGTTAAAGCAGCAGTGCAACAAACTGATAATGTCATTTCCACATGTAATTGGCCAAAACTCACATCTATATGTTGATTTGAATACCTTTTACTATAAGAGGTTGACAGATGCTTTCCTCACATGCTTGATTTCTCCCCCTATGCTAGCAGACCCTTGCCAGGATTGCCATTTGTAAACCAGGTGCATCATGGTTCATGGTATTGATGTGAGTGAGACTGCTTCCCATGATGCACCTAGAAAATCCCAGAATGCACTGCTTGGTCATTGTATGTGCGCACTCCCATTTGAAGTTGGCAACCGCTGGTTAAAACATGGCACAGCACTGAGGGTTGAGGCACTGGTCGCCACACCTTGTGCCACACCAGTGACCCAGGTTCAGGAATGAACTCAAGATGCCAGGGGCTGGCAGGGGAAGGAGAGGATTGAACATCTGTAGGACTGCTCTCCTCTTCTGGGGAGGTTACAGGGAAGCCTCGCTTGGCAGTGGCCCCCCCATGGAGACCGGGAGCACTGCATGAGCAGCACAACAGGGGAACACAGAAAAGAGGAAACAGTTCTATGACCAGTCAGATGATGGTTGCCAGTCTACTGATGCCACTAAATCCCTGAAAGAGCCATGTCCACCTTAGCAGCACTCTAGGGCCAAGTAATAGAGTGCACTGGCCTGCCCCACCAGTGCCTTCCCCCTCGGAGGAGAGAGACCCATTCGGTGAAAGGGTTACACCGAGTTACCTTGGGGATGACAGCAAATATGAGGATGGAGGCTCAAACAGGGGTAGTAGGAGGTAAGTGGGGGTCCTTGGTGGCTCGAAGGAGTGGCGAGTCCTGGAGCATGTAGGAGAGTAAACAAATAATAATAAAAAAAAAAAAACATGGCACAATGGCACATGCTAGTTGAAGCAATATTGTATCTGGTATTACCAGTCCTGACTGAGTGATTGAAATTAATTCTTGACTCATGTAATCACTGGTGTTTCATGATGTATGCCACTGATAATGTTTGAAGTATAATTATTTCATCTTTCAATTCAGTATCATGTCCCTCTCATACCCATATAGGAAGACAGCGTGTACATGTTTTTCTTGTTTTGTCTCCCCACAGTTCTAAACAAATACACAATGGTGTACAAAGCAGAGATGTGCTGATGTGTGTCTCACACAGTAAAACAAGTAAAATCAGTTCTGCCCCCCCCACACACCCACTAACTAACTACCACGTTCAAATTTATCATATTTTACAGACTGTTTTACTGACAGGATTGATTTTCTAACACGTTTACAGAGGATTGCTTCTGCTTCATTAAATTCCCCTTTCTGCATCTGCGGTGAAAGTACATTGTAAGTTTGTACTTCCAAATTGTGTTTATATTGGCTTATAATTTCTTTAAATATGAAAGGTAGTCACCCTCAGAAAAAGTGTTCTACTGCTTTTTGAAAGAAACTCTTCCTGATCATCATGGTTGAATAGAGGCTCTGAGAAAAAAAAATAAACCCAGACACAATTCACACTGTATGCTCTCACTTGTGCTGTGTTTACTTCCCTGTGGACAGTTTACATTTCTTTTATATTTAGTAAATGACATCCTCCTCTTCTTCTTCTGCTAGGTAAGTTGATGCATCTGGTTATTAACATCTTTTCACATCCATTTATTATAATTGGCTTCTATAGTGTGGTGGTTAGCACTTCTGTCTCTAGAATATGCCTTATTTTGCTTTTGTGGTTGCAAGTTCGAGTCCTGCTCCACATGTTGATTTTAATCAGCTAAGTTAGTTTTAAGACCATATAAAATTTTATGTGTTGTTTCAAACTCTTGCTTCCACAAAATTCACAGTGACTGAGTTGGAAACACATAAACAAAGCCATCAATGGGGTTGCTGTTCTGCCCATGATCGCATTCCATTGCTATTTGTCTAACCATCATCTGATAGATTCATCTTGTTGCCCTTTTGATAATGATTATGCCATTGTATTGATATAACTAATTTGCTGATTGAGTTATGTAGTTTTTTTTATAGGGCCCTCAACAGTTTACCTACCTGGAAACAAGTAAGCTAATTTAATTACCATAGTTGTAAACAGAAAAAAAAGAGGTAAGGTCTTTCTTAGTTTTAAATGCGGCTGTGGCAGGTTGGCAACGGGGAGTGCACAGCTGCAGCAGAAACAATCCTGAATGTAAGAGTCATAGGAAGAGATCAGTACATGATAATTCTAATCAGTAAAATAATGGGTTGTCTTATTTTTTTTAAACCCTGTGGTACATTTATTTTTCACTAACACATTATGTTCATTATTTTCAAAGTTTTTTTGCAACTGGATTCAGTGATAATACAATGAAACTTTTACTTAAAAACAAAACAATGTGGTAGTCAGATAAATGTCTAAGAATCACTAAGAAAAAGACCAAAAGCCTTGCTCAGTAGTTTAAATCCCTGAAGGGAGAAAGCAAGCTCTATCCTTTTTAAAAGCTTGACATTCACTTTGCTAAGATGTGCAAGAACCAGATTCATTCAGCTGGGATGTGGGATGTGAACATCAAATTAGCTGTTAATTATTCACTTTTTTTTTCTTTGCTGCTAATAAGGAGTTACTTCATATCGTGACCTGGCTGCAGAAAGGTGGCACGAAAAGAGCAGACAAACTTTGGTTGTCTTCATCTGTGGCACACATCGCCAATTATAATATCAGCAGATCTTAATTGGTCACAAGTCACAAAGCAAAACACAGTTGGCCACCACTGTGGTAAGCTGTATCAGGAAAATACAATGAATGGTACATTTCTGGATGGCAAAGAATAAATGTTTCGGCTGGCAACAAACATTACAGACAACATATACTATACCTACAATTTGCTTTTCATGGTCAATTCTCAAATGGCAGTTTAAAGTTTAAAGTTTAAATTGTGGCCCTATGTGGCTTTGTTCCAGATGCTGTGCAATTACTACTTGAACTAGCTGTCCTGCAATTATATGTACTCTCACTCCATGATTCATTACAGGACCTCATTTTTTGAATACCTAAAAAAATGCATATTTTCTTGGATGGCAGTCAGCCCGCCCCTCAAACTGCAGCTCGGGTGCTGCTTGGATTAATGTGGTATAGCCAGTCCCGTTTGTCACCATCATCCTCCCACCCCATCATAAACTACTGAGTCTGTATAAATAGCAGAGTTCACAAGTGATGATAAAATGTGGCTAGCTCATTGCACATTTTTTGTGTCACACTGTTTTCATGCACAAATCCCTGCCCTCTCATCCCACGGCATGCATAGGGACTTCTTCACACTGCCAAATACTACAGTACTTGGCCACGCTACCACATTCTACTGTCTACTTCTGAGTGAAAGAGAGGTATATGCACAGAGTGTGACAGCGTGGGTAAGGATGCAGGAGAAATAGATAAAATGACAAAACAAATTTGGTACACAAACATGCTTTTGAAGACTTGACTCAGGCTGTGCTTTTTGTCAAAGTTTGCATGAGAACTGCTAATGAAGATGCGCAGTCTGACCCACGATTAGTCTTCATATATGAACTGAACAAAAGTATGAATCAATACAACTGACAATAAATATAGAACACGTATTAGCTAGATGCACAAAAATAAGTCATTCAAGAATCTGTTGAAAATCACTAGCTATGCCACTTTGTAGTAACATCACAATGCGCGTAGTCTTGACAACCGGTAGCGAACAAGCAAGCATGCCGTGCTACCGACACTAGTGGCAAGTGAATCATGGGATAATAAAACACACACAAAAAAATGGATGACAGTTACTTAATTTACATGAAATAATAGCAAACTTTGAGAAATATCACAGACCCAGTCAAATCTGCAAACTCAAAAAATGCCTAAAATGTTAACCGGAGCATTCATTCTATCAGTGTAGATGGTAAAATTGTAACTGTTATTTTTATCCACCATTTGTTGCACTGCTACTTCAAAATAAAGTGAGACAGCTGTCAGTGTGGTATGACCCCTTGGGATGCTATGCCTCCCCAAATCCCCTCACAGTCACCCCACACACAGAATACCAACTTTGTTTGCAGTATGGCAAAACACATACACGAACATACGAAATTGCCAGCAGATACAGGCCATTTGATCTATCTAGTCTGCTCAAGCATGCAGCACTTCAGTCCATTAGACTGCAACTGCCCCCCCATATGCCCTCCCCCCAATCTCCCACCCCTCCTGATTTGTAACCTCCCCTTGAATTTGTACCACCCCCTCTTGAAGTCCCCAGCACTCTTCTGTGATATGACTTCCTCTGGCAGAGCATTCCACCCTGCCACCACCCTTTCTGTGAAATAGTGCCTCCTTAGTTCCCTCTTGAACCTGCCCCCTTCCAACTTCATAGAATGTCCCCTGGTTTCCCTTCTGCCCTTCAGATTGAACATACACTTGGTGTCTACTTTGTTCAAACCCTTCAGATGCTTGAAGGTCTCAATTATATCCTCTCTCTCTCCAGTCTTTTCTCCAGGGTATATATATATATTGAGCTCTCTCAGTCTCTCTTCATATGGTCTGTCCCCCCACTGGAGGATCATTTTTGTTACATAGATACATAGAAAGCGTCAGCAGATAAGGGCCTATGGCCCACCCAGTCTGCTAATTTGAGCTTGTAAGTTCAGTTTATGTTTTCCTAGAAGTCTGTTGCCCCTTACCCCTGACCTCCAGAATTCCTTTATGTCTATCCCATGCATTCTTAAATCCCCATGATTGTTTCAGCCCCCACCACTTCCTCTGGCAGGGTGTTCCACTTGTCCACCACCCGTTCTGTGAAGAAATTCTTCCTCATGTTTCCTCTGAATCATCCTCCCTCCAACTTCATCCCATGCCTTCTAGTCCTGGAACATCTTTTTCGCTTAAAAATGTTGTATTCCTGCACCTTATTTCTTCCCTGTGAGATACTTGAATGTCTCTATCATATCCCCTCTCTCCTCCTCCTCTCCTCCAGGGGAGTACATGTTCAGTTCCTTCAACCTGTCTTCATAGGACTTGTGATGCAATCCATGCACCATCTTTGTTGCCCTCCTCTGAACCTTCTCTACCCTGTCTATGTCCTTACGTAGGTATGGTCTCCAGAACTGTACACTGTACTACAGGTGGGGCCTCACTAGTGTCTTGTATAGTGGAATTATGACCTCCCTTTTCCTGCTGGTAATGCCCCTGCCTATACATCCCAGCATCCTATTTGCTTTACCTGCTGCCTTGTCACACTGTTTCCCTACCTTGAGGTCATCAGAGATGATAAATCCAAGATCCCTTTCCTGATGATGCATGCTATATCCTCACCCACCAACTGATATATTGTGCCAGGGTTTTTGTGCCCCATATGCATTATCTTGCACTTCTTTGCATTGAATTTCAACTGCCAAACCCCTGGCCATTCATCAAGTTTCTGCAGGTCCCTTCTCATTCTGTCTACACCCTCTGGTGTGTCTACTATGTTACAGAGCTTTGTGTTATCAGCGAACAGTGAAATTCTGCCTTCTAGGTCCTGTGCAATGTCACTGATGAAGATGTTGAATAGGACCGGTCCCAGCACTGATCCCTGTGGTACCCCACTGGTCACTCTTCCCTCTGTGGGGTGACAGCCATTTACCACCAGCCTCTGTGTCCTGCCACCCAGCCAGTTACCTACCCACCACACTACTGTCCTGCCCACACCCATATTCCCCAGTTTGTGTAATAGTCTTCTATGTGGCACAGTATCAAAGGCCTTGCTGAAGTCCAGATAGGCCATGTCCACTGCCCTCCCCTGATCCACCTCCCTAGTCACCCAGTCAAAAAATTCAACGAGGTTGGTCTGACATGACCTCCCCCTGGTGAAACCATGCTGCCTTGGGTACTGTAGTACATTGACAACCAGATGTTCCACCAATCTCTCCTTCAGTAGTACTTCCATGATCTTCCCCACTACGGAGGTGCAGCTGACTGGTCTGTAGTTCCCTGCTTCCTCTTTGTTCCTACTGTTGTATAAGGGGACTACATCTGCTGTCCTCCAGTCTTTGGGTACCTCCCCTGTTTCCAGTGATCGGCTAAACAGGATAGCCAGAGGTTCAGCCACCACCTCTCTTAGTTCTCTTAAGGACCCTGGGGTGCACCCTATCTGGCCCCATTGCTTTATCAACTCTTATTACTTCCAGTTCCTTCAGGACCCCTTCTCGTGTAAAGGGACTTGTGTCCATTTCTGCACCATTCTCACCCCTTGTACTCCCTTCAGACCCATTACCCTCCTCTTCCTCAGTAAAGACTGAGCAGAAATACCTGCTCAATATGTCAGCTTTACTGTTGTCATCCTCCGTGTGGCCCCCATCCTCCCCTTGAGTCTCACTATCCCTCCCTTTGTCTTTCTTTTTCACTTATGTACCTGTAAAGGTTTTGTCCCTCTACCCACTGATTTTGCAATGTGTTCTTCTGTCTGAGCTTTGGCTTCCCTTACTGACCTCCCTGCCTCCTTTGCTTCTCCTGGTACTTCTCCCTATCCCCTTCTGCCTGTGTCTTTTGTATTGCCTGAATGCAATCTTTTTGGCTTTCACTTTCTTTGCTACCTCTTTGGAAAACCATAATGGTCTCCTCTTCCTTTTCCTTTGCTAACCTGCTTAATGCATAATTCTGTTGTTCTTGTAATCCCCATTTTAAATACTGCCCACTGTTCCTCAACCCCTGATTCCTGTCCCATTCCCCTTAATGCCTCTTTCAAGTATCTCCCCATTTTCCCAAAGTCTGCCCCCCTAAAATTCAGGATACGTGCTTTTGTGTAGTTTGGTTCTGCTCTTTCTGTGATTTCAAACCACAATGACTGGTGGTCACTGTTCCCCAGGTGCTCCCCCACTGTTACCCCCATCACACTGTCCCTGTTTGTGAGCACAAGGTCCAGTATTGCCTTCTGCGAGTTGGTTCACGACCAGTTGCTTGAGAAGGCACCCTGAAGGAGTCCAGGATAAATCTGCTCCTAGTTGATGCTGCTGCTGGGATGCTCCAGTCCGTCTGGAATATTGAAGTCTCCAACCTGTACTACCTCACCCTTGTCTGCCATCCTTTGGATGGCTAGCATCAACTCCCTATCTGTTTCTTCCTCCTGGGCTGGTGGTCTATAGACCACACCTGTGCGGATAGCTGTCCCATTTTCCTTTCCAGCTTAACCCACAGTATCTTTCCCCATTTGTTCCTCCTGGATCTCTGTGGCCCTTATGTCATTTTCATACAGTGCCACTCCTCCTCTCTTTCTGCCTGCTCAGTCTCTTCTGAATATGTTGTAGCCAGGTATGGCCATCTCCCAGTCGTGGTTATCATTACACCAGGTTTTAGTGATGGCCACAATGTCCAGGTCTGACTGCACCATGACAGCCTCCAGATCTTCCATCTTGTTGCTAAGGCTCCTGGCATTTGCACACATGGCTTTCCATGATTTGACCTCCCTAGACTGTTTTGATGTTCTACTCTAGCCCCTTCCTTGGTTGTCCTTTATCCCTGGTTCTCCTTGCTGTCTGCCCTTCTGCTGAATTTTGCCCCTTTTCTGCCTATCCACCTCTTGGGCACTAATCTCCATCTTTTGCACACTGCTTTGCAGAGATAGCCACTCCTCTGGTTCACTGGTTCCACTGCTAGCTGTGGGGGTGAGCAAGTAGGTACCCTCCTTGCTGGCCTGCCACCCCCCTTTGCTAGTTTAAATGCTTGTCAATGTAGCATTTAAACTTATCATTGAGTGCTTGGATTCCCCTCCAGGATGGATGCAGACCGTCAGGCTTGAACAAACCTCCATCCCTCCAGGTGGGTCCCCAGTCACCAATGAATCCAAACCCTTCCTCACAGCACCAGTTCTTCAACCATGAGTTAAAGTTCCTGGTGCATGCACTCCTATGCACTCCCTTGCCTCTCGTAGGTAGTACTTCTGAGAAAGTTACAGAAGTAGCTACTTGCTTGAGACCCTTCCCCAGTTTCCTAAACTCTTCATGAACTTCCTTTGGCTCCCCATTTGCCAGGTCATTAGTACCTAGGTGGATAATGACATCCAGCTCACCCTCCCATGGTCCCCATGATCTTCCTTCCATCCCTCCATGCCGTGGTGCCTGGTAGGCACCTCACCTCCCTGTCCTCCCCCTCCTGTGTTCCTAGCTGGATCCCTCTTATGATGGAGTCCTCCACCAGGATTCGCTTCCTCCTCCTCTGGGGTCCACTGCTTTCTGTGCTGAGGTCACCTCCTTGGCTAACCTCCACATCCTTTCCTTCCACTTCTCTGAGCACCTCCATTTGGTTGTCCTCATTTGCCAGTGTGGCATATGAGTTCTTGAGTGGAATAGGATCTGGGATGTGCCTCTGCCTGACCACTCTAACCCTCCTGAGCCCACTGTCATCCAAGTGCTCCTCGTTCTCGGCATCCTTTGAGGCAGTTGCATTGGACTGGGTGGTCTCTGGATAGGGGTGATGGTACTCCTGACCCAGTTTACTTCTGCACTGAGTCTGGCTACCTCATCCAGCAGTCCAGAGAGATGCGTGCAGATAGGGCAGCACCTCAGTGTCCAGAAGGTCTGCCTGAATATGGCTGCCCCACAGCCACTGCATTACACCATTCCCCACATTATACTGCAATTATACTGCTATTCCACTACTTTTCTGCTACTGAAGCTCTCCTAGTTCTCTTTTTACTAATTTACTGTCTAAAAATCCTGCCACTGATCCTCAGATAATTTTCTTTAAAAAAAAAAAGAAAAAAGAAACCAATAAATAAATAAATGAGTCAAACACTTGTGCTGAGGGTGGGCTTCTTCCCCCTTATGCCCCTCCTACTTCACACCCCTTACTATACCCTGTGTTTAGCTCCTGTCAATCAGATTTAACAGGGCATATAATTAGGAATTGGGGGAAGGGGAGGGAGGTGGGGATAATTAAAGACAGCACAGAATTACACCACCACTACGTTTTAAATTTTCAACAGCCCAAAAACAATTCTAATTAAAGACAACAAAGAAAGTACAGTGTCACTAAAAGCCCACAATCTAAGTTTAAAAGAAAAATAGCAATTACCAGTTACTCTAAAGCACTGAATTGAATATGTTGCCTTCCTTCCCCTTCTGGCTTCGTCTGAGAAAATAAAACTCTAGCCTTGCACTGTACTCCCTCCAGCAGTTTGATGTCCCTTTTCAAGTAGGGGTGCTAGAATTGCATGCAGTACTCCAGGTGCGGTCTCACCAGGGACCTGTACAGGGGGAAGTTGACCTCCCCACTCCTAGAAGTAATCCCCCTTGCTATGCACCCCAGCATCCTGTTTGCCTTCACTGCTGCCTTCAGGCACTGAGCAGAGTGGTTCATCTCCCCGGTTACCAGCACTCCCAGATCCTTCTTCTCCTTGGAGTTTAATGGGACACCCTCCAGACAGTAACTGTGTCCTGGGTTCTTGCCTCATAAATGCATCACTTTGCACTTCTTGGCATTGAAACCAAGCTGCCAAGTGTGATACCATTCCTTCAGTCTTGCCAAATCCTCCTGAAGTACTTTTACTCCCTCCCCCCATCTACCTTGGCACAAATCTTTGTGTCATCTGCGAAGAGGCTGATCTTGCTCTTAATCCCTACTGTAATGTCGGCTGTGAAAATGTTAAACAGAACCGGTCCCAGCACCGAGCCCTGTGGTACATCACTTGTTACTGCCCTGGGTTCAGATGCCCCCCTACTACTACCTTCTGTTGTCTACCCTGCAACCAGTTCTTGACCCATCTGACCAGTTTCCAGCCTACTCCCAGACTCTTCAACTTGCAGGTCAGTCTACTGTGTGACACCGAGTCAAAGGCCTTGCTGAAATCCAGGTAGAAGATATCCACCACATGTCCCCTGACCAGTGCCCTCAAAAATCAACCAAGTTCATCTGGCAGGACCTGCCCAAGACAAACTCGTGCTGCCTGCTGTCCTGGAGATTGTTATCCTCAAGAAATTGCACCAGTCTTTCCTTGAGGATTGTCTCCATCAGTTTTCCCACAATTGCAGTAAGGCTCAACAGTCTGTAATTCTCCGGTTCAACCTTGGGCTCACTCTTATGGAGAGGTACCACATGTGCTTCCCTCCAGTCCCTGGGCATGCACCCCAAGTTCAGAGGTATTGAACAGGTCCACCAATGGCCCTGCCAGGACCTCTGCCAACTCTCTTAGCACCCTGGGATGGACTTTGTCTGGGCCAGGTGCCTTGTCCACCTTCAGGGACTTAAGGCCCTCCCTCACCCTTTCCACCATGATTTCCCCATCCATGGTTGCTTCTCCCCCACCCTTTCCCACCTTGTCCTTCTTCTCAGGTATGGGCCCATCCCTCTCCTTGGTGAAGACTGAACAGAAGTATTCATTAAGTACTTCTGCCTGCTCAGCCCCCTTTTCTACCCACCCACTTCCCCTCCTGATCCTAACAATCTGATCCTTGCTCTTCCTCTTCTGTCTGATATATCTGATTAAATTGTTTTCTCCTTCTTTGATCCCCTGCGCTAACCTCCATTCCCTAGCCACCTTTGCTGCCCTTACCACTCTGCCCATTCCTCTGGATTTCTTCACATATTCTTCTCTGTCTTCTGACTTGTTGGATCTCTTGTAGATCCAAAATACATTCAACTTTTCCCTTACCTTCTCCACAACCTCTCTACTCTACCAACTTGGTTTCTTGGTCCTGGCTTTCTAGCTCTGGCTCTTGGCACAAGTTTTAGTGGCTTCTGCCAGTCCTGCCTTGATTACTGCCCATTTTTGTTCCATGTCCATTTCTGGGCGGATGCTTGCCATATGACTTTCCAGTATGTGTCCCATCCTGCCAAAGTCAGCCCTTTTGAAGTCCAGGACCCTAGTTTTTGTAGTAGCAACTTCCCTACCCAGATTGATTAAGAACCACACTGTGCGGTGGTCACTGCTTGCTGGAGGTTCCTACACCCTAAGATCCCTGACCTGCTCACCATCTTTCAGTACCAGATCTAGTATTTTCCCTTCCCTCATTGGCTCCATTACCCTCTGGGTAAGGAAGCCATCCTGGAATGCTTCCAGGAGGATCTGCTCCCTAGCACAAGTGGTTGCTTGGATTCTCCAATCCACCCCTGGTAGATTAAAATCCCCCACCACCACTATGTTCCCTTTGCCACTATGCCTCCTTATCTGCTCCCCAGTTCCCCGTCAATGCCCTCCTTCTGGGCCAGAGGTCTATAAACAACCCCCAGACCCATTGGTCCCATTCTGGCTGTGTAGTTGCAGCCAGATTACTTCTGACCTGCCATCCTCCATATTACATCTGATCCCTTCAGAAAGGAAAGGGGAAATTGTTTTACTAGGAAAGGCACACTAAGCCAGAGCTTGTTTCCAGGTGCAACCTGGGAGCACAAAAAAGTTAAGTGACTTGCTCAGGGTCACACAGTATGCAAGTGGAAGCTGTGGGATTCAAACCCAGGTCTGGTCTGCTGGATGTCACTAGATTTGCAGCTCAGAGCCTTGGACCATTGCACCATACTTACATAAATGGCAACCCCCCTAGCCTTCCCTTTATCTCTATCCCTCCAGAAAAGTTTGAACCCTGGGATGGTTAGGTCCCAGTCATGGTGCCTGGTTCCCCACGTCTCAGTAATGGCAGCTATGTCCACCCCCCCCGCCATCAATGTCTGCAACTCTGCCAACTTGTTCCCCAGGCTCCTAGCATTTAGTGAAACTGTTCTCCACACTGCTCTTATCCTTCCTGCTTCCTTACCCTTCACTTCAATCCCTATTTTGCCTAAGGTCGTATCTATCCCTGTGGTGGGGGGAGGTCCATGGGACCCCCTCTTCTGGTGATTCCCAACTCCAATGCCTACCCCCTACCTTGTTTAAATGATGCCTCTCGTTCATGAAATCCCCCAACTTCTGCTTCAACACCTGTGACCCTGCCCTGCTGAGGTGTAACGTATCCCCAGCATGAAGATCTGTGTTATCCCATATGCTACCCCGGTCCCCCACCAATCCATGCTGCTTGGTCCAACACCATTCCCTCAGCCACTTGTTGAAGTCACTGATTCTTCTCTTCCTGTCTGTACTGGCCCTTGACAATGGCAGAACCTCTGAGAAGACTACCATTGTTCCCTGTTTGCTGCATAGTTTTCCCACTTCCATTAAGTTGTCTTGTTCCTCCTTTAGCCTTCTCCCTTCCAAATCATTTGTTCCTAGGTGCACCACAATGTGCGTCTTCCCCTCCACCTTCCCCACATGTCTGCCCATATGCTGCTCCACTCTACTAGCTGTCACGCCTGGCATGCATTCTACCCAGATGTTACTTTTTCTGGCACCCCTTCCTCCCCATCTTATACCCTTAAATATAGAATCCCCTAGAATTATGACTCTCTGACACTTATCCTGCTCACCCTCTTGTTGCCCTTCACACCACTGCCCCTCAACTTGTGAGGCCCTCCCATCCCCTGTCCCACCTCCCCTTTGCCTCCCCTAACCTTTTCCCTGTCCTCTCCCCCCTCGCAAATATGACTAGGATACTGACCTCTACCTCCGAACTATTTTCCGTCTGTCGAACCTCCCCTTTGTACTCATTTGTTGCTCCATCCACCATGTTACCACTTCCTCTGCTATTACTTCCCCATGTCTTCCCTGAAATGTGGCCCTCCAGCCACTCTGACTCCCTTATCTCCCTATCCTTAGCCTTCCCAAGGCTGCCTGCCACATTCCCCATCCTCCTATCTCTTTGCTTCTTCCTTCCCTCTGGAGAGACTGCATCACCATCACCTTGCTGACCCACCCCTGCCACTCTGTCTTCTTGGTGTACTGCCTACTGCCTCCCCACTATGTAACTTTCTCCTGTAGCATCCTCTCCCTGCTCCTTCACAGTAACTTCCCTCCTTTCTGCTACCTGGTCTTTAGAGAAACCAATGCTGAGAATCTGTTTACAGTGCTAATCTTCTTTCCTTGAATGAGTCCTTTCCCTCTTCCCACAAGCTAATATCTTTGCTCTGACCCAGTCTTAGTCATGCCCGTGTGCCTGACCCTCCTCCAGTCATCACTTCCTTCCCTTGTCTGCACCCGCTTGTGTGGCCCTCCTGCTGTCCCACCTAGTTCAGCCTTATTTTGGCCTGTTTTGAGCTCTTTTGGATGCCTCATTAGTTTTCCCTCCTTGCTGTGTTCCCCTATTGTGTCTCCTCTATGCCTCTAGTTCCCTCCACAACCACCCTATTTCCTGCCTGAACTGGTCACCTGCCAACACACCCTACAACCCCTTAACCTCCAAGCCACTCCCAGGAATATGGCTGCATCACATCCTTGGCAACATACAACCTACAATACAATACAATACAATACAACCAACATACAATAGCAGTGTCAGTGGCTCAGTAGGTAGCACACTTGCCTCTGAGGCTGGGAGATCAGAGGGCTGTAGTTTCAGTTCCCACATCTGGCACTTGGGTTGATATCCCAGTACTGACACTGTAGTGCAGCATAAGAGGAGTACTGCACTTCTGAGGTGCTGTCTTTCAGATGAGATGTTAAACCGAGGTCCCATCTGCCTGGATTGGTGGTAGTTCAGGTGCATGTTAAAGATCCCATGGCACTTATCGAAAAGAGTAAGGGAATTTCCCGGTGTCCTGGCCAAATTTCCCTCATTCACTAAAAATACCACCAGCAGCTTAATCTAGTTCAAGGTCAGTTGGCATTCATCTGTATCCCCCTCCCCTGGGTCGTGCATGAAAATAGGCAGGATTTGTCTAGTGCACTTACCCGGTCAACAAAAACGAAATAAATAAACCCTTCCCATCTCCTGCCCTGTTTGACTGCCCCTGCTCATCCTCTCCTCACTTAACATGGTCCTACCCCACTCCATGGAACCCTTCCCCCACCTTGGAGTCCCCATGTCTGTAATGGATTTATGTGGCCCTCCCAGTTAGGCTCTTCCCTGTCTACCAGCATGGCTCTCTGCCTGCTGACCTCCCTGCAGATGCTACTGAAGATGTTACATTCCTGCTTCATGGCACTCAAGCTTTGGCATCACTCAACCTTTGGGATCACTTGGTCCCCGTTGAAATATAATTGGATCCCAGCCCTGCTATTGGCTGGTCCGAGTCACATGACCACCCCTCCACCCGCGTATTTCCCAAACTCTCCCTCCCTCAGTTAAATGTCCCCATCCTCCCAGCCAAGACAAAATCATTTATTTGGAAATTATAGTTTAAATCACACAGCACACATTGCCATCTCATGAAATGCTACCTCAATCCTAAAAGAAAACAAACAGCTAAGAGAAAGTACTTATCTTCTAGTGCCAGCTGCCTGCCTCCTTCTGCTGAGTTTTATCAATCTCTAATAATATGCTCAGACAGTGTTAACAACAGTAAATTATTTATTAAATAGGGAAGGGGAAAAATGAAATGCAGAAATAATAACTTGGTAAAATTTGATATAGCAGGTAAAAGCATAAACAATGTTAATAACAGTGCCCCCCAAAACAGGAACACACACAGATTAGCAGGCCCCTTTCCCACTGGCACCAATGTTTCCCCATAGTCAGTCTGGGTACCCAGATGGCGAAGATCTTGCAGGCCTGAAATCGGTGCAGCTGGGTGGCTGGCGTTGGTGTACTTTTTTAAATAAACAATATTTTTGGAGAAACTATGTATAATCACAGGTACAAGGTAGTCCCCATGTTTACTTACAGTTTTGATACATAGTTCACACAGGGTCTAGACAAGAGCAACAGGTTCAGTCAGCTGAGCTGGGACCTCGAGCTGTACAAACAGGTTTGCAGCTTACTTAGGTGTGGAAGGATTCTTGCAGCTAGATACCTCTCTGCAGGTGGCAGACTCTGACAGTTTTTTGCCATCTTGGCTGCTTCTTATCTTCTTGGCTGGGGATCCTTATCTGTCGACAACTTCTATGTTTCTAAGTATGTTTCTATATTTCATCATGGATGCTGGAACAGACAAGACTGTGAAACAGGGCCACACCCCACACGTCCAGACATCTAACTCTCCAGGGAAGATGATGGGTAATAACTTGCTGCAACACTACCTGGTCGATTTCCCCAAACCATCTTCTGCTGGCAGTGACTCCTGTCCTGGAGCTCAGGAATCACACAGTCTTTTTTCCCTGTGCTGACTGCAGCTGCAGATACCTTCTAAAGCAAGTCTGGAATACGTCCCAGGGCTAGGGGTGGCAATCAGTCTCTCAGTTACTTTCCAAATTGCTGGTTCAAAACCACAAAGCATCTTTCTTATTTCAAAGCAGGATTTCCCAGACAATGGGAACTTGTAGGCGTCTCTGGACTCTTGTTGTTTAAACCCAGGCAACTCTTTAGGCTCTTAACAAGACACAGTCAACCCTCCTTGCAGGCTGAGGTTTCTATTAGATGGCTTTAGGGTTTTAGCAACAAAACAGCTCTTTAAGCATTCACTCTGGCTTCCAGATGGTAGAAAGCCTTGGACAAGTATCTGTCTTTTTTTTTTCTTAATAAGTTGTTTTTATTGCATTTATCATATATGAACATACAATAATGTAGAACGCAATGAGAGGCAACTACAACAAATATAAAGTAAAAATCAATATAGAGAATAAAGTATGGGTCGGGGTGTGTAACGGGAAGTTTACACACACCCGAGGGGTTAGATGCTACATCGAGGGGTTTATGACTAGCATCTAACCCTGAGGGTGTGTGTAAACTTCGAGTTTACACATCCCGACCCATATTTTATTTTATATAATTGCTGGGTTTCCCTTTTTCACCTCAGCAATTATATAAAATAAAGAGCTTCCAGTGCATCCGCGGTGTGGCTTCATTTTTTTCCAGTGCCCAGATTTGAATATCGGCATATTTGATTGGGCATATTTCAAAACTGCTTTCATTTATTTTTTTGTGTGTCCAGGTTTCTGAAGTTTCCACTGTGTATCAGGGGAAAAAATAAAAGAACTTACCGCCAAGTTTTTCTGGTAGTGCTATTTCGTGAGAGATGGAAGCAGTGAGCTGTCTTGACTGGTGGCGCTGTTGCAAATTACACCACAGTTTCCCTATGGGAAGAAGGGGAAGCCAGTTATTATAAGGATATTCATTACACACTCCCATGAGATACCTCAAACAGGGAGCATCCTCTCTATAGTGAAATACAAAAGAAATTTAACAAGGAGCCAAAGTGCTGCCAGTGCTTGTTTGAATATCAAGAAGTAAAATAACCCTCTGTGGAACAGAAACCTGCCAGGTTTCTGCCATATAAAATTAAAGAAGCAAAGGGGCAGTATCTTGTTAAAAACTTTAAACCATATGAATTATCAGGTAAGAACTCTCATTACATACAAAGGAAAAGTTGTCTTGTATTAACTTGAAAAGTAATCCTGTTATTTGTCATCTCTGGAAATATTAAATTGAATTCTGGCCCAGCTATCTGAAGCTCAATTTCTTCTGAAGACTTTTGTAGTAATACATTTTTAAGCTTCTTGCACATCAGTGTAAGGAGCCTTTTATCGGAATTAGATAAGAGCTTGTGTTTCAGCCACATTCTAGATGCTTTTCTCACAACTGAATCCTGGTTAAAAATCCATCCTTGATAATGAAGTTATTATTAATGGGTATACTTAATTTCAGCAGGGCAGAGTCTCAAAAGGCAGTTCTATTTAAAATCTAATTTTAATGCTCATCTAGTAGCCTTTAAATCTATTTACTAATATATTACATTTATTGATTATTCAGATAACATTTACAAGGTACGTAGTTATAGTATGCACATGGCAGCATGTTATCAACCTCCTTTTGCCCCTTCAGAAACACTAAACATATTGGCCCAAATATTCAAACTGTGCCAGTCTGAGGCGGAAGCCCCTGCGCTGCTCAAAATAGTTGCGCAGGGGTGTGGCCGGGGTGATGTTCAAAGGAGTTGTGCTGTTGAGCAACTCCTTTGAATATCACCCCCGAGCCACAGCAGCTGCGCGTGGTGCGAGTGGAACTGCGCTACCGCAAAGTTTGCCAGGGGATTGAACATTAAACTTTGCGGTGGCGCCAAGTACCATTGCGCCATGCTCAAATGTCCGATATTCAAAGGTGACATGCAAATGGGGACATAATTTATGCAAAGAGCAGGGGGCCATTTGCATCTATTTAGGCCCCATTTGCATACCATTTGCATGTAAGTGCGCCGATCCCGGACTTGCTCTGGCCACCTGCCAGGCAGCAGCCGTCGAGGACCGGCGCCTAATGCAACTCGATCGCGGGCATCACAGTTATGACACCCCTCACACATCTCCACAGCCCGATCGCGGGCAGAACACGTACATGTCCCCCACATCTCCCACAGCCCGATCGTGGGCAGAACCTGTATGAACCCCAGTGCCCGATCGCGGGCAGAATGTAACCCTCCCCAACCCGAATAACTCCTGGTGGTCAGTGGACCATAAAGCTCAATCGTGGGCAGAATGTCACAGCACAACTCCCCACACATCTCCCTGGTGTCTAGTGTCCCCCACCCACCCACAAGCCCCTCCACCCTGCTCCCCCGCAGCCGGCGACAGCATCCACCGCCTGCCACCCGCGCCTCGCCCGACTGACTGCCGGTAGGGCTGCCGCCCGGTAGGTGCAGAGCTACAGCCAATAGGCGTGCAGCATACCGTACATGACCAGTGCAATTTGTGAATGATCATTCACAAATCTGGACTATCATGTATGGTATGGGCTGCAGCCATTAATAACTCTGCGCAGCGCGCAACCCCTGCCGACAGTCATCGGGCGGGCAGCGGGTGGCAGGCGGTGGGATGCTGTCGCCCACCGCCGCGGAGGGGAGCCGGGTGAGGGGCTTCGTGGGTGGGTGGAGGGGACACTAGACACCAGGAGATGTTTGGGGGTTGTGCTAGACATTCTGCCCGCGATCGGGCTTTACGTCCACTGACCACCAGGGAGTTATTCGGGTTGGGGAGGGTTACATTCTGCCCGCGATCGGGCACTGGGGTTATACAGGTTCTGCCCGCGATCGGGCTGTGGGAGAGTGTGGGGGGACATGTGCGTTCTGCCCGCGATCGGGCTGTGGGATGGTGGGGGGGACATGTACGTGTACTGCCCGCGATCGGGCTGGTGGGGGGGCACAGGGAGCGAGTTGGGGGCCAGCCAGGGGTGGCAGCTGCTGTGTTGCGCCCTGCAATGCAGCAGCTCACCTGTGGGTGGCCCTCAACTTACGCCTTTTTTTTTTGGCTCAAGCTTGTGCGGGCGCAGGTTGGGGGTTGCGCATGCACAACTCTGCGCAACCCGACTGAATATCGGGTTGCGCAGGTTATGCATGGATCCTCCCCCTCCTGTTGAGCATGCATTCATTTGCATTGCTCTCTTGTGCAACCTGTTGCCAGTGGCGTAACTGCCTCCTGCTGAATATCGCAGAATGGCGCATTTTGGACTTGCGCATGCGCAACCCTGTTGCGCATGGTGCAACCCCTTTGAATATCTGGGCCATTAAGTAAAATTGTTTTATATACAAAAATCACAAACAAAACATGGAGGATTGGCTGAGACCAATGCAAATCACCAAAAAGCAAAATTTCTGATCAGCAACTGTTCTAAATCTTAGTCAATTAATTACTGATACCAGGATTAACAAAAATAAATATGTGAACTTGTATTTATTTTATTTACAGTATGTACAGTTTGGTAACTGGATAAAATGAACTGGGACACTTGGCCCTTTTACAGGCATGACCCAGACAAGAAAACACAATATACAGAAATACAGAACTACAGTATACAGTATATGGTTAACAGCAACATTACATTATAGGTATACACTAATAGTAAATAAAATCATAGGCTATGCAGAATTATTTACAGCATAAGTTAAACATTGTGCAAAATTGCCCTGCAGTAGCATACAGTTGTTGAGCCTCACAAGGTGTGTACATTTCATTCTTTGAGGGTCCTGTGGATAGCAAGAACACAATCACGCCTTACACGGAGCATAATAACATAACTGCTCCTGACTCCCTACATACTTTCCTGAGATCTGAGATACAGGGACAGGGTTTGGTTTAGGTGCCATCAGCAAGAATGAAATTGGCAGGAGATTGGACTTTTGCAGTGGTTGCCCCCATCCTATAGAACTCTCACCACCCTTATGCAACTTTCAGCTTCATCAGTTCCACTATTTATATTTTCAGGGTCACCTGTTGTCCTGTTGTGTTTAGAGACTTTAAGGTTAGAAATGTCTGATTGTACAGCTGTAAGCATTTGACTGATCACTAAATAGGTCTGCCCTTGAAGTTCTCCCCCTCCCCCACACATGTAATTGGTCCTGAAAAAAGTGCTTGATGCAATGCAAAAGACAATCTGCGTAAAGTACAGTGATGTGCAAAATACTTATAAACAACAAAGTGCCGTAACGATTTCAGTCTCAAAGACAGCTTGGGTATGGTAACAGAGCAAGGCAAAGCACTTTCATTTATGTGGCACTCGATTCAAGAAGTTCTGGGCACCTAAAAAATACGTACAACAAATACATGAACAACACTTAATAACAACAAAACTGTAAGCCATTTAAAATCAGGAATCCAGGCCAAAACATAAAGCAAAAAAGTGTGTTTTTAAAGATCTTTGAAAAACAGCCAGAGAAGGACCACCTCTCACTTCCCAGGGAAGTGCATTCCAAAGAATTGGAGTCGCAACTCCAAACGCCCTATCATCAGATTTTAGTTGAGATCTAGGGACAGACAAGAGGTCTGCCCCCACTGACTGATGGCATGACCAGGACTGTATGGAACCAGGATGTCTTTCAAGCAGCCTGGACATAGACCATACAGAGCCTTGTATGTCAACAAGTACACCTTGAAGCTAATGTACCACTGAACTGGCAGGCAGTGGAGAGTACAGAAAGCACAAGAGATGTGCTCAAATAGAATGTCTCAGCTACCAGAAGTGTTGCCACCATCTGAAATAACTGCAGGTGACACATTAGCCAAATGGATAACCCAAGATAAAGAGCATTACAGTAATCTGATCTAGACATAACTAAGAATTGCACCACTGTTGCCAGATCAATTGAACTGAACCTGACTGACCCAGTTATACAAGTAACACCTCCATCTTTGATGGATTAAGTCTAAGCATGCTGGCTACCATCCAGTCTTGAATTTCTCCAAGGCACTTGCTCAGTTCCAAGATGGCTGCACTATCATGAGGGGCACAAGATACATACAACTGAGTATCATCAGCATAGCAATAAAACACCAGGCTGTAGAGTCTGATGATCTCCCCCATTGACAACATGTACATGGAAAATAACATGGGACCAGAGTCACTCCATGAGGCACACCAAAACTGAGCACAGCACTGCTCAATGTAAAAGAGCCAAGTGCCTCCTGCTATGTTCTGCCAGACATGGAGGACTCAAACCACTGCAACATCATTCCAGAGAGTCCCACAGAGTATCGTAAGTGATCCAGCAGCACACCATTATCCACCATGTCAAATGTTGAGGAGAAGTCAAGCAGGACAAGACTGAAACAATGTTTACTATCCCTTGCTAGGAGGAGATCATGGTGCACCCTAATTAAGGCAGTTTCTGTACTCTGGCAATCGCAGTGCCGCACCGGAGTAGCATGTACTATTGGCCTTAGCTTCTCCATTCTGTACATTTTTTTTTGTAAAAAGGTAAGTATTGCCAAGATGGCCAAACCTGCTTATTTTAAAGGGTCGCAATGGAGGGTACAATGTCATGAAAAGCTAAGAAACTGTCTTTTATGGAATGCCCATTGTGAAGACATCCATGGTTAGTTTAATAAATCTCTACTGTTCTCTGACTTCACATTTAGCTGCTGTATCAGCACCAGCACACTGGGTTCAGCTGTCCCTCCATACTATGTGGTCTGAGGAGTTCCCTCATACAGCTTTTCAGTGAACAGAAGCAATTTAGCAAACTAAGCACCGATGGCTGCACTTTGGGGATTCCATAACAGATAGCTTCTTAGCTTTTCTTAGCATAATTTTTTGAGGTACTATGTCAATACTGCACATGAAAGACAGTGCGGTATTAACCAGGCTGTATAGAGAGTGCATGGATTTACAGTGATGGGGTAGAACAGAGCTAGGGAAATACCACTGCCACTTTCGCTGCATGCTCTTCCTGGGAGTGATCAAGTTGCCATGTGCTGGATGCCTGGTTGAGCCGCTCCTGTGGTGGAGTGGCTAAAGCACCAGCACATGGCAGCATGGGAGACCTGGGACCATGGTTTGGTTCTCCCCATGCTGCAACATTTTGCTGAATTAAAAAAAAGAAACATTTTACCCCCAGTGGAGTTTCTCCTCATTGCTGATGCCTGCAACACCCAGGAGTCTGTTATCTAAATTCGGGGGGGGGGGCAAAGCTCCCCACATTAGGAGGTGTGGGGGGCAAAGCCCCCCACAAAAAAAAAAAAAGGAAACACATGCTTTCCAAAGGCATGTGCTGTTCTGTGATCATCGGTGTTTTGCCCAATGTTATTTTAGCGCATGCTCTTATGCTTATAGCATTAATTGCTGCACATTTTTTATGTGCCACAAGATGACCCCGTGCCATTTTTTGAAACAACAATTTGAAGGTATATGTACTTGTTTGCTTACAGCTGCATTTACCTTTATACACACAAGTAAGAAGTGAGGTATGTCTCCCTATTTTCCTTAATGCATGCTTTGCTGGTCTATAGCTTTTATTGCCTTGCACTTTATGACCTTATGACCTCCCTGTATTTTAACAATATGCTCATTGCTCTTATCTATAGTATTTATTTCTATGTGCATTCCACATAAGCTGGTAACCCAAGCATTATACAAGTACAGAGATACAGTGCATAGCTCACTACATCTGAACAGTACACTAAAAAGTGTGATAGGGCACTTACGAACATGTGCATCTGAATTACTTCAATACTACTGCACTAGCAGCCCTTGTGGCTCTGACCAGAGTTTGTTTCCATTGAGCCACAGAATAAGGCTGTCAGAGGGGCAGCTAGCACCTCCCTGAGTTTTTTAGAACTCTTGGTTGTGCCCCATCCAGTCCTATAGCTTTGTCCACCTCAGAGCTGTAAGTCCCTTCTGGATGCTTTCTGCTAAAAATGGACTTGTGTCTCCCCCCACACTGTTCCTGCCACTCCCTGTTGGAATGTTCCCTTCCCCTTCTTCCTGCTGTGAAGACTAAGCAGAAGTACCTGTCAAAGATGTTAGCTTTTTCTAGGTCCTTCTGCTTTTCTAATCCTCACTTTCCCTTCCCTTGCTTTCCTCTTCTAACTTATATATCTGAAGAAAGTCTTAGTCCCCTTAATGACCCCCTTTGGTGGTCCTTTCCTCTTTCCATGCCTTTGCTCCACTTACCTGCTCCCTCTGCTTTACTTAGTATATTTTCCTGTCCTCCTCCCTCTGTGTATCTTTATACTGGCTAGCAGCCATGCTTTTTTCCTTCACCACCTTTTCTCTTTTCCTCAGAGAACCATAGCAGTCCATAACAGTGCCGCTGCACCAAAAACGGGTTTGACGCAGGGCTTGCTGCATCAACCTTTGTGAATCAGGCTTACTTAGTTCAGTGGCAGTGCTCCCTCTTTCCAACTCATGCCAGTAAGTCCTTGGCATCCAATGGTACACCCTCCTTCACTCCATCATAAACCATACAAATAACTCCTTGACGTCTAATTGCTCCCATGTATTACTCCACCCTAAGTCAAAAGTCCTTGTAGCCTGTGGCATCCCACCACCAACAATGATGGTACAGTCTTCTCACTTGCACAGTTGGCCACCACCCCAACTCTTTATAATGAACAGAGATTTATTAAATACTTGCAGTGATCTTCTATTTCCTAAACCATTATTTGGGTTAAAGGGTTCAGACAGTGGACGACTGAGCAGGTAAGAGGAGGGCTGTGTTGGTCACCAGTGAAGAGGCTGCCACTGGCTACTAGAAACATTTGGCATTGAATTGGGCATGAGTCAGCTAGATACCAGGGACATTTGCATGGGATAGGGTGCAAACAGATGCCAGAGCCTTATTGGCTTAGAATGGATGAGGGAATGAGTAGCATCGGATGCAAGGGACATATTGGCATGGGATAGGGTGAGAAAGGAAGGTATCACTGGTTGCCAAGGACTTCCTGGCATGGAATATGGGAAGGGAAGTGGGTACAAGTGGATACCAGGGATTTAGTGTCAGTGACAGAGAGAGAGAGATACCACAGGATGCCAGGAAGGAACTCATTGGCATAGGATAAGGAGAGGAATGAGGATGCCACTGAATGCCAGGGATTTTAAGACATGTAATGAAGTGAGGGAGAGAGTGCCACTGAATGTCCTGGATTTATTAATATGAGATGGAGTGAGGAAGGGGTACCGCTGGATGCAAGAGGCTTACTGGCATAGAATGTAGTGAGGGAGTGAGTGACACTGGATATCAGAACTTATTGGTGTGGGATAAGGCTAGGAAGAGAGGCAGTCCTGTATGTCAGGTACTTACTGACATAGGATCGAGTGAGTGAGGGGGTACCATTGGATGCCATGTGCTTACTGACTTAGGATTGTGTGAGTGAGGGGGTACCACTGGATGTCAAGGACCTATTGCCGAGGAGTAGAGTGAGTGAGGGAAGGAGGGAGGGTGTTTCCACTTGATGCCTGGAATTTATTTTCATAACAGAGGCTGAGAGACAGAGTACCACTGGATGCCAGGGATTGTCTTTGCATGGGATGGGTTGAGGAAGGGGCAACAAGACACTAGGGACTTATTTGCATGGATGAGAAGAGTGACTACCACTGGATGCTTTGGATCTATTGACATGGCATACAATGGGGTGAGTGGGTGAAACCTGAAATTACGAGCATATTAACATAGGATGGGGTAAGGGAGTGGATACCTGGGCATAATTAAATGATGTTTCAGATACTTGATTTTATTATGACTACAGAATTAAACTTACCATAAGACTGAATTAACACACAATAAAATGCATAACCTAACAGATGTAAGCCTACAGTTTCTTGGGCTTGGCAGCCCCCAGGCTCCCAGCTTATTTGTAAATTTTCATCTTGAGTGCCAACAATTATTTGAGTCATCCTACTCCCCTGAGCCCCATACAGCAAAGCTGCAAAGCAATAAGTGAGGCACAAAAAGTTTTGCTGAGCACAAAACCCATCCTCCTGCTGGCCACACAGAGATGTGCTGGCCATTCAAAACATACACGCTGTGATGGAATAACCTTAGGGTGTCACAAACCTTTTAATGCTCTGCACTAAATTGCAGTATTCAAAAGTCCATTTGCAAATGATCTGTGCTCACTAAACTAAGTCTCTAACAGACCATTCATATCCAGTTCTGTTCTCATTATGATGTGAAGGGCAGTCATTTGCTCCTTTGACTGCGTAGTGGCTGTGGGCTCTAAAGTATAACCTCTGGTCATCAGTAGTGATGTTTGTGTTGAAAAACACAACATAAAGCTTATGTCCCCCTCCCTCACCAGATCCCAATACAAAGAATTGTTTTCATGTATTGTAATTCCTATGCCAATGGTACTGTACCTCCCATTCATCATCAAATCCCAGGGCATATACTTTCCTGAAAATAATCCCTGGTACCGATGGTACACCCCACCCTCATGCAGTCTCTGTTCAAATTATAAGAGTACATACACACTCACCCTGGAAGTCTAGTGGTTCCCCCATCCTTGCCCAATTCACACTGGAATTATAAGAATTTTATATACCCTTCCTGGTAGTCTAGTAAGCCCCCATTCAATTCCTGATCCCCATCAGATTTATGATTTGCAGCCTCCCTTGTAGTCAAGTTGTCCCCTCTCTTCCAGTTCCAAATTACTATTTAAATAATGATTGGTGACCTTCCTGGTAATCTTGTGGTTCCCCACTTCATATCCTGAAACTCATCAGAATTAAGATAATGATTTACATATTCTCTGGTAATCTAGTGTCCCCCCTTCCTTTTCTCCACTGGCATTAAAACCATAATTTGCATCCTCTCCAGTAGACAACTGGATCCCTCCCAGTCCTTGGATCCAGTGGCATCCCACCTGGCCCCCCCCCACCCCATGACATGATTGGCACAGACCCACCCTTCACATCTGTGGCCGGCCCACATCTGCCACATGAAAAAATTATTACTACAGTACTATGTGTAGTAATGCAGTACGGCATTGCTAAACAGAGTAATATAGCAACAACAGTACTTGCATTTGACAGATGGTGGCCTGGCCATGGATGTGAGTGGTGAATTTATGCCTGTCACCATTGTCAGAAGGAGGCAGTGTGGTGGTGACATCTGATTCCAGGTCTGGGAGGGGGTCCAGTGGTACAAATCATTATTTTATATCTGACGGGGACCTGTTGAGACCAAAAAACAAACAATTTTTAAACATAAAGTTTTAGAATTTGTAAAATGCTGAGGTTCTACCACTTTGTTGAATGCTAATGCTCTGTTAATTGCCTGCCATAACATTTCTGTTTGCTAAGAAGGCCATGCACAACAGCAGATCACACCCATGCACAACAGAGGTGACAGCTGTGAACCATGAACATCACAGTGCTGTCACTGACTTGTACTGTAACAAAATGTTCCATCATACAATACAGTATACTCAAAATGATTCTCCAAAAAGCAATGGGGGTAAGTACACTAAGGGATAATAAAAGAAGTGGAAAAATAGCATAGACAAGCATAGATGTGACACAGAAACATTCAAAAAGAAGATCTAGAGACAACAGAGAGAAAAAATAACAAAGGGAAAACAGCAGATCATTAGAAATATGTAGAAGTGTAAGAACATAATTAGAAATTCCAATTAGGGAACATAAATGGGGCCTAGTGACAGATATCAAAGGAAATAAAAACAGGTCCTTTTTATTACATGAGAAACAAAATATAGAATATAAGAAACTGTAAGCTGAAAAGGACCGCTAGGCCCACCTAGTCTGCCCCAAATCCCCTGCCTATTGTACCCCTGCAGACCCTAACTGCTCTCTGGGGACATGCCCACTCCTTGTTCGTGTACTAATATGCCCTTTAATCAACCCCTTACATTCTTGAAGCCTTCTACCATTCTAACCTCCACAACCTCAACTGGCAATGGGTTCCATGCTTTCTACCACCTTTTCTGCAAAGAAGTATTTCCTCACCTCCTTCTTAAATTTCCCCTTCCAATTTCACGGCATGTTCCCTAGTCCTGGAGCTCATTGTCTCTTGGAAGGGGCTCACTCCCTGTATTCAGTTCACCCTTTTGAGGTACTTGAAGGTCTCAGTCATGTCACCCCTCATTGTCCTGTCCTCAAAAGTGTACATATTGAGATCTCCCTCAGTCTCTCCTCATAGGACTTCCCTTGCAACCACTGCACCATCTTGGCTACCCATCTCTGGACTTTCTCCACCTTGTCTATGTCTTTCCTTTAGTTTGGTCTCTAGAAGTGGACACAGTATTCTAGGTGGGAGCATACCAGACAGTGGTGCAGAGCAACAGAGCAGCACTGCCTCCCTCCTACTGCTGGTGATTCCTCTCACAATGTGCCCCCAATAGTCCACTATCCTTAACCACAGCCTTGTTATAGTGTGCTGCCACCTTGAGGACTTCTTAAATAATAATACCAAGTTCTCTTTCCTGCCTAGCAGCTACCAACTTCCCCCCATCCTACATTGTGCATCAGGGTTACTGTGCCCTAGGTGCAGAATTTTGCACTTTTTGGCATTGAACCCCAAAACCATGCCTTTGACCACTCCTCTAGATTTTCTGGATCCCTGCACATTGTCTCCACTACCCCCTGGGTGTCTCCCAATCACAGATCTTGGTGTTACCTGCAAAAAGACAAACATTCCCCTCCAGTCTATCTGCAATGTCTCCTATGAAGTTACTGAAGAGGACTGGTCCATACACTGAACCCTGTGGTACCTGGCTGGTCACCCTCCATCCTTAGAATGTGTACATTTACCATTATCCTCTGCCTGCTATCTGTTAGCCAGTTGTAAACCCAATTTACCATTTTGGCCCCACCCCCAAATTGGTCAGCTTCCTAATCAGATTTCTATGCAGCACAGGTTTGAAGGCCTTGTTGAAATCTAGATAGATTACATCTACTGAACTCCTTTGATTATTTCCCTGCTCACTCAAAGAAATCAATCATATTCATTTATCATGACCTTCCCTCCATGAACCAATGCTGTATGTGGTTCTGCGGCCCACTGGCTTCTTCACAAATTATCAGTGTCTCTTTTAGTCATGTTTCGATTAGTCTTCCCACCACTGAAGTAAGGCTGACTGACCTATAGTTGCTAAATTACTCCCTGCTGCCACTTGTATGCAGAGGGACCATGTCAGCCCTTCTCCAGTCCTCCAGAATCACTCCTGTTTCCAGCGAGCTGTTGAACTAGGCTGTCAGTGGATCAACTAGCACCTCCCTGTGTTCTCTCAGTATACTGGGATGTATCCCATCTGGTCTTATAGTCTTAGCTACTTTCCTGAGTATACACGTCCTTTCAGTACTCTTTCCTCTGAAAATGATCTTGTCTACCTCCTTCCCACCACGGTTCTTACTTCTCTCTGGTGGCCCATCCCCCATTTCCTCTACTGTGAAGACCTAGCAAAAGTATTGTATTTGTTCAAAATGTCAGCTTTTTCCTGGTCATCTTCTGCACATTCTCATCTTCCACCCTTCTTGTCACTATCCCACCTCTATCCTTTGTCTTTTTACAGATGTATCAAATAAAGTCTTATCTTCCTTCCTCTTATACCTTGCAGTCCTTTCCTTTGCCAGTGCCTTACCTCTTCTAACCACCTTTTTCTGCTTTCTTCTGCCTGACCTGGTACACTTCCCTGTCCTTCTTGTCTTCTACCCTTTGAGTTTTGTTGTACCTTTTGAATGCTGTCCTTTGTTCTTTTACTGCCTTTGCCACCTCCATGGAGAATCATAATGGTCTCCTTTTCCTCCTGCCTTTTCTTACCTCTTTCACACAAAAAGAAGAGTAAGGGACAGAGCAGGACAGGAAAACTGGGGATAGTGGGGCACTGTTACAGAGAATATCAGTGTTGGGAGTGCAGAGTGAGTATTTTATCTTACACATTTTTAATGGACATGGTGGAATACTGTATGTCTTTAGTGATTGAGTTGTAGTGAACAGGAAGAGGGATGCTATAAGGTCAACACCTCAGATTGATTAGAGGCAGAGCATTTAGGGAGGCACAAGATAAAGTCACACAAACAGGTAAGATGCACTCTTGGGTGCTAAGGCAACTTTAACATATTCTTTATGTATTTAAAATGCTTACTCAGGAAATACAAACCCCATCTGCATGGCAGTATTTTCTTGATATGAACGTCCTGGACAGGAGAAAAAAGCAACGGCAGATACAATACATATCACACAAAAAATAATTAGATACATTAAATGTATAACATGGCTATGTATAAGAATAAATTAAATTAGGATTCTGTAGACAGGTGGTGTGATTTACAATAAATTTTGTCTACAGACCTTTAATTTCTTTAAGGAAAGGGAAAGGGAAGTGTTTGTCAGAGGGATTATTGAGAAATGAATACACTTGACTACTTATTTGGGTGCTGGAATAGCAAGAGTTCATTGATCCAATCATAGTATTATATTTATTCAAAACCATCACCATCATCATATTCCCCATATAGCATAAATACATTTTTGCATTCTTGTTCGATCGGTCCAGGCCTCTTGCAGGCCACTGTCCGGTACCTCTCTGGTCTTCAAAGGGGCCCAGGTGCATGACCCTGACACCCCTCCTGGCCTCTTTCTCGGACAATTGTAGGTTCCAGTGTCAGGTGCCTCCAACCGCGACCCCCATCTGAATTCTCTCTCTTCTCCCTTGGTCCTCACTGCACGGATGGGTGCTGTTGAACCCATCCTGTGCCTGTTGCCCTCCCCCTTCCTATTCCTGCCCCCTTCTTAGTTGCCCACTCCATGCACCTATTATTCTATCCCTTCAAATCCCTCCACCAGCCCACCTCCAGCTTGCGACTGACTGGTGGGTTTCCCCCCTACTGTCCATCACATTTTATCTCCCCTTATTCCTTTCCCACTCATCTATGTCTTCTGTAATACTGCCAATGAAAAAGACTTTTCCCAAAATGGACAAGTGCACCCCATCTTCCCTGTAATAACCTGGAACTGAATACATTATCTCCCTATGATTGGACATGTCCTTACTTTTTCCACCACCTTCACATTCCTAGTGTATCGCCATACATGCCTGGATATAATTTCTGACCATCCTATGGTCACTCCAGGCCACCACCCCTTAATGGTGATAAAGTCCTCCTTCATTTTCTGCAGTAAATTCCCCCATGGCTCATCCCCCAAATTTTTCCCTCCCAGGTGAATTATCAAGAGGTCTGGTCATGCCCCTTGTCACCTCAAGTCCTCAAGCAAGGGGAAGAGCTGTGTACATCTCATGCCCTGGAACCCTTTCCATAGTACCTATGCCCTGTTGATGTCCTTGTGGAGTTGTTTCCATCCCGGCACAAGTGCTACGTGTCTCTCTGCCCAGTACAAAAAGGAATGTTCTATGATCCATATCTGTTTTTGCCCAATGAGATCTGTTGATACAAATGACAAATGTTAGACCAGCTGCCTTACCTATCTTTTATAACAGTCAGATCTCCATCTGCTCACTCAATTTATCAGTTCCTCAGAAGCCCCTTCTGCTGCTTTCACTGACGCTGCCCCAATTCTAAATGAGTGTGGTGAAAAGAAGCTGGGGTCCTCACCCAGAATGCAATTGAGGTGTCCCTGTGATTGCTGGACTTGCGCCAATGGCACCAGCCTCCGTTGGATCACCTGGTGAAGTAACTCATTCAGTTTCTCAATTTTGTCTGCTGGTAGCCAGAGTAGCTCATGTTCCACATCTTCCTCTATCCCCAAAAATTCAAATTTCATGACTGGGCCTTCTGTTTTTCCTGGCGTTAGCGGTATACCAATGGTCTGGCACATGTCTTGGAAGTCCCCCAACTTTTTTGATGTTTTACCCTGAGATTTTCCTATTATCAAAAAATCATCCAAATAATGCACCATGGTTGTATGGCCATACCTCTCCCCAAAACCCCACTGCGCCAAGTGCTGAACCTCTCAAATGCAGAGCATGCTATGGAACAGCCTATAGGCATTGCCTTGTCGAAATAGCAGAGGCCTTGGAATTGAAAACCCTGCAAATCCCAGTCACCAGAGTGTACTGCCGGAAGGCAAAAACCAGATTCAATATCTGTTTTTGCCAACCACCTGCCCCTAAATAACCTGATCATATCCACTACCTGATCTAAAATTGCATATGATACTAAACTCAAATCATCTGGTAAGCCATCATTGACTGACCCACCCTCTGGATAAGAAAGGTGGTGTATCAGCCAAAAGTCACCCTTCTGCTTCTTAGGCACCACCTCAAGGGATGATATCCTTAAGTTCTTGAAGGGGGGGCTGAAATGGTCCCTCCACCCTGCCTGCCGCCACCTCTTTTCCAATTTTCTTTAGTACTATACCCTCCCTATCCCTTACTGAGCCCAAGTTTTGAGCCCTCATTGCCCTTCATGGCTCCACTTAGCCCAAATGGAATCCCTTAGAAAAACCCTCCCACAAATGTTTCCCTGCTTTCTGGTCTGGATAATTCCATGACCAGTCATGCATCACCTGTGTTTTTACTGGGGTGCGGGCCAAATGGAAGTTCTGCTGGACCCCTCAATCTCCTTATCCTCAATTATTACCATAATTGGAATTGTAGTTTCCTCGGCTATATGATTCATGACATCTTCCCCCTTGGTAATGCCTGCTTCCTTCACCAGCGTTGAACCCAGTCTGAGAGGATTTTTCCCCTTGCTGCTGGTGACCCTGCCTGTCACCCCCTGTCCTACAACAAGATACCTGATGCTGCCCCGAGCATTTGGAGCAAACATGCCGGAACATACAGCTCGCCCATGTGCATGAGGCCTTGTTGTAGGCCCAGCATGCCTTTGCTACCGGTGTTGTCTGTCTCTTTTTTGCTAACCTCACATGTAGATCCCTGGGGCTGGACAATGTCCTCACCCATAACTCTGAATGGGTGTAATCCCATCTCAGGTCCCCACAAGCTGCCATCCTTTGTCAGAATACCTCATTGTACTTAAGCCACCCATAGACCATCTTGATCTTATACGCATCCCTGATTATGGTGGAGTATCTCAGTAAAGGAATAGCCAGCTCTGGCTTCTATTCCAACAGAATAGTACCGTATACCATAAAAACCACCTGCCAAGTCTCAATATTCTTCCCCTTGTGTGACGCCTCCTCCACTATGTTCCCCACAACTGCTAGCACCACTGCCATTTACGATTAATCCACCATTTCTTTTTGTTCATACTTCTTTGCAGTGTCCTTGTCAACCAAAGCAAAGAGATCCACAAACTCCCCTTTCCATATTTTGTCTTTTATGGTCTGTGGGACGTGGTCCCCCAGAATCATACCAGGAACTCCCACAGCTGTGGTTTGTTCCCCTGTTCCTTTATTGCCCCCCCCCCTCAGAAGTCCACCTTTTATTTCTGCTAAAACCTTTTCTATTTTCTCTATGCCCATGTCCCCCATATCATTAATAATCCCTTCTAAGTATTCCTTCAAATCCCATTCCCCTTCCAAGTCAACCTTTCCCTTATCGAGCCCTGTGTCCGGTGCCTCTGGTTCTGGCAGGGATTCCAGTTCAGGTTCTGGGACTTGTGCTGGCAGTCTCTTCCCTTGGGGCCTGGTGGGTCCTAACATTTTTTGTTTCTCTCCTCCTCCTCTCTCACCTTTGCTGCATCGGTGAGCTCTGTTATCTTGCTCATCAGCTGTGCAGCTTCCTCTCTCAGCTGGGCACTGGTGGGAGGAACAGGAACCCATTCTGGTGCCATCTGAAAATTGTCTTTGAATCTGTAAATCAATGATAGTAAGGAAACAAAGAAACAGAGGGGGGATGGGACGAGAAACAAAAGAAAAACAACTGTCCATGTTAGTCTCGCCTCAATACATAACATACCATATTATCACCCCCCCCCAGACTACCTGGGTCCCCCTTGTGTACTCTGTAACTCCTGTTTGTAGTTTTTCATTTTTTATATATATATATACACTAGCCTCAGCCCCCCACCCCCCACCCAAAGCTGGGTGTGACATGCACCACTGTGCACCTTTCCTTTTCATTTCCTGTGACAGGTCCCCCCAGTATTGCATGGCCATTCTCACTGCAGAGGATTGCCCCTGCCTCACCTGCCAAGGGAGGCCCCTGCCTCACCACTAATGCTTGATGCAGCCACCCTAGTAACATCATCTAGAATTTACAATTCCTATCTGAGTGCTGATGGGGGGGGCAGCACCTCCTGCTCATGTCTGGTTATGACCTCAGGACTTCTATACCACCCTAGCCAACTCCATAATGCATTTTTGTTCTCCCCTTCCCTGTAAGCCCTCTCATTATTATTTATATATATATATATATATATATAAGCTTATGGTTTGACATCATCCAACACAGCACTGCTCTGTGCACCTCAACTGCATGCTGCTGTGTATCTAACAACACCACTCTTTATTCTCTTTCTTTTTAAAAAAAAAACACAAAACACTGGCTGCTTTCAGCTGGAGGGTGCTCCCCCAACCCCCCGCCATGTGGCTGCGCTCTGGCCTAGTGGGATGCCACAGCTCTGTTCTGCTCATGCATCACCACACCCACCATGCTGCTGGCTGGGCTGTTTCCAGCTAGGAAGTGCTCACCCTAACCCCTGCCACATGGCTGCACACCAGCCTAGTGGGATGCCGCAGCTTTGTACTACTCATGTATTGCCCCCACCCTCCATGCTGCCAGCGTCTCTATTGTTTCCTTTTTGCGGGAGGAGGGGGGTGGGGCCACGGCCAGTACTGATATCGCGTGGTGCCCCCCAACCCCCACACCATAGACCAGCGCTTCTCTTTGTGGTGTCCCCACCCCCACCCGATGACTACTTCCAAAAGCAGGTCATGAATAATTCCTCATCCCAATGGTTGCAAGGCAGGGACTGGGGCCACCATCCTATCTGCCCATGCGGCACCAGCGTTCCTCCCTGACCTGCACTTTAAAATATACTCCCGATCTCCTCCATTGGACACCTTCCTCATGGTTTCGCAAGGTGAGGCTGGAGCTTGTTCTGAGGCCCAGGCTCACTCTCTGTCACATGGCACCCCTGTCCTTCCCAGACCCATCTCGCCTAGGCAGCATAACCCCCCCCAACCAAATTGGCCATCAGTCTGATCCACCCTGCAATACTGGCCCCCCAGTCTGAACTTGTGGCTCAGCCCATACAGTACTCCGCATTTTGGCCCAGTTTGCCATTGCCTCGTCCTCCCAGCCCCCTTTCAGCCCCGAGGACTGGGTAACCCAGCAAAGTAGGGAATCATCACAACATTCTCCATTGTGGGCACAAATGTGATTGAGCTGATCCCCTATCCACAAATCCATAGGGATCCACTGCAGGAACACCCAGGCCACTAAGCCAGCAGAGGCCTCTTGGACCACATGGTCCTCACCACTACTGCGGCCCATGCCCCATCCACATACTGAACTTCCCACAGGGAGCAAAGTGGAGAATTGCTCTCCCCAGTGTTTTTGCATTTCTAAATTGGCCTTCCTTAATGGGCACCTGAGTGGGTGTCCCTCAGCTGCACGGCCGCACGGCTGCAGCCATCACTTGTTCACTCACAGCCAACCAAAGACGCAAACAGATCCTCACCTGGCTGCGACTAAAAAGAAACCCAGCATTACAACTCTTTATCCTGTTCCCATAATGAAAGAATGACAGCCCCCTACCAACAACCAATATCAACAAGCTAAGAAACTTAAACTAATATATAAGCACAGATACTTAACTAATATATACATACTTATACTGCCTTAACAAAGAGCCCTACTGAAAAAATGAGCTGATTTAGGATGCCTGCAGTGGCTTTGGGGATCCCAGCCACTTGGGCTCAGCATGCAGGCCATCCCAACCAGTCCTGTACCTTACCTGTGTTAAAAGGATCACTCTTGCCAAACGAATGTGCTGGACCCACCAGTCTAAAATGAGTTCCAGCAAGAAAGAAGGATGATCCCTTGCTTACAGATGTGTCAGCCATGATGAAGCACAGTAACTTCCAGTAATGACATGTTACACAATCCTGCATGACAAAAGGGCTTAATTGCCTTTGACTTACAATGGCCCCTGCAGTAAATTGCAGTATTTTTTGATATTTTGCAGCATTTCTGTACTTCATCCTGGCTTGACACATCTGTACATGGGGTTTTATATACCCTAAGGACCCCAGTCAGGACCCCTCCTGGCCCTTCCCCTTTTTTCCCTGTATCCCAATCCCTTCTAGTCCCAGAATACCTCCCCCTATGTGACCTCACCTTCCCTTCCCTTCCTGCCTAGCCCCTCCCCCTACCTGCCCCCCCCCGATCCTGGCCTTGCTTGAAAAACCTGTTCTACTGCATTTCTGGTGGCAACCCCTGGCAACTCAGGCTACCTTTCATTGGCAACCCTATATACCTTAATGGTCAAAGTTGGGGGAAATAAGGGTCTGGGTGTGGATGATTTACATCCCAGATTGTTAAAAAGTAGCTGCAAAACAACTGTCTAAACCATTAACTTATCTATACAGATTATCTTTCTGTGCAAATTACATACAGTACCAGATCAGTAGAAAACAGCAATTATAATACCTACAGTATGCATAAGGCAGGTGATACAAGCAAATTTCTATGTTATTTGCTTTGGCAAAGATTTTAGAAAAAGTGGTATTCAACCATTTATCAAAATATCTGGAAAAAATCAACTTTTATCACAGGATCAATACGGTTTCAGGAAGGGTACTGCACATTGATAGCCTTGGTCAGGTTGGCTAGTGATATATATCATGGTATGGATCATGGTCTGCTTATTGGTGGAGTTTTTGTTGACCTGATCAAGGCCTTTGATCTGGTGGACCACTCCATCCTGATCCATAAGCTTGAAAATATGGGAGTGGGGAGCTACACACTTAAATGGTTTAAATGGTATTTGACAAATAGGAGGCAATTGGTTAAAACTGGATCTGTCAGATCCTCTACGTGGGTAATACATACTGGAGTACCACAGGGTTCGGTTCTAGGCCCACTCCTGTTTTCAGTATTCATAAATGATCTACCAAAAATCTGCAACAAAACTACCAACAATAATATACACAGATGACACAGTGCTTTGTTGCACTGGGAAGGCAGAAGTGGACTGTGAAACGAAAATGTAACCAGAATACCATGCTCTACAGGATTGTTTTGTGGAAAATAGGATATTGTTGAATGTGAAAAAAACTAAAACCATGGGGGGAGGCATGGCCAACCAGCATCCAAGATGGAGGCGTAATTTGTGAGTGCTGAAAACCTAGAGCTACGTACCCAACTTTACCTCTCTTGTCTCGATCCCCACCAAACTTTTCTTCCACTATTGGCAATTGGAAGTTTCCCTCTACATATAGTTTAAAACTGGGAGACCTCCATGGCTGGATCGCAAAGCTATGTCCTCTTGTGCTCTGGCTGGATCGGGCATTCAAGGCATCATGGCACAGTCTGCTAAAGGGGAAGAAGAACCCTCCATCAGGGAAATGTTTGCGTATATTATCACTAGTATCGACGCTCTAACACTGGCAGCAAATACTTCAGTGAACTCGATCCAGCAATTAGATGCCAGAATTGATAGGGCAGAACAAAAGGTGACGAATCAAGAGGATATACTACATGGCCATTGTGCCAAAATGCGAAGTCAGGTGGCACAAATTAGACAACTTCAAGAAAAAATTGATGACTTAGAGAATAGAAGCCGCTGTAATAATATACAGCTTCTCAGGTTCCATGAGGGCTCTGAAGGAGGGGAAAGTTCTCCCCTTTCTCCAACAAGTGCTGCCTGAAGTCCTTAAATTACCACCATCTACTAGAATTACGATTGAGCATGCTCGTCAATCTCTGCAGCCCAAACCTGCACAGGGGGACAGACCAAGGCCTATTATCACATGCATTCTAAACTTTGCCAAAAAGGAAGCTATCCAGGCCAGGGCTAGGGAACTGGGGCAACTGTGGTGGAGAGAACACCAGATTATGATTTTTCAAGATTAATCCACTGAACTGGCAAATAAAAAAAAGGCTTTCACGGAGACCCGTCGGAAACTACATGGACTACAGATCCCTTTCACCCTACACTATCCTGCTTTCCTAAGGATTACAGTTAATTCCCAACAATTTAACACCCCAGAAGCCACTATGGCGTTTATTGATGAAACCTGGCTGTCAGACAATTGACCCGCACACTAGTTGCACTCTGAAAAGATCTGCGATAACCAGTCTTCTGTGAAAGAAGATCTCCCTCCAGCAGCTCCACTGACTGAACGGGACTCCTGCAACTCCAAGATTCGAAGAGACCCCTGAAATCACCACACGCTTAGCAGGATCACCCACAGGACAAAGATCAAGCTTCTGAAGGAATTTTGTACACGAGCCCATACTTTGCCAAGAATAGATACTCCCCTCTTCAAGATCATCCCAACACAGATTCCCGAGAAGAGATGAAATCTACTCCCGACCCCTCATGAGCAGCACCGACTGAAGATCTCAATTCCTGGGCCTCAGCATTGGAGAATGCCCTATCTTTACAGGGCTCAGACTGGCACACCATGGCTCTGGGTTCTCCTACAGGCCACAATCTTGCATCTACTGATTCAGAGCCACTGACATCTCCTCAAGACATACACCCGAGATGATCAGATGATGAGCCTCAGATAAGTAATCCAGGCTGTGCCCTGGGGAACAATGTGGGTGTAAAGAAGGGAATAATGGGAAGGGAGTTGCAGGACTAGGAGATGCGATTTGTAGTACCAGTGCTTCTTGTACTTTCGATAGGTAGATCAGTAAACAGATCTCTTCCCCCCTATAGGCACTTCACCTGGAAATCTACAAAATGTTAGGTTAATCCTATTAAAAATGTTGAGTTTGTTGGTATGTGTGTGGAAGTTACCTTCTTCATGACAGCAGACACTTTCTGCTGAAGGACTCCCATAAGGAAGTTGATAGGTTCCCCCTTACGGGTGAATTCTCTTACCCTGGGTAAATGGATGCTCCTTGTTGCAAGGCCTAGGTTTGTTTGTCCCCTGGATAGCATTCCAGATTTCCCATTGCGACTGTCTAAAGACACCTCCTGGGTTAATTCAGAGGGATCATTGACCAGAAAATCCCCATTTTGCTCTAGGTAGGGGTGCATTTCATTTTGTTTTAATTGAACCATTGTGTTGCCTGCTTTATGTACTAGTGTGGTAATACATAACAAGCTCAGCATATCTCATCTGGTAATCGACTCCCCTTCTCTTGCTCATGCCCCACAGAAGAGATCGGACATACCATTTGTTGGAAGCCCAACTGGTTAAGTCATTTCTCATTCCTCAAACAGTTATTTTATTTAATAGGTTAAGTTAATTGATACTTCTGGATTAGAAGTTACATGATAGTAGTTCATTTTGTAAAGTGTAGTTTCTTAGCATGTGGAGATTAAAGGGCTGTGTGATCCCATATAATAGAGCCCATAACTGTTTGGTAAAGCCAGCACTATAGACCAGTAGCTATCAATACAGTCCCCAACCTAGTGAGGGAAAATAGCTCACTGTTGTAATTTTGCATTGAGGTATCATTTTTTTCAGTCGAATATCTCATAGCAAGACATAATGTCAGAGATTGCGTTCCACACTTGAAATGTCCGAGGGCTAAATTCACCACTGGTGCGCAAAAAGGTATTGACATACCTGAAGCGCATTCACTCCAAAATCACCTTCCTACAGGAGACTAAATTGACATGGGAGGACTATAAATATATGCTAAAGGACTGGGTAGGCCAGCAGGTCCACTCCAATCCCCCTTCCAGGAAACGTGGGGTAATCATCCTCCTGCACAAATCCCTTCCATGGACCCTGACTAAGACAACTTTGGACTCAGAGGGCAGATGGGTGATAGCGAATTATGAGACCCCATCAGGTATGGTCACTCTTTGCAATTTATACACCCCCAATGAAGGCACCCCAAGCTTTTTCTATACTATTGTAGAAGTGGTTCTGGAATTTCACCCCCCAGAATGCCCTCTTCTCATGGGAGGTGATTTTAACCTGACGTTAACCCCATCTTTAGATAGGAATGATGGGGGCAAGGAATCTCACCTCAGAAGTGGGAAGGCAATAAATCAAATGATTCTGGATCAGGGTCTCAAAGATATTTGGAGGCTTTTCCACCCCAGAGAGAGGGATTACACCTCCCACTTGATCCCAAATGCATCATATAGCAGGCTAGACTTCTGGTTAGGCTCCCCAACCTTAACATCCCAAACTTTGGATGATAAAATCCTCCCCTGTATTATTTCTGACCATGCCCCAGTACAACTCCTTGTTCTTTGGGACCCTGTAGCCCCTCCAACATGAAACTGCAAGCTGGACCCCCTCCTAATGTGAGACCCAGATTTTATCCCCTGGGCTTGGACCAAGGCCTCTCTATTTATTGCAGAGAATCCTGTTATGGACACCTCACCTGGTAATACCTGGGAGGCCTTTAAGGCTACAATTTGAGGGAATATTATGGGATTTGCAGCAGCCAAATGCAGACTGAGAGCACCAGCTGCAGAAGCTTGTGCAGGAGTTGGCAGTGGCCAAAGCCTCCTTGAAGGCCCAGCCCCGCCCCTCTACCCATTATAACATAGGTAGGACCATTCTGGGACTCCGCTTTGAAATTAATCAGCTGCTGAACAGAAAGACCGAAGTGGCCATTCTTCACCTTCGACACGCATTCTGGGAGGGGGGAGATAAGGGAGGCAAAGTTCTTGCTTATCAACTCTGTAAGCAACAGGCCAGTAGATACAGACATGGGCTGAAAGACAAGCAAGGGATATTAGGTAGCACCACAGAGACCATTAATTCAATTATGGCATCCTTCTACAGATCCCTTTACACCTCGTCGCATATGGGTATGAACCCGGATACACGACCCTTCCTAGATTCCCTTCAGCTACCCTCCCTTACAGCGCAGGTTGAGGTGCATTCAGCTATCCAAGATATGAAGCTGGGGAAATCTACTGGAGAAGATGGCTACATTGCTGATTTTTATCAAGCACTGGCCCCTATTATCTCTTCCCTTCTAACTGAGGTATTTAGGGAGATAGAACTTGAAGGTGCACTCCCCCCTCAATGAGAGAGGCCACTATTGTTCTTATCCCAAGAAAAGGTAAGGACACCACTAATCCAGGGAACTATAGCCCGATCTCCCTCATTAACCTCAACAGCAAACTGCATGCCAAACTCCTGGTGACCAGGCTCTCCCCCTTCCTCCCTCATATTATACACTCCTCGCAAGCAGGTTTTATTCCTGGTAGGCATAGTTCGAGCCATTTGAGAACCCTTCTAAATCTCCTATACTCCGCTAGATCCCTTTCCTCTCCAGCTGCTGCTCTTGCAGTAGATTTCGAAAAGGCATTTGATTCTGTTGAATGGGACTATTTTTATCTAGTCCTTGCATATTTTGGAATGGGTGAAATATTTTTATCAAAGGTACAAGCCATTTATAATCTACCCTCAGCCAGAGTTAACAGAAGAAGCCAGAAGGGGAAGGAAGGAAACATATTCAATTCAGTGCTTTAGAGTAACTGGTAATTGCTATTTTTCTTTTAAACTTAGATTGTGGGCTTGTAGTGACACTATACTTTCTTTGTTGTCTTTACTTATAATTGTTTTTGGGCTGTGAAAAATTTAAAACATAGTGGTGGTGTAATTCTGTGCTGTCTTTAATTGCTGCAAATTTTATCTTGGCTTGTCTGACTGTCCTGTAGTTGGGTGAAGGGTGTTAATTGTCTGGCCTCTGACCTCAGCTACGTGATAACTGGAGGTGGGGCTTAGTCAGAGTTAAAGTAGCAAGCAGAGGTTTATTTTCTCAGAAGAAGCCAGAAGGGGAAGGAAGGAAACATATTCAATTCAGTGCTTTAGAGTAACTGGTAATTGCTATTTTTTTTTTAAACTTAGATTGTGGGCTTGTAGTGACACTATACTTTCTTTGTTGTCTTTACTTATAATTGTTTTTGGGCTGTAGAAAATTTAAAACATAGTGGTGGTGTAATTCTGTGCTGTCTTTAATTGCTGCAAATTTTCGCCCCTCCCCTTCCCCAGCATAATTATATGCCCTGATAAATCTGATTGACAGGAGCTAAACACAGGGTATAGTAAGAGGTGTGAAGTAGGAGGGGCATTAGGGGAAGAAGCCCACCCTCAGCACGACAAGTGTTTAGGCTCATTTATTTATTTATTGGTTTCTTTTTCCTTAAAAAAAAAATTATCTGAGGATCAGTGACAGGATTTTTAGTACAGTAAATTAATAAAAAGAGAACTAGGAGAGCTTCAGTAGCAGACAAGTTGTGGAATTGCAGTATAATGTGGGGTGGTGCAATGCAGTGGCTGTGGGGCAGCCATATTCAGGCAGACCTTCTGGACACTGAGGTGCTGCCTATCTGCATGCATCTCTGGACTGCAGGATGAGGGTAGCCAGACTCAGAGTGGAAGTAAACTGGGTCAGGAGTACCATCACCCCTATCCAGGGACCACCCAGTCCAATGCAGCTGCCTTAAAGGATGCCAAGACAGAAGCACTTGGATGACAGTGGGCTATGGGAGGTTAGAGCAGTCAGGCAGAGGCACATCCCAGATCCTATTCACTCCAGAACTCATATGCCACACTGGCAAAGCGAGGACAACTAAATAGAGGTACCCCAGAGAAGTGGAAGGAAAGGATGTGGAGGTTAGCCAAGGAGGTGACCTCAGTGGGAAAGCAGTGGACCCCAGAGGAGGAGGAAGTGAATCCTGGTGGGAGACTCCATTGTAAGAGGGATCCAGCTAGGAACACAGGAGGGAGGACAGGAGGTGAGGTGCCTACCAGGTGCCACGGCATGGAGGGATGGAAGGAAGATCCTCGGGATCACTGGGAAGGCAAGGCGGGAGGGTGAGCTGGATGTTTATCCACCTAGGTACTAATGACTTGGCAAATGGGGAGCCAAAGGAAGTTCAGGAAGAGTTTAGGAAACTGGGAGGGTCTCAAGCAAGTAGCTACTTCTGTCACTTTCTCAAGTACTACCCGAGAGAGCAAGGAAACATAGGAGTGCATGCAAGAACTTTAACTCATGGTTGAAGAACTGGTGCTGTGAGGAAGGTTTGGGTTCATTGGTGACTGGGGACCCACCTGGAGGGATGGAGGTTTGTTCAAGCTGACGGCCTGCATCCATCCTGGAGAGAATCAAGCACTCAATGATAAGTTTAAATCATTGACAAGCATTGAAAACTAGAAAGGGGTAGCAGGCCAGCAAGGGAGGTACTGCCTCACCCCCACATCTAGCAGTGGAACCAGTGAACCAGAGGGTGGCTATCTCTGCAAGGCAGTGTGCAAAAGATGGAGATTAGTGCCCAAGAGGTGGATAAGCAGAAAAGGGGCAAAATTCAGCAGAAGGGCAGACAGCAAGGAGAACCAGGGATAAATGACAACCAAGGAAGGGGCTGGAGTAGAACAGTGAAGCAGTCTAGGGAGGTCAAATCATGGAAAGCCATGTGTGCAAATGCCAGGAGCCTTAGCAACAAGATGGAAGATCTGGAGGCTGTCATGGTACAGTCAGACCTGGACATTGTAGCCATCACCAAACCTGGTGTAATGATAACCATGACTGGGAGATGGCCATACCTGGCTACAACATATTCAGTAGAGACAGAGCAGGCAGGAAGGGAGGAGGAGTGGCACTGTATGTGAAAAATGACATAAGGGCCACAGAGATCCAGGAGGAACAAAATGGGTGAGAGATACTGTGGGTTAAGCTGGAAAGGAAAATGGGGACAGCCATCCGCACAGGTGTGGTCTATAGACCACCAGCCCAGGAGGAAGAAACAGATAGGGAGCTGATGCTAGCTATCCAAAGGATGGCAGACAAGGGTGAGGTAGTACTGGTTGGAGACTTCAATATTCCAGACGTGGACTGGAGCATCCAAGCAGCAGTATCAACTAGGAGCAGATTTATCCTGGACTCCCTTCAGGGTACCTTTCTCAAGCAACTGGTCATGGAACCAACTCGTCAGAAGGCAATACTGGACCTTGTGCTCACAAACAGGGACAGTGTGATGGGGGTAACAGTGGGGGAGCACCTGGGTAACAGTGATCACCAGTCATTGTGGTTTGAAATCACAGAAAGAGCAGAACCAAACCACACAAAAACACGTATCCTGGATTTTAGGGGGGCAGACTTTGGGAAAATGGGGAGATATTTGAAAGAGGCATTAAGGGGAATGGGACAGGAATCAGGGGTTGAGGAACAGTGGGCAGTATTTAAAATGGGGATTATAAGAACAACAAAATTATGCATTAAGCAGGTTAGCAAGAGGAAAAGGAAGAGGAGACCATTATGGTTTTCCAAAGAGGTAGCAAAGAAAGTGAAAGCCAAAAAAATTGCATTCAGGCAATACAAAAATACACAGGCAGAAGGGGATAGGGAGAAGTACCAGGAGAAGCAAAGGGAGGCAGGGAAGTCAGTAAGGGAAGCCAAAGCTCAGACAGAAGAACACATTGCAAAATCAGTGGGTAAAGGGGACAAAACCTTCTACAGGTACATAAGTGAAAAAAGAAAGACAAAGGGAGGGATAGTGAGACTGAAGGGGGAGGATGGGAGCCGCGTGGAGGATGACAACAGTAAAGCTGACATATTGAACAGGTATTTCTGCTCAGTCTTTACTGAGGAAGAGGGGGTAATGGGTCTGAAGGAGTACAAGGGGTGAGAATGGTGCAGAAATGGACACAAGTCCCTTTACGAGAAAGGGTCCTGAAGGAACTGGAAGTAATAAGAGTTGATAAAGCAATGGGAGCCAGGCGGGGTGCACCCCAGGGTCCTCAAAGAACTAAGAGAGGTGGTGGCTGAACCTCTGGCTATCCTGTTTAGCCGATCACTGGAAACAGGGGAGGTACCCAAAGACTGGAGGACAGCAGATGTAGTCCCCTTATACAAAAGTGGGAACAAAGAGGAAGCGAGGAACTACAGACCAGTCAGCCTCACCTCAGTAGTGGGGAAGATCATGGAAGCACTACTGAAGGAGAGATTGGTGGAACATCTGGTTGTCAATGGACTACAGGACCCAAGGCAGCATGGTTTCACCAGGGGGAGGTCATGTCAGACCAACCTTGTTGAATTTTTTGACTGGGTGACTAGGGAGGTGGATCAGGGAGGGCAGTGGACATGGCCTATCTGGACTTCAGCAAGGCCTTTGACACTGTGCCACATAGAAGACTATTACACAAACTGGGGAATATGGGTGTGGGCAGGACAGTAGTGTGGTGGGTAGGTAACTGGCTGGTGGCAGGACACAGAGGGTGGTGGTAAATGGCTGTCACTCCACAGAGGGAAGAGTGACCAGTGGGGTACCACAGGGATCAGTGCTGGGACCAGTCCTATTCAACATCTTCATCAGTGACATTGCACAGGATCTAGAAGGCAGAATTTCACTGTTAGCTGATGACACAAAGCTCTGTAACAGAGTAGACACACCAGAGGGTGTAGACAGAATGAGAAGCGACCTGCAGAAACTTGAAGAATGGTCAGGGTTTGCAGTTGAAATTCAATGCAAAGAAGTGCAAGATAATGCATATGGGGCACAAAAACCTGGCACAATATATCAGTTGGGGGTGAGGATATAGCATGCACCAAGCAGGAAAGGGATCTTGGGGTTATCATCTCTGATGACCTCAAGGTAGGAAACAGTGTGACAAGGCAGCAGGTAAAGCAAATAGGATGCTGGGATGTATGAGGCAGGGCATCACCAGCAGGAAAAGGGAGGTTATAATTCCGCTATACAAGACACTTGTGAGGCCCCACCTGGAGTACAGTGTACAGTTCTGGACACCATACCTACGTAAGGACATAGACAAGGGTAGAGAAGGTTCAGAGGAGGGCAACAAAAGATGGTGCATGGATTGCATCACAAGTACTATGAAGACAGGTTGAAACAACTGAACATGTACTCCCTGGAGGAGAGGAGGAGAGAGGGGATATGATAGAGACATACAAGTATCTTACAGGGAGGAACAGGGTGCAGGAAAACACTATTTTTAGAGAGAAAAGATGTTCCAGGACTAGGAGGCATGGGATGAAGTTGGAGGGAGGACGATTCAGAGGAAACATGAGAAAGAATTTCTTCACAGAACGGGTGGTGGACAAGTGGAACACCCTGCCAGAGGAAGTGGTGGGGGCTGAAACAATCACGGGATTTAAGAATGCATGGGATAGACATAAAGGAATTCTAGAGGTCAGGGGTAAGGGGAAACAGACTTCTAGGAAAACAAACTGAACTTACAAGCTCAAATGGGCAGACTGGGTGGGCCATAGGCCCTTATCTGCCGACACTGTCTATGTATCTATGTAACACAAATTCGGTATTGTCCCCACCCTTTACATTAGAATGCGGGACAAGACAGGGCTGTCCTCTCTCCCCCCTTCTGTTTGTCCTAGCCATTGAGCCCCCTGGCCTGTGCCATTCATAGCCACCACGAAATAATTGGCCTCACGATAGGTAACACATCATATACAACTCTTATGTATGCGGATAACCTCCTCCTTCCTTTAGCAGATGCCCACCGGTCTATACCCCCTTTACTCTCTCTCCTGGATTCCTTTCATACATATTCTGGTCTCAAACTGAATCAGACCAAGACCGAACTAATGTCCCTGAATAAGTACTGTACCCAACAGATGGCAGAGAGGTCTGGCCTTCTTTGGGCCCTGAAAGGGATTACCTACCTGGGGATAATACTGTCTCCCTCCATTGATACAATCTGGCAAATTAATATCCACCCCCTTCTTTCCTCCATCAAAATAGAATTTGATAAATGGAAACTCCTAAGACTTACTCTGGCAGGCAAAATTGCAGCCATCAAAATGGTCACAGCTCCAAAACTCTTTTACTTACTTATGCACATCCCCATTCGCCTTCCCAAAAACTGGTACTCGGCTATCGATAGATTAATAGGACACTTTCTATGGGAAGGCACCAAACCTAGATAGAGTCGAGCTAAACTTCGATCCCACTGGAAACACAGAGGCTGGAACCTTTCTTGGCTAGAGGGCTACCGACAGGCTTTTCTCTTGGCCCAGATGGTCAAATGGATGGTCCCTCACTTACCCACTCCTCCTCAGTGGCTTCAAATAGAGTTAGACATCTCGGGAATGTTCCTCCCCTCTTCACTGTTATTCACATGCCCCAACAGTAAATCCAGACCTCCCAACAGTTTAGATCCAACCCGTATCTCACCTGCGATAGAGACCTCAAGATCCAATTGGTATGCCGTTCACTGGAGGTTGAAGATGGACCCTGTCCCGATCATCTTCACCCCCCTTTGGCAGAACCCCTCCATCACGATTGGGAGCTATTGGATTTGGTGGAAACACTGGGCCAAGAAGGGGATCTCCACCCTTGGGGATGTAGTGGACCCCATGAACAACAAAATATACCCGTTTCAATACTTCCAACAGAACTGGGATATCCCTCGGACCGAGTTTTGGAGATACCTACAGCTTATAGAAGCCCTAAGACCTAATCTGAATCCCCAGGCACAATGCAACCCTTCTACTTTACAATCTTGGATAAAACACCCGAAAGGTCTGGCAGGACATCTCTACGCCAACCTCAGGGACTCTCTACCCTCTCAGACTGAAGACGCAAAACATAAGTGGGAAAAAATGTTACACCTCACAATCACTTCTGAGGCCTGGGATCAGGCTTGGATGGACACACACAAATGGTTGAGAGATGCTAGATCACGTCTAATACAAAATAAAATATCCTACTCATGGCATAGAACCCCTGTGAATCTCTATAAATCTAAGCTCCTGGACTGTGATAAGTGTTGGAGATGTCAAGCTCCGGCAGAAGATTTGATGCACATACTGTGATCCTGCCCACTAATTCAGCCTTTATGGGAGTCAATATGAGATGTGGCTTCTAAAGTACTAAAGCTCCAAGTCCCTCTTTGCCCTCTTTTTTATCTTCTGGGTATTACTACCGACCTTTCTAAGCTCTCTTACCTGGAATACAAATGGCTTGCCCTCCTGGCAATGCAAACCAAGAGAGCCCTGCTTTGTAAATGGAGATCTCTCTTGGTCCCTACATTGATGGAAGTGCTGACCTCTCTTTCGGCACTGGCTAAATTGGACAGAATTTCCCATCTTCAAACATATCAACTCTCTAAATTTAGACTCTGTTGGGCCCCCAACTTGAGTTATGTTCACCCTCAGATGGGTATAGGATGATTACCCCTTAATCTGATGGACACAGCTGGGCCATTGTCTCACTAACCAAGTATAAGGATGACTGTGATGCTTAGGCACCTACTCTCCTTAATTATCTCCCCTCAACTTTAGTAAGATCTTCCACCTATTCCCTATTAATAGACAAAATTCAAGCTCCTCTGAAGACCTTACATTATGCAATTACTGGCTCTACTTTGTTGTATTGCATTATAATTGCTACTTATGTTATGAACCTGAGTCTTTGGGATTGTTTGTGTTCCCCTGTTCTGCCTCTAGATAAAGGCCAGAGATTGCAGAACATATACACACTCCTAGTTCGACTCCTCTCATGATGCCATGAAAATGATTAGAGCGACTTGCACAGATACAGAACAACTGACTTGTGTGCCTATGTCCAGCAAACCCTGTCTTGAAGCTCAACCCTCCGGTGAGTACATTTATATATAAATGATTGTATACTGCTATAAACAATGCCGGCACACTGCTACAAACTGGAATGCTTTAGGACTTGCTTATCCCTACTGACCATCCCATACTAATTATCCTCCCTCTTACCCTTACCCCTCGCTAACTAACTATAGACAGGTGGAACACAGGCCCTATTTCCTTCCTATTGGGTAGACTAGAAATGGATATGGATCCTGCCTGCAATTTCCTGTATATGGATATGTAAGTAACCTGTTGATCCTTTTCCCTTTCCCCTCCCTCCCTCTGCAGTGATTTTGTTCTCCCTTCCTCCCCCTTTCCTACCCTTTCCCCATAAGATAGGTACTGTTTAATGTTTTAAGTATATGTATTCTGCGTTACTGTTATAGGCCCCGGCCTTGTTGATGTAAGTTTGTTTACTTTCTTTGTTGAAAATCAATAACAAGTTACAACACGAAAAAAACTAAAACCATGATATTTAGAACTAAGCAAAGATCTGAAGGAAACATTTATTTGCTTTAGTTTTAGCTTAAGTCATTGTAAATTCGTACTGTGTGCATATTGTTACCCCCTTCCCCAGGCATGGCTGAAAATGAATCTTTGATTTAGCCCACTTTCCCGGTAAATCAAATAAATAAAAAATAAATGAACATGTTTTCTTTATTACAGTCCACAGAAAGAAATATTACAATTTTGTGATATGATTGTGCTAATATACAAATCTACAATGACTATAAAATGAATGGAAACTTATTTATTTGGGTTGAATAATGACCAAAAAGCATACCATATAAAAAAACATTCATTAAAAGGTCAAAGGATAATGTTAATTGATAAATGAATTATTGATAGTATTACGAATTATCAATAAATGAGTATTGCATCAGTATACTGTAACTACTTAATGTGGCACTGGCTCTGGGCTTTTTAGTCAAAACAAACAAAAAAACACACTTTTCTAGCACTAAAGAAAAGGCTATCCTTGGAATAGTTTTTCAGTAAACTTTTACAATTTTTAAAAACATCTTAAACTACTGTATCGATCACTGGAAACTATTAAGATAACTATTTTATGTGACACAAGCTGCAATATTTCATTCAAATGTTGCTTACAGCCCTAATATTTCAAAATTAACACTTTCAAATATAATTTTTTGAAATGGGTTAACTTCAGAACCAGCAAAACATAGAACCTGAAATATTCGTACAGTTTTCAGTCAATCTTTAAATGTCAGTTTGAATGTAACTGTGGGGTAGATAATTACATGCATCAGGGTTAATGTTAGTTTACTCACCTGGCAAAAGTGATTGCATGAACATCACCTTACAGCATCTCCCATTCATTACCTCTGGGTTACGTCCACCTCATAGTCTGCAAATGCACATGTGACCAGATTTGAAATTTGATCTGCCTAGGTCCTGTACCTTACCACAGGTCTGCAGTTTGATTCTTCCAAAGCTGTGTTGTCTATAGCCATACGGTGGTAAGAAAAATTTTATGATATAGAGACAGAGACATATAGCCAGACATGAGTCAGATATAAGTAGATCAAGTGTGATAGACAGTCTGAATTAACATACCAAAAAAGTGGGTATAGAAAGAAATCTGTTATTTCCTATAATTTACACACTAAGCAGAAGAACCAGCCCATATGGCATGCTGGTAGACTATGATCCACTAGGGATAGAATACTCATGGGACTAGTCCTACTAGAAACTGAGGAAAAAACACCCCACGTTAGCTGGATTATCATCTGATATTATACCTGGGTGGGTATGGGGATGCTGTAAGGTGATACTAATGCAATCACCTTTATCAGGTGAATAAACTACCATTGCATATTGCATCACCTTACAACAACCCCCATCCATTACCTCTGGGTTCTAAGAAGCAGTAGATACATATTGGGTGGGTCAGATGACTGTCCAGCTAAAGTCCAGTAAAGCTGAGCAGCACTTTTCTAGCAAAATTGGCTCTTTCAGCATTTGCTACATCTAGACTACAGTGTCTGGTAAAGGTGTGTATAGAGGACCAAGTTGCTGCTGCGCAGATGTCCTGTATGGAGGACTTGTTTCATTCTGCCCAGGTGTTGCCATTACTCTGGTAGAATGTGTTTTGATTCCTTGAGGCAGTGGCAGTCCCTGGTTCTTGTATGCCTCCATGATGGTCTGCTTAATACAGCTGGCCAGTGTGGATGTAGCGGCTGCTTGGCCTTTCCTTGGCCCTCTGTATAGGACAAATAGGCCATCAGACAGTTTGAATTCTTTCATTCTGTCCAGGTAGATGGTAATCACTTTTTTCATGTCCCAATGTTTTGATTCTTCCCTTTGCTCCTGGCCTGTTTGTGCTGACCATGCAGGTAGTTCAATTGTCTATGATGTGTGTAAAGGAGTAGCTACTTTTGGAATGAAAGAGGAAATGGTTCTTAGCATCACTCCATAATTGTGGATAATCAGGAAGGGGGGTCTGCATGAGAGGGCTCTGATTTCCTCTATTTGTCTAGCTGAGCAGATGGCCAGAAGGAAAATTGTTTTGAATCAGACCCATTTGATGTCCATTGTCAACATAGGTTTGAAGGGCGCTGAGGTTAATGTGTCTAACACTGTGTTAAGGTCCCAGGGTGCCAATGTTGGTCTTCTCTTAGGGTAAATGTTCTACACTGCTTTCTGGAACCTGAGCATGTTGGGCGTGAACCTGGGGTGTATCCCTCATTTAGGCCTGTGCCTACTCCTATAACCGATGCCTAAACTCTCAATGAAGAGATCGATAGACCCTTATCTACCCCTTGTTGTAGGAAAAGCAGTATGTGGGGAATTGCAATTGCTCGTGTCTGTATACCATTAGTGTTGCATCACTTTTTGAAGATGAGCCAGTGTCATTTATAGGAAGTGGTAGTGGATGTGCACCTAGATTGTAGCATTGTATCCACTACCTTCTGTTTGCAGCCTTTGTCTAGTAGTTTGTGCCTTTCAGTAGCTAGGCAGTGAGATGGAGTGGAGATAGGTTCGAGTGATTGGTTGGGCCTTGTGTCAGTAGGTCTGCTCATAGTGGCAGTGTCCATGGTGTGGCTATTGACATTGATACTAGAGTCACGAACCAGTGTTTTCTGGGCCACTGTGGAGTAACCGTCACCACCATTAATTTAGACTGCTGAATGTTGTTGAGAACCTGTTGAATGAGTGGAATCAGAGGAAAGACGTACGCTGTCTCGAAGTTCCAGTTCTGAGAAAGGGTGTCTGTTCCTAGTGCTCTCCATTCCCTGTATCTGGAGTAGTATGCCAGTAGAAGAGTGTTTTTGGCAGATGCAATGAGGTCTATCTCCAGGGGTCCCCATTTGTAGTTCAGTCACTGGAATACATATGCGTGTAGTCACCACTCTCCAGGCACTATCTCCTGGCGACAGAGCCAATCTGCTTTTACGTTCAGGTTGTCCACCAGGTGAATGGCTTTAATCGACTTGAGATGGGCCTGAGCCCAGTCCAGTACTTTTTTTGTCTCGCGTAGCAGACATGGGCTTCTTGTACCTTCCAGGTTCAAGATGTATGCCACTGTGGCTCAACTGTCTTTTATTATTTGATGAATGCTTGGAAGTGGTGTAGCTCATGGTAGACCACTCTTATTTCCAGTAAGTTTATCTGCATGCGCGACTCTGTTTTTGTCCATTTTCCTTGTGTCGGCATATGATTGAGGGTGGCTCCCCAGCCTGTTAGGCTGGCATCTGTGTCTATTGCTAAATTGTGCTGGACTAGCAAATCTTCATCCTTGATGACGATGTTCCTGTTGGACCACCATGTTAATGACCTCCTGCCATGGGGGTCTAGTTGTATGGATTTTGTCAGATTGTGTTGCAATTTGTGACTTTCCTGTATTGCAAAGGTTTGCAGTGGGTGCATGATCCATAATGCCCAGGGAATGAGACCAATGCAGAATGCCATGGAGCCCAGAGTTTGTATGAGTGCATGTAGAGTGGGGTTCTGTGTGGTGCTCAGTGCTCGAACCTGTGACAATACTTTGTCCATTCTTTTCTGCGATGGACTCATTTTCCCTTCTGCTGTGTCTTTGGTTTCTCCTAAGTGTTCTATCATTTGGCTTGGGACCAGACTGCTTTTGTCCCAGTTGATCACCCATCTGTGGGACAGGAGTGTGTCCACCACATTTTGAGTCTGTTGGTGTGAAGTTACAGGACTTCTGGCCCAGATTAGCCTGTCATCGAGATACAGGATGATGTGTATTCTCTGTTCCCTTAGTTTGGCAGTGAGGGTGATTGATACCTTGGTGAATAAGCATGGAGCCAATGTTAGTCTGAAAGGGATGGTATGATATTGGAAGTGGCAGTACAAAATTTTGAGTCTCAGGTACTTGTGATGTAACAGTCATATGGGTATATGAAAGTACGTGTCTTTCATATCGATGGAAGTGAGAAACTCTCCTGACTTTATTGATCTTAAGGTCGTTTGGAGGGTCTCTAATTTGAATTTTTTGTATTGTACAAAACGGTTGATAAACTTTAGATCTAGAATGTGTCTCATATCTCTGTCTCATATCTCCTGCTTTTTTCATTACAAGGAAGACCCTTGGTCCACTTGGTCTGGTGGTACTTCTACTATCACCTTTTTTGACCAGAAGGTAGCTTAGATTGGCCCTTACTGCCTCTATCTTGGCTGGTTGGTGAAACATTGAACTGATTACTGACCTGTTTGCAAATGGTTTCTGGGAAAACTTTATGGAGTATCCCCCGAGACACTACCTCGAGGACCCATTTGTCCAATGTTGTTTGATACCAGACATGAGAAAATTGAATCAATCTTGCACCTATTGGTGGGTGGCGCATGTGTTTTTTTTCTATTTCAGTTTTCCTGAGGGACTGATGTCTGTGGTTGGTGGTCAATTGGAATTGGATCTGCCACGCATAAAGGTCATGTTATATCTGGCCCATTGGCTCTTACCACGGGCTCTGCCGTGGTTCTTGTTGTTGAAGTAAGAAGGTTTAAAGTTGTAAGTTTTCCCTTAGGAATAATGTGTAGTTTGTCTTCTATCCTACTTGCTCCATAGGAGTGAAATCTGCTATGGAAGGCAGGCAGGTAGGTACCTCTGGAAGACTTGTCCTTGTCTAGGCTTTTTCCATCGCCCTTCTGATTAACATATTTTTCTAGGCCCTTCCCAAAAACAAGATTTGCTTTAAATGGGAGCTTGTTTAACATAGCCTTATATTCTGAATCTGCATTCCATATTTTGAAGCAAATGCACTCTCTTGTTTTATTAGTTAGTGCAGCCAGCCTAGCTGTCATCTTGAATGTGTCTATAGATGCATCTGTAGCATACTTTGCTGCCTGGATGGCATATTCTGCTAGGTCTGCCTGTTTGGACATGGGGTCTAGGGATAATACTAGCTCCTCAAGCCACGTGACTAGTGCCCTGGAAGTGTATGTCACTGCATTGTTGGCTCTGCAGGCCAGGCATCTCACCTCAAAACATTTTTTCATGATTTCCCCCATTTTCTTGTCTGTAGGTTCATGAAGCAGGGTAATTGTCTCTGAAGGTAGGACTATCTTTTTGCATAAGCCTGTGACCTGATGGTCTACCATTGGGAGGGTGCACCATGTTCTATTTATGTCATCCTGAACTGGGTGGAAACTGTTAAATGTGCTCTTTTTGGATATCATGGATGATTCAGGGGATTCCTATTCTTTATTGATAACCTCAGCTGATTATTCACAGAGAGAAAATACCTCATCTTTCTTTTGCTTCACTCTGATGAGGGAATTAAGCTTGGATTGTTGTAGGGTTGTGGGGGCTCCTGAACCTCAAAGCCCATGGTTTCTTTGATGGCCTGTAGCAGCTCTGGGAGAGCATCAATAAGGATGAGTGTCTTAGTTAAGGTGAACTCGTCCTCCTCCTCCTCCTCCTCCTCCTCCACTTGATTTTCTTCATTGTCTGTTCTGCATTATTTGAGTCATTGGGCTTGGTGCTGTTGTGAAGCTCAGGATCTGTTGGTGCTTTCTTTCCTTTATTTTTTGGCTTATTGGAGTTAGCATCATCCCCCTTATTTGTCTGTGACAGCTCTGCCATTCTTTCTAGTATTTTTAACATGACCGCTTGTTGTATCTTAAAAAAAAATCTTCTGCTGTAGATGGTAGGTCGCTTGAGGCTCTGTCAAGGGATTCATGGTCCTGCTCCATTTCCAACTCTGTGTTGCTTGCAGTTCCATTATCAGCTTGTTGGTGGAAGCATGTGGAGCAAAGCGAGCCTGTCTGATCGCCCAGCAGGGTAATCTGGTAGGAACTGCATTTTTTTGTCTTTGCCATTCTTGTTATCTGTGGAGATAGTGAGAAAGGGATAAAACAAGAAAGCCATTGTTATGACCATTGAGGGATCTCCTGCAAGAATATATATATATATATATATATATATATATATATATATATATATATATATTCTGTGGTGATTTGCATATGCAGCCCATGATGCTTTGCATTGTGGGAGCATGCGTGATTTTGTATTTTCTTGAAACTTGGCTTCCCAGCCAAATGCCTTTTGGGGTAACCCTTGCCTCAGTGTTTATTATATATTATGGTAGCACGGTAGTGCTACCATAGTTAGGGTTGAGGAGCCATTTCTATGTTAAACCCCAAAATTTTGCACCTTAATAACTTTGCAACCGTTTGTCGGATTTGCCTGAAATTTGGAATACACAATCAAGAACCATAGGCCTTGACATCTGGCAAGTTTTGCACTGGTTGGATACACAGCTGTGGAGTTATTAAGCATGATTTGCGCACATGTTTACGCTTTTTCTGGAATTCTACGGTAGCGCTTACAGGTCGCAGGGTTTGCATGACTGGCCCAAAATCTTCAGGGAACGTGCGGCCAGTGTCCCCAATGTGCCTTTCAAAGATTTGGTAAAAAAATATTAAACGGTTCAAAAGTTATTCAAAAAACAATTTCCCATTATAAGTCAATGGGAAAAGTTAACAAATAGTTCAACACTTTCGCAAATGCATTTTTACTTTCACAAATGGGCCTGTTACTTTTGCAAATTGGCCATTTTGTTTTCAGTTGGTGATCAGAAAAATGCTTGGCAATTTAAATTTGGGACCCTCTAGCAACCTAATTCTTTTTGTATTCACCTAGTCGGACCCTGAGGATGCTAGCCATGTCTTTATTTTGGGGTAAAACACCCCAGAAATATGTTTTCAATTTCTGGAAAAAGTACTTCATAAAGTACTTTCATGCTCCGAAGTGTCACAAATTTTTAAAGCTTTTAGTAAAATTCAACCAGTTGTTTTCTAGTCTGTGGGAAAATGACAGCAATTCTTTGGCACTGCACTGCAAAAGAACGGTAGGGAGTTTTGGGCTGAAATTTAGAGGGAACGCAGCTGACATCTCACAGATGTGCCCTTCAGTGTTGTATTGAAAAAATGTTACATGACAGCAAAGTTACGGCATTCCAAAGTTGATGTTTTTTCCCATAGGATAACATTACTGCACCCGACGCATTACAGGAATCCTTTGGCACCCTGCTGTAAAATAACAGTTTGGTATTTTTTCCTGAAATTTGGAGGGAAGACAGCCAACAGCCCACAGATGTACCTTTCAGGGGTTTGGTGAAATAATATTACAGGGAGGCAAAGTTATGGTACTCTGAACTTCTCTTTTTCCCATAGGATAACATTATTACGTCAAGCAAGACCTTTCAGGGCCCGTATCTCGGAAACGGTGCGAGATATGGACTTTTATTTTGGAAAAATACTTAACCCCCTAATGGGGGATATGTACAAAACTAGCCAGGACAGTCATAAATTGTATGACTTTTAAATTTTTTTTCTACGTTGTACGGTTCCTGAGATATAACTGATTTAGTATTCCAAGTCCTCATTTTCTGCTCCGATACCCATTATTAGGCATACATTCTTTGTACTCACTGTATTTCTCTATTCAGCTTTTGGGGAAAACCAGCCTGTGCGCTTACATTCTGTTACCGTTGCCCTTTCCGCTTGTGGTTCCGTGCCCGTTTCATTTACCGTTGACGTCTACGCCGCCATGTGCATTATCCTTTGCATTTTCATTTGCGCTTGCATTTCTGTTATTTTTTTGCCATTTGTGTCTACAGTACTGTTTCTCTTTCTGTTTCACTTTGCATCACCATGCCCATTGACATTTACGTTTGCAGGCACCATGTTACTATGTGACAACACATCACGTGGTAGACCTTTCCTGTCTACGCCACCATGTGCGTTACCCTTTCTGTTCTCATTTGCGCTTGCGTTACCATGTGTGCCACTGTTAGCACTTCTGTTTGCATTGCTGTTCCTGTTATTATGCCTCAAGACATCATGTGGCAGGAGCGTGGGGGCCCAAAGGACCCCCACGCTCCCGCCACTGCATTACATCCACTATTTCTCGTTATCATTCTCAAAAAGAAGGGAAATTAGAGGCAAAAAACTCAGTTTAATGCATTAGTTAGGGTTGTTCCACAGCAACAAAAAGTGAGGAAATTCGCTGTTAGGGTTGAAAATCCTAACTCTGAATTCACCCCCCCAGCACCACACACACACAGACACACACATATGCAAGTATGGGGGAGGATCAAGTCAACACAACCAATGACAGACATCCAGCAGCAGGTGACAGAAATAACAAACAATTGTCTAAATGTACTACATGACCTCCCCACCCACCTGACCAGGTACTGCATGCTCAGTGGAGATTAACAGCAAAACTGAGGCCATCTACACCAAGCGTACACATCCCTGATTGCAGCTGCACACAATGTACCACACTTAGTAGTTGCATGGCCTTACCTACCGATGCCCCACACCAGACCACACCACATGTGGTGGGCCACCTGAGCAATAGAGTTGAGCAAAACCAAGGAGTTGTACAGGTATAATATCTCTGATTATAACAAGGGTTTGAGAAATGCAGCTTTCTAATTGACTGTAAACATTGTAACAACCTTATGTTTAGTTTTATTAAGATACATGTAGAGCCTAACCATATGATGAACATGGTTTAATGTTGTTTAAAAAAACAGTTTTATTATGATAGCAATAAGCCACTCCCAGGTATTATGTTAATGGTCAGTTTATCACTGTCTAGCGACATGTGGCACTCAGCTACACCTCATTCAACATTAAACCCCTACAGGGTGATTAACAGACCATTTAACATAACTGTTGGTCATGCCTTATTGCTTAATTGTCTTTATGAGTAGATACTCACCCTCTGCTAGGCACTGCAACAGCTTTGCAAAACAGTGTCCCACCCAGTTACACCATACACTGTCTAGTTACTGGAGAATGGCTGTGAATATGAACTCATGAAGATGAACAGTATAACTTGATCATTACAGTCATCGAAACCTTAGTGTGATTATAACTGACAGAGTCAGTGATAGAGAATAACCCCTGCTGTCCTAGTACACTTACCCCATTGTGAGTTAAATCAATACTAAAAGACATTCTGTTTATATCTACACTATACCTACTTGATTCCTGTTGTACCACAATTAACATAGTTATCACTTTGATAGCATCAGTGGCAGAAGCATGGCAAACCCCAAACACTAGGCATACAGCCTGAGTGTGAAACAACTGTTAAAAAAAATTACACTGTGTCCATAAGTGGCATAGAACACTCATTGCAACAATAGTAAATGTATCACTATTTGAATAAGTTAGTCATCACAGATGCAATGAGATTGTCTTTCTCAGGTACAACATACTCAGTAAGTGCCTACAGGAAAATCTATCCTATAGACATCTCCGATACAGGTACGTCATTGTTGGCTCAGTAGTGCTATGATATTTAGAAGTTGCTTGGCCTGATCCATGCAATTACACTGTTTCTTACAAAGAATACTTACTGCATCTTTAGTATTGAAACACACTGAAGGTCTATGTATGTACATCAGCAGTACACCTTCATCAGTAAGAATGCATCTGATACTGGCGATGCAATTTCACAGTGTTGAACAGGCAATGCTTTTCCATACGCTTACATCAGCCTCTATCTTGAGTAAACAGTTGCAGTAAATGTACTACTATCTAAATCACATACTAAATGTAACACTACTTTTATCTTGAGCATGCTAGTGTCTTGTAGTTAATTTATGTACTTCTCTTAATTAATGTATACTCACTAGTGTTAAAACCTTTCTACAACTGTCATCATGCACCTTCAGCATTTATATTGACTAACGGCACAGTACCAGTTGTGGTGTGGTGTGGGGCATCGGTAGGTAAGGCCATGCAACTACTAAGTGTGGTACATTGTGTGCAGCTGCAATCAGGGATGTGTACGTTTGGTGTACATGGCCTCAGTTTTGCTGTTGATCGCCACTGAGCATGCAGTACCTGGTCAGGTGGGCGGGGGATGTCTCATAGTACATTTAGACAATTGTTTGTTATTTCTGTCACCTGCTGCTGGATGTCTGTCATTGGTTGTGTTGACTTGGTCCTCCCCCATACTTGCATGTGTGTGTGCGTGTGTCTGTGTGTGTGTGGTGCTGGGGGGCGTGAATTCGGAGTTAGGGTTTTCAACCTTTAACAGCGAATTTCCTCACTTTTGTCGCTGTGGAACAACCCTAACTAATGCATTAAATGGAGTTTTTTGCCTCTAATATATATATATGTATGTATATATGTGTGTGTGTGTGTGTGTGTGTGTGTGTGTGTGTGTGTAGATATATGTGTGTATATATAAAGATATATACAGTATGTGTGTATATATACACTATATATATAGATATAAATGTATGTGTATGTATAGATATATAATATATATATATATATATATATATATGTGTGTGTGTGTGTGTGTGTGTATGTGTATATGTATTTGTGTATATATATATATATATATATATATATATATATATATATATATGTATTTATGCCATACCTGTGAGGATAAAAAAAGGCAAATATTTTTTATATTCTCAGGGTGGTTAGACCTACAGTGAGAATATCACATTTATCCTCACTGTAGGTAAATTTATCCACACAGTAGGGAGAGATTGGCTCATTTGGAACTCATTTGCATATTCAGCTGCAGTAGCAGTAGTGACTGTATTCAAATGCGAATAACTTTAAAATGAAAAATTATACCAGGGTACTGTGAGCACAAAAGTTGTTCAGCACAAAAATATCTACAGAATGAGTGGTGTTTCATTTATAGGTAACTTATTTTTTATAGAATTAGCTGAAAAACCACAAAAAGTGCATTTTGTTCACTTTTTTCAATGAACAAATGTGAATAACTTTAAAACGCAAAATGATAGCCTGGTACTGCGAGCACAAATGTTGTTCTGCACAAAAATATCTACAAAATGAGTGGTGTTTTATTTATGACTAACTTTAATTTTTTTATAATAAACAAAAAAACAGCAGAAAATGCTATTTTGTTTTACTTTTTTGACAAACAAATGTGAATAACTTTAAAATGAAAAATGACAGCATGGTACTATGACCATGAAAGTTGTTCACCACAAAAATATCTACAAAATGAGTGGTGTTTCATTTATTGATACCTTTTAGTTTTTTATAATTAGCAAAACAACTGCAGAAAATTCAATTTTTGTCACTTTTTGCAACAAATAAATGCATATAACTTTAAAATGAAAAATAGTAGCATGGTACTTTGTGAAAAAAGTTAATCAGGACAAAAATACCTACAAAATGAATGGTGTTTCATTTATAGAGTTCTTTTAGATTTGTTATAATTGACAAAAAAATGGCAAGAATTGACTTTTTTTTCACTTTTTTGGAGGTATGGCATAAATGGAATATGCAACCCCCTACTGGAAATATTGTTGATATTTTTTGTTCTTGTGCCAGTTGATCCAATAACATCACCCGTGGCTTTGCCACTCCTGATGTTATCGGGTCAATTGGCACTTGAACAAAAAATATCGACAATATTTCCAGTAGGGGGGTTTCGTATCCCATATTTATGCCATACCTGTATATATATATATATATATATATATATATATATGTAATAGATATACCACTCTGAGGTGTGCGGTGGGGCTCTGATATACACATGCCTTGGTGTGCGTTGTACGCATGAGGCTGCAGGCCGAGTGTGTCAACCGCCCAAGGCATGCGTATATCAGAGCATGACCGCACACCTCAGAGTGGTTTATCTATCTTATAAAATGTCAAAATTGTTCTGGAGGGGTGTAAAAGTACAGGTGTGTGGTCATGCTCTGATATATGCATGGTCTCCTGATGCTCTTTCAATTGATGATGATCTTGTTTTTTTGTTACTCATTTTATAAATATATATATATATATATATATATATAGTATATGTATGTGTGTGTATATATATATATATATATATATATATATATATATATATATATATTAGAGACAAAAACTCCATTTAATGCACCAGCCCACCCCAACTGGCATTGGGGTGTGCATTGGGGTCATCAGCTACTCTCACCCCATCACATGTGTAAAGAAGCAGAAGTATAGGAGAATGGGGTGAGAGTTAGGACTGAAGACCCCAATGCGCACCCCTATGCCAGTTGGGGGGTGGGCTGGGGGGTCCAAGGGGGGTTTTCATCCCTAACACTGAATTTCCTCACTTTTGTCACTGTGGAACAACCCTAACTGATGCATTAAACAGAGTTTTTTGCCTCTAATTTCCCTTCTTTTTGAGAATGATAATGCCACGTGATGTCTTGTGACATAGGAAGAGGAACAGCAACGCAAACAGAAGCACTAACAGTGGCGCACGTAGTAGCATAGCGAATGAGAACAGAAAAGAATCGCTGCAGTGGCATAGACAGAATGGTCCACCACGTGATGTCTTGTCACATAGTAACATGGTGCCCCAAATGCAAATGGCAATGGGCATGGTGATGCAAAGCGAAACAGCAAGAGAAACAGTACTGTGGACACAAATGGTAAAAAATAACAGAAATACAAGTGCAAATGAAAAGCATAAATGATAAGCACATGATGAGCGTGAGACGTGAGCAGTAAGTGATAACTGGAAGGAACTGCCGAAAGCGGGCAACGTGGTAACAGTATAAGCGCACAGGCCAGTTTTCCCCAAAAGCCAAATAGAGAAAGACAGTGAGTACAAAGAATGTATGCATAATAATGGGTCTCGGAGCAGAAAATGAGGAGTTGGAATACTAAATTACTTATATCTCAGGAACCGTACAACATAGAAAAAAAATTTAAAAGTCATATGATTTATGACTTTCCTGGCTAGTTTTGTACTTAACTCTCAGTTGGTGGCTAAGCATTCTTCCAATGAAAAGTCTGTATCTCGCACCGTTTCCGAGATACGGGCCCTGAAAGGCGCGGCGAATGCCGTAATGTTATCCTATGGGAAAAAAAGAGAAGTTCAGAGTGCCATAACTTTGGCTCCCTGCAATATTCTTTCACCAAACCACTAAAAGGCACATCTGTGGGATGTTGGCTATCTTCCCTCTAAATTTCAGCCCAAAAGACCAAACCGTTATTTTGCAGCAGGGCGCCAAAGGATTGCTGCAATGCGTCGGACGCTGTAATGTTATCCTATGGGAAAAAGCATCAACATTGGAATGCCGTAACTTTGCTGCCATGTAATATTTTTTCAACAAAACACTGAAAGGCACATCTGTGTGATGTCGGCTGCATTCTCTCCAAATTTCAGGCCAAAGCACCAAACTGTTCTTTTGCAGCAGGGTGCCAAAGAATTGCTGTCATTTTCCCACAGCCTAGAAAAATAGTGTCGCAATTTGCAAAAGCTTCCGCAAATTCATTCGACAGTGTCGTACGTGCGACAGTACTTTGTGAAAGTACTTTTTCCAGAAATTTGAAAAACATATTTCTGGGGTGTTTTACCCCAAAATAAAGACATGCCTAGCATCCTCAGGGTTCGACTAGGTGAATACAAAAATAATTAGGTTGCTAGAGGGTCCCAATTTTAAATGCCAAGCATTTTTCTGATCGCTAACTGAAAACAAAATGGCAGATTTGTGACAGTAAAAGGGCCATTTGAGAAAGTAAAAACTGCATTTGCGACTCTGTCGAACTTTTTGTTAACTTTTCCCATTGACTGATAATGGGAACTTGTTTTTTGAATAACTTTTGAACCATTTAATATTTTTTCATGAAATCTTTGAAAGGCACATTGGGAACCCCGGCTGCACGTTTCCTGAAGATTTCGGACTGGTCACACAAACCGTGCGAACTGTAGTCGCGACCGTAGAATTCCAAAAAAAGCGTAAATGCATGCGCAGATCATGCTTAATAACTCCACAGCCATATATCTGACTGGTACAAAACTTGGCAGATCCCAAGGCATATGGGTCTTGATCATGTATTCAAAATTTCAGGCAAATCCATCAAATGGTTGCAAAGTTATTGAGCTGCAACATTTTGGGTTTAACATGTAAATGGCTCCTCAACCCTAACTATAGTGGCACTATAATATATATATGTATATATATATATATATAGATATATATATATATATATATATATATATATATATATATATATCCCACAATCCAAATAGATAGGTAGATAGATAGATAGATAGATAGATAGATAGATAGATAGATAGATAGATAGATAGAGGGATTGTGGGATAACAGATGGACCAGACACTGAACTTCAGGTTCAACACACGATCTCTATGTGATGTTTATTCAAAATACAGGAAATAAACTTCAGCAATATATGTATATAGACATGAGATACATATGCTAGCATATATAATACTACCATGATAAAATGCTAGAGGCTGAGTAAGCAATTCCTCCTTGCTAGCATATGTAGTAACAAGAAAAATATAGGGAAATACTTGGCTCATGGTCCAGAGGAAGGAGGCCACTACTCCCCCTGTGCAGTTTGCCAGAGTAGTATGGTAGAGTGATGTAAATATTCTGGCTACAGGTACATACTAGAAGCCTTATGAGGGCTTTCATCCTTTATATTCTCTAAAACTGGAGCTAGAACTTGTTCATAACCAGTAGAATGTAATGATGATATTGCAATTCAGAATCGCCAGCCCCCTGGTAAAGAGACTGGGCTGGAGGAGGTTGGCCATGGTGTGTTTGCATGTGCCACTAATCAAGTCTGGATGGAGGCCATTCATAAGATGGCTACTCCACCAGTAACATGTCGGCCCTGGTTGTCCTGCACATGTGAGTAGGGGTTGCCCTCTTAAAGTTTCCTTCATAAGATGGCAACTAGGAGTCAAGCATTAGCATGTGCTTTACTCCCAAAAGAATGGGTGCAGCCATGACAAGATGGTATGAGGGTCCAGAGAGTATAAGGACCAGCCTGCCAACAAGTGAAGGGAACACAGAAATGGCGATGGTCCAGGAGCTGGGGAACCATCAAATGCCCAGAAGTATTGTGACGCCTCGGAGCAATGGAGTGTCTCATGGGCAGGTGCGAGTTAGCAGAAGGAGTGAAGAATTTGGATTGGGTCTTTGGGAGTTGAACAGAAGACCTAGGTGGGAATTGTTCTCAGGTAGGGCTTACAAGGAAAGATGCCACCCAAGAAGGGGAGGGGGGAGTCATGGCACTGTGTCCTACTGCATCAGTGGGGTCTGCTTGCAAGAGGACCCGACCCTCGCTAGGGGTACTGGAGCTGCTCGCAAGGTACTCTCGGTCCATGGAGATTGTAGATTGTGTTCTCTTGCCACTCCTGGGCCATGCCTAATAGTACTGGGCTGAGGGAAGAGGAGGGTTTGGATCTCTGTGGTGCCATATTTAAACAGCCTTTATTCTGAAAATAGAATCACTGACTCCTCTAAGCATTGGGAGACTGCCTGAAAATGCTAAAAGCCCTAAGCACATCCTGGTGCAACCAACCAGGCACAGCTCATCAATTTGGGGTTAGAAGGCCCCAGCAAACAAATAACTAGAGACCAGTAGTCTCTTCAACAAACAATACTGTGCTGGAAGTATAGCCTAGAGGTTAGAGTAAAGAGCTGTGAATAAGCTTTGTACATCCAGCAGACCAGACCTGGATTTGATTCTCACAACCTTCACTTACATACTGTGTGACTCTAAGCAAGTCACTTAACTACCCAGTGCTCCCAGGTCACTCCCTAAAAACAGCCACTTGTGCCTAGTGGGCCTTACCCAGTTACCAAAGACTAAAATAAATAAATACTCGAGAATTTCAGATATTATCAGCGTTCACCATCCTAGTGGGCTAGCTAACCCACTATTCATTGCTACTAGTCAAGCATATCCAAAGAACCACAAACAGTAGTGTGAGGCCCAGGATAAGCCTCCTAGGTAGTAACCCCTTAGTCACAGGCCAGAGAGCCTACTAAACCTTAAATTGTATAAAATAAATAAAATGTACTGATATATTGCATCGTAGAGCAGCTGCCAAATCAGTAACTGCCCTGCTTCATTTAAGCTGATCTTTATGCCAAACAATCATGTAAAGCAGAGAAAGATTTCCTACCTTATTACTGATGCTGTGAAGCTAGGCAAAATGCTAGCAACCTATGTGATGCACATAAAGGAACTGAAGACGTGGTAAGATACTGGACCTAGACAGATCAGATTTCAAATCTGGCCACATGTGCATTTGCAGCCTATGAGGTGGATGCAACACAGAGGTAATGGATGGGGGATGCTGTAAGGTGATGCAATATCCAATTACACTGCCTTTCCAAGTTTTGTGCATGTAAAAACAGTCCAATTCAGTTACAGTGTAGTTACACTATAACTACTGCATAGTTAAGGAACTTAGTGTTATGCCAGTTTTTAATTATTGATATTTTAAAATACTATTAATACAAGTGTAGCAATTGTTAACATTTTATATTTTAATTTGATGATATACAGTATAAACTCTATATAGATGTGGTTTCTTAGGCACTTACTTCTTTCTCTCCTCTGTTTGTATGTGTTCAATAAATATGCACACCACACCCATGTCATTGAAAATGAAGTATTTATTTGTGCTGCACCAGGTTGTGCATTGGAGAAAGAGTAATTTGTGATCCAGGATGGCCCAGGTTAGAGTTGCTGTGGTGGTATAGCTGGTTGGCACAACTGGAACTGTATTCTAGGTGGCCTGATTTCAAGTACCAACTGAGGCACTTAATTCTTTCTCTCCTCTGCTTTTATGTGTTCCATAAATATGCACACTGCACTCATGTGATTGAAAATATAGTTTCTTTATGTTGCCCTGAACTAACATTTTTATTTTTTAAAATGTGCTTCTTGCCCAGTAATTCCAAAATGAATTATTTTCAATAGAATGTTCTTCATAAATAGATAACAGTAGGACCATTAGATCCATTCCACTGCATTTAGTTGTACTTGTTTACACTGTATTAACAATATTATTTTGGTTTTACTTATATGATATATTCTCCTGTTTGCCTCATCTTAGTCACACATGGAAGGGAGGCTAGACTTAGTGACCTTTCCCAGTCACTGATTTCTAAATAAATAAATTGCAGCTAAGAAGTTACTGTTGTGAAAACCAAAGCTCAGGGTCAGATCTATATGGTTTTGTCCTATTGCTACAGTTTCCTTGTATTGATGCACTTTCATACATGTCAATATACAGTACATCAACACACTACACTTTCAACCATAAGAATTTGCTTACCAGTGTACTGATATAGATTAAAATATACTGTCACATGTCAGCTGCAGTAATATGACTTATATTCATAGCATTGACATAATAGCTAGGCTATTTCAAATATTTTATAATCCCTTTTTAGGGCTGTGGGTGGAGCCTACAGCCCTTCTGTCATCGATCAGACTGTAGCTCTAAAATGGCTTTTCATAGAACTCCCTTTTTACACATTTGGATGCATTCCTTCACAGCTGCAAAGTAGCGTACTCCCCCTCTGATTTTTGCTATCTGCTGTTCTGTGTTAAGACATCTGAAGGGAGGGAGATGCTACTGCATTGTGCCTTAGAACTTCTCAGGATATTAAGAAAAAAAAAAGCTTTTTAAACTGCTGTCAATATCATCTGCCCAGCTCAGTCTAATAGATGTATTCTATTTCTTTCAGCAACCTAGGGGTTAACTCATTACATGATGTCTGTAGTCTACAGTGTCAGATTATAGACAGTTAACCTGTAGTCTGTGAGCTATTTCATTCCTATGGGCAAACATATGAACTGCAGGCGAGGGCGGAGGGGGAGGCTATAGCCCCATCACTTTTTTTGGCCTGAAGGATTTTGCCCTTTAAACAAACAGACAGACAAAAAGCTAAACATAAACTAGTGTAACAGAGCTAATTAAGTCCAGCTGCCCAGACACATATAGAACAAAAGAGGTGCTTTGTGTTTGTTTGCTGTTTTCGGAGTCGGAAGTGTCAAGTGGAAAGTGCTTTTAAGTGTGTGTGTGTGTGTGTGTGTGTACAATCCTGCTTTGGGATGGGCAATGTGATGCAGACTGCTCATCTCTTATCTAGGATTTATGATTTGAGGCTCTGTTTAAGTGAGCATTCAATCCCACGAAGCAGAAGGTCAGTGTAAAACTAAACTAAAAGGAAACAAAATAACAGATTTACAGAGAGGGATAGTGTACATAAATAGACTCTGTTTGAAGTAGGGAGGTTGGTTAGTGCATGGATCTGGAATCTCTGTACTGGAGTTTAATGCTTGTTTGCAGTTTATAAATGTAATTTAATAACTATATATTTTTTCCCTTGGTAACCAGATAAGGCCAACTAGGCATAGATGCTTGTTTCTAGGGACAACACAAGAACACGGGAGAGATTAAATAACTTAATCAGAGCCACACAGTATGGAAATGGAGGGTGTGGGTATCAAACCCATGTCTGAATGCTGGATGTACAAAGTCCATTTATAGCTCATCACTCTAACCTCTAGGCTTTACTGCCAGCCCCATAAATAGTGAACAGTTTAAACTGGGCTGTTAATATCTCAAAGGAGAACTGCCTTGAATCAACAAACATGCATTTTTGTAGAAGTAGATGTTATTTTTTTAAAATACCAGTTCTCAGTTTGTTACTGCTTAATCTTAACTGGCCTTTTGGTAAATTCAGTGCATGTTTCTGATTCACACACTGCTGGCATTGACTATTCTAGAATAGTATGATTGTGTCAAGAACTTACATTGTTGGTACAATGCATCTATGTTCTAATTTAGAATTCTTAGATTCATGGTGACATAAACAACATCATGCAATTCTTAGATGGCACTTTGCAGAAGTGTGTAACCCATAAATATCCAATGGGTTTACTAAAAGGCTAGCAAAATTGGGGCAGAAACAGAAGGGGGCCCACTATATGAAAAAGAGCTTCTACAGGAAACATTACTCACAGTTTCAGTGCAGTTCTCCTTTAACTAAACACGTAGAGAATGTCAGGTATTTTATCTAAATGGTAAGGAACTCTGTTTACAGGAATTTGGAGCCATCTACAGGGAAATTCTTCCCATAGACTTGCATTAGTTATATGGGAAAACAGAGGAATTTGGCTTCCACTGGAAATAATGTAATCTACAGGAAAACAGGAAAATTGTCCTACAGTTATAGGAAAAAGGCAAACTTAATCTAGGAACACTAAGGACTGATTTAGCAGCAGGGCAGCTGTTGATGATTGTGACTAAACAGCACTATTGATCTACAGATTAAGTTTTGGGATGGGATTATGGTTCAGAAGGTATATATTTACAAACACCCGGGGGTTCTTGTTGATTATCATTTTTCTTTTTCTGAACATATTTTGTCACAGATAAAAAAAGTGAACCAAAGATTGGGAGCCTTAAGAAGGGTGTCAGGGTGTTTGACTAGAGAAATCAAGACTAAATTAGTAAAACAATTGTTGCCTGTACTTGATTATGGATTCCCATTATATATGCATTCCTATCAAACATTTTTAAATAAATTATATCAGACTTACTATAGATTGGGGAATTATATCTTACAGAACAAATTCCGAGTTCATTGATGTTTAGTTTATCAGGAACTTGATTGGTTACATCCAACAGCTCGAAGAAAGTATTTATGGCTAGTGATATGTCATGGTTTAATTAATTCTAATAATAATAAAACACATTCATTAAATCATTTAATATGTTTGAACTCTAATTCAATATATGTAGATAGGCTAAGGAAAACAACTAGAAAATTGCCTACGACTTGAATTACAAATCGGATGGGGGATATAATTCTCCAGAATAGTTTAGCAAAGACTTGGAATGAATTATCTTCTCATATAACTGAGATCTCTGACTTGCATATGTTTAAACTTGAATTATATGATTACTTAAAAGTTTGTTGTAGTTGTTTTTAGATTGAATGTGATTTTGTACTGTATGTATTTATTTATTATTCTGTTTTGTTGATGTAATTATGTTTTACAGGAATTTGTTGTAAATGGGGATTTAATTCTCCAACAAACTAACCTGTATAAAAATAAACTTTTAAACAAACAAACAAACAACAAATATGACACCAACAAGAAAATAACTTTGGTCATTTGGTAGGTCTTCACAGCCCTATCAGCTCTGGCTAGAATTTGTTAAAAAATGGTACTGTAAAAGTGACAATTCCCTAAATTGCTGGGCTTAAGTATGAAGAAGGTAGGAGTTGTATTCCATCAAGAGGAACACCATTTTCTAGTTTTCTTAGGGAACTTTCTGCAGGCACTAAGGCTGCCATATAAATGCAAACAGAAAATCATAAAACATAAAACAACATTATGTCATACTTAAAAAAATCCCCAAAATGCAGAACATACATAATTATTTCATGATACAGAGCCTCACACAAGCACTCGGAAGCAAATATATTTTTTCCAAAGTTATTCTTAAGACTAAACAAGTAGATTACATTGTGGGGGAAACATTCAGAAATAGTTTCTGTAGAGAAAACAGAAACCAGTAACAGTAGCCATATTTAAAGCATAATATTAAACAGCTATGTCTTACCCAGCATTTTTGGCTGGGGATAATTGTCTTCCCTTGCGCCTCAGGTAAGAGATAATAATATTAAGTGCATGACCTTGCCTGGTGGACCCACAAGTTCTCCAGCTCCCCTGCTAGCCTAATCAAGTACAGCACCCTTTATGATGTATGTACCAAAGCTCCCAGGCTTGCTCCAGAACAACCTAAATTACGTAAGTTCTGGAAGGTTATCTACACCATCTCATCCCTCCCTGCCCAGCCCCCTCATCTGGTCCTCAAGGTAAAAAATATTCCTATTTCTAACCACTCTTCTGTTGTCTCAGCTTTAAACTCATTTTTTTCACCTGCTATGTCTGCTCCCTCCTCTTCTCCTCCTCCTCCTCCTTACTCCCTCCTTCCACCCAACATCACCCTTACTCCTTCTCTCTTACCTCTCCTTCTTCTTCCCTGAAGGCCCTCTTGGCTCTTGAACCCTCACAAGGGTGTGAGCCCTGATGGTCTTGACTCCAAACTTCTCTATCTCTCCACCCCTGCAATTGCTCTACCTATTTTCTCCCTTCTCAACTCCTCTGTCTCCTTAGACTCTATCCCTGACACATGGAAACAAGCCACGATCACCCTCCTTCCCAACAGTGGTGACTCCAACTATCCTGACAACTACTGCTATATCTCCTTGCTCCCTCACTCCCGCTAAGATTCAAGAACATTGTGTGCTGCCTCAGCTCTCCCCTTCTTTAATTCATTTTACCTTTTCACCCATTTCCAGTCTGGTTTCCAAAAGTCTCAATCCACCTACACCTCCCTCCTCCAGATTACTGACTCGGTGTTATCTGGCATGCATCATATCTTGGTCACCTCTGCAATTTTGTCAATATAGCCAAAGCTTTCAGTACTGTTGCCCACCCCACACTCTTCAACAAGCTCAAGGCTGAGGGGCTTTCTGACTCCTCAATCAATTGATTCTGCTCCTACCTTTAGTGCAGGTCTCAAGCTGTCTGTTATAACAGAATCCATATTACCCCTATTCCCTACCAGCTTAGGTATCCCCCAAGGGTACATCCTTGGCCCAGTTCTCTTCTCCATTTTCCTGAATGACCTTCCCATTGCCTGCTGCCCTGCATTCATCCATATGTATGCAAATGGCATGATGCTCTTTGCCTCTAGCTTCTCCACTACAGACTTAATGGCCAAGCTCAAGCTGAATTTTACTAACATCTAGCACTGGTTACTGAAAAATCAGCTGGTCTCTCAATGTCAAGAAAATGGTCTCTATGACCTTTGGCACTAAGAAGAGGCTTGCCAGTCTTACCCATCTCTTCTCACCTCCTTCCATACCATTGAAAGGGCAGCAATTGAGGATGTCCCCTCATTCAAGTACCTCAAGGTCTGACTGAACTGGCACCTCAATTTCTTAGTGCAGGTAGATGCCATCCACAAGAAGCTGCACCCCAATCTTGGTGTGCTTTACAGAAATAAAGGGTGTATCCCATTTCCAGTATGTCGAGAGAGTGCCTCAAAGATGATACTCCCCATCTTTGCTTATAGTGACATAATATACAGTGCTGCTCCCAAGTCCACCCTCTCCCAAATTGATCCCTTTTTTTTACTGCTTTTGCCACTTTGCTCTGGACAGTCTCCCCCCTCCAGTCACCCACCAGTGCTACCTTCATTCCTCCCTTTGCTTTTCCTTCCTTGATGCCAAATGCCTCATCCATTGTGCTTCCTTCATCTCTAAATACTGGCTTGGCTCTCTCTCATCCCACCTTGCCACCCTCCACTCTTCCCCCAATCACTTCTTATCCCCTTCACAACTCTGGATATGGTTCTTTTGCATTCCACACAAGAAAACACAATGGTGGTCGACCTGCATTCTCCTTCCATTTCCCCAAACTATGTTTTTTCTCTTCCCCTTACAATCTGTTCTGTCTCTTCCCACCACTCACTTTTCTTCCTCCTCCTTGACTTCACTTCTCACTCCTGCAGTTTCCAGTGATACTGGTCCCTGGGCTGCTACCCACCACCATCCTACCTCTGCTCCCCCATTCCTCATCACCTACACCAATGTAGTCCCCTCTTCACCCTCCCCAGTTGAAAAACTTTGCTCCCACCCTTAACTCAGTATTGCCTCTGAACATTGTAAATGTTGTTATCCTCCAGCACTTTATTGTTTTATAATTGCAAATACGGTTATCCGTCAGCACTTTATAACATAATTATTTATTTTACCTCTCACGATCCTTGTCTTTGTGCAACTGTTATTTATTATGCTTATATACCTATTATTGTATTATAATTACTGACCACAATTTTTACCAATACAAAAACCGAGTTATAATTTGCCGTTATAACTACCTCAGCCAGTTATAACAGCAAACATGCGCCACTGTGCTCTAGAGAAGCGTGAGACACAAACAGCCGTAGAGTGAAGAAAACAACTGACTGACTCATGCTCTCAGCTCGGGGTGTCCTGTCAGATCCAACGTGACACACAGAACTACACAGCAAGCAAACGAAAATCAGCACCAAGATGTCGTCGAGCCACACCGCATAACCAAATTTACAGTTTGAACTCTTAGTTTAAAAGTTTGAAGAGTTTTTATATCATTAACAGTTTACAACCTTTTACAGTTCCTCCACAAGAATGAAGCCATCTAAAACGAACGTAATTTCATTCATGAACTGGAAGTTAAAACATTTAAAGATGCTGACAAATGTTGTAATGTTACTGTTTATGTTTCTTTTCCAAACATAAAAAAGACGTTTTAAAAACACAAATCATTAAAAACCGCAATGTAATACAACACCACAAATAAATTGTTCATTATAGCATAACTGCCTTACTCATTTCTTTGCAAATTGAATAGATTACTGCTGAAAAATTGTGACTAGCAATTATAAAAAATAAAGTAATGGACAGGTGGTTAGTCATGAGAATTTTACACAAACCCTCAGTGTAGGATGCCTAAATAAACCCCTCGGGCTTCACTCTCGGGGTTTATGGGGCATCCCACACCTTGGGTGTGTGTAAAATTCTCATACTAACCACCTCCCCATACATTATTTTCTATATTGTTATTATTATATTATTTTTCTTAGTGTTCCTCATTGTCCTTCCTTTCCCTTCCCACATGACACATCTAGAAATGAGATTTTACCTGCTTATTATGTCTTTCCTTGTAAAATATGAAATAAATAAATTGCTCATATTAGTAGTATAGCCATCTTAGTTAGGGCTGGAGACTACTGTATCCACAGGAGCCCAACAGGGAGGAGCAGGGAAGGTGGAATTCAGGCTAGTGGGAGGGAGTAAATTGTCCACTCTATCAAGCGTCAGTACACATTAGCATCCTGGTATGTGAGTGCCCTTGAGTAGGAATGCAGCAACAACATCTGTAGCAGGAGTCTGATCAGAAGACCACAGGATGCAGGGGGTCCTTGGTCATAAGATAGAAGGGTGAACATTCCAATGTAGGTTATGGTGACAGACTAACATAGCTGTGTATACAGTAGGTTACCAAATCTAAGATGTACAGGTTGAAGTAGCAGGCAGTCAAATCCCATATCTGGGGTAGGGCAGCATATACTGTGTTGGTGGTACTGTAAAGCAGAGTTTGTATATAGCAAGAAGCAATGTTTCTATCTGGGATAGAGCTATGTAAACTGTTGATGAGTGCACGGTGATGCAGAGTTTAAAAAGCAAGTAGCTATCTCTCTATCTGGGTTAGGACTACATAAACATTTGTAGGGGGCATGTTGATGTGAGGTTTACATAACAAGCAACTACAGTCCTATCTGGGGTAGGGTTCAGTACAAATAATGCAAATGGTTAGTAATACCTGCATAATAACTAAAAAGCATTTAAACATGCTGGTGGGACATCACTGGAGGAGTAGTATAATGCATGAGCAGTGGGGCAGCAATAACCAGCAGGGTGCTCTGGTTCTACGGCCAGTGCCTTACTGTAGCTGTAGGAGAATACAGTTGTTAGAAGCTGAATATGAGGCTGCAAGGGTAGAAATCCATTAATTGAGAGCCTGAGCCAGTAATCAACATTAGGAGCTACAGGCTCCAATACCACAGATAGCCCAGAGGTCCAATAAGGGCAAATGGACCTTAACTGGGAAGAAGAGAGGGAACAGTTAGATAGGAAAGGTTACCAGAGGTGCAAGGTGTGCCCACCTCTAAAAAGTATCATACATTGTTGGAACAGTCCACCTTGGAATCCCATCAAGTGGGGGCAGGGACCAGCACTTCTAGGAAGGAGGCTCCAGCCATTGTGCATGAGCCAGGAAAGGGTGGGAACCTCAAACAAAGAATGAAAAAGGCCAATGTTACTGGGGGATTGAAGCATCCAAGGCACAGGTGGGAGAGTGGGTTGCACACTGGAAATTGAGAGGACAATTCATTGTTTAACAGGGGAAACAGTGGATACCTTCATAAGAAAAGTGTTAGAACTCACTGACAATGTTTGGGAAACCAAATAATGCATGTAGGCACAAATAAATTATCTGGCCAGAACAGGAGTTTCAACACTTTAGGTAGGACTCTCAGGGACAGGGCAGGTGCAGTTACCCTCTCCAAGATCCTTCCACAGGCATGCTCAGTCATGGGCAGCAGCTCAAAACAGAGAAGTTTAATGCATAGTGTACAGTATAGGGGAAGGTTTTCAGTTCCTAAGAGATTGGGTCCACACTTGGTGGAGATGGTGATGGTGCAGAAGGAATGAACTACACCCCAAAGGGGAGAGCACAAGGGTTCTTTTTTTATTTGCATTGGTTCCCAGAACACCTAAAGAAGCCAATAAATTAAGCAAGACAGCAGGCAGCTCAAGTTGAACGTAGACACATCCACATACGAAAAGGTCAAGGAAGGCCTCCCCCACCACTACTGCATGATGTTGATGTTGAAGCAAACTGGGTGGGGCGAGGGATGATGGATGCAGTATGACAAATACCCAGATGAAGATAGCATGGTTGAACCATGGTCAACCATGGTTCAACTGCAGGTCAACCATGGTCAAAAACCATGGTCAGCCATGCTTGTGACCATGGCTAGTTAAGGTTAACCATTGCTGTGAAAGAGCACCACAGGCAATCATTGTCATCTATGGCCAGAACATGTAATTGGCAAAGATGATGGTTAACCATTGTCTACAGTAATTAAAACAAGACCGAAAAGGTTTAAATAATCATCGTCAACAATAATCAACACAAGTCCTTGCACAGCTGCATAACCATGGCCATCCTGCATTACAGAATACATTTCTACACAGCTCAGGTTAGTTAATTTTTTCAACAGCCTTAACCTTCAGCAATAAATACATATTATAATGTATGAGGGAGCCTTATACCTGTCAAAATCAGCAAGATTATTTCCTTGTAATCCCATCGCTATGACATCAGGGTGTTGCTAACCCCTCTTGAGTACATCATAGCAATGGGATTGCAACTGGAGTCAATCTACGCATGCGCACATTTGAGGGTAGTGGCTCACAATGAATGGCTGTGGTGGTGAGAGCTGGCCCATATGGATATCGGCACTATGGGAACAAAAAATTAAAAACAGTAGGGACTATTTTCACTCACAATTTTAAGTTACTTACTTGTTGTCTCCTGATGTGGCTGCAATCGGTGTGGATGTTCACTCCCACAAGAGGTCATTACTGAGCCTCTGCATGCTTGGCATCATAATTTGCTGTTAATAAATGCTGCTGGGAACTGCTCCCGCTGTGCTGGTGGTAGTCACCAATGTTTTTTTTACCCCATACACTATAACAGACGATGCCCACACCACCACCACCAGTTCCTGTTCACTGCAGTCCCCTAGAGCACTACTGTACTATTGTTTTTGTGGATAATATGTATTTGCTGCTAATATAGAGGATACTGCCTGAGGATCAGTTGTTAATCACACAGTAATCACCTCTCGTGGTTGCCAAGATGACAGTAAATCTCTCGAGCTTTGCTCTTGAGGTTTACTAGGTCATCCTGGCAACTGCTTGAGGTGATTACTGTGTGGCTAACAACCGATCCTCAGGCATTATCCTCTATATTAGCAACAAATACATATTATCCACAAAAACAATAGTACAGTAGTACTTTTGAAATAATGACAGCATTTATTTACAGTACTTACAATTTTCAGCAAATCAGGTTTTACTGGAAGAAAATATGTCAACATTCATTTATGTATCAACACCACAACTGGGGGGGATGCTGAACAGAGCAGATATTCTGTACCTGGGAACCATATGCAGGTCATTATGTAAGCTATTTTTTTCTGGGTGCTGTCCTGGTGGGGAGGAGAGTGGTGGGAGCCAGGGGAAGGGGTTGTGCAGGCAGTCATGTCAGATCATCTTGTGAAAGAGGGTCTGGTCAGGTGGAGAGAGGTGGGAAGTGTGTTTAGCACACAGTTGGGGGGAAGGAGATATAAACTATACTATTGTATGCATTGGATTCCCACATGGACTTATAACTTCACCTGGGAAGAGGCGGGAAGGAGGGTGAAGAGTGCTAATGGGGATCATGGGAAGGGTTGATGCAATAAAGTGTTTGGGAGGTGGGAGGTATGGAATTAGATCACAGTGGGTGGGAGAGTTATTGTGTGCAATGTAGGAGAAAAGAAAGAAAGAAAGAAAGAAAGAAAGAAAGAAAGAAAGAAAGAAAGAAAGAAAGAAAGAAAGAAAGAAAGAAAGAAAGAAAGAAAACGATCAGCAGCAAAATTGGTGCGACCACCAGAACATTTCTTAAGTGTGGTTTTCCGTGAATTCACAACAACTTTGCCAATGAATTAAAACTGACTGCATCTCTGTCTATCACTGCTGTTGGCAGACATAGCACCCACTCCATGTAATATATATTACTATAACTGTCAGAAAAGCACTACCTTTGCAAAATGAAAAAAATTGATTGTCCCTCTATTCAGCAAATAGGTACTTCAGGTTGAAGGTAATAGTTGTGCGAACACAAGAGACACACAAGAAATATATAAATAAATAAAATACCATGTATTGGAAATAGAAAGTATGGCACCTCAATGCAAGTAGTAAGGCACTCAATCCATACAACTTTACTCCACATATGTTGTTTTATTCATAATTTCCATCCATTTTTAATTTTTTGTTTAAAGATCCATTTCCACATTTAAACTTCACACTTACTTTAACAGAGTGCACTTTTTTCCTTTCTTGCATTTTAATATCGCTAATGTTTCAGGATAAATAAGTCCCTTTTTCAGAGCTAAAGACAGTGTTAAGGATAAAGTCCCCTCAACCTATTTTCTGTATACCTGTGTAGTTTGTAGGCATGAACAATGAGTCCCTCTCTTGCATTCCCCTAATTACACCCTAATTTAAATATAAATGAGGTTGCTTCACTCTGTTTTGCCCTGGTGTGAAAACCTATTTGTCTCCATTGCAAAGGTCACAACTCATGCAAGGCATTATGAGAGCTGATGATGCATACCTGTACAAGCCAGCAGCAGTTATACTCTCAGTCAGTTCTGGTCTGTTCTGTTTTAAAGAGCAAATAGAATCAAAAATAGACAGGAAAATGTTACACATTTTAAGAAATAGTCTGTTGTAACCTTTTATTTCTGAAGTAATTTCTTCTTCCATTTGCTCATTATGAAGTTTTCTATGTGATAATGTTATTATTGGATATGTGGAGCTGTCCTCTGCCTGGCAGAAGACATAGCTAGTTCTATTCCCTCCACTACATCATCAGCACTGTGACCTCACTTACTGTGACATCACAGGTGATTGACCTGGCAGCTATGGAGTGGCTCTTCCTGAGTAGCTGTGAAGTCACAGTCAGTGAGGTTACAATACTGATGATATAGTGGAGGGAACACAACTAGATATGTCAGCTGCCAGGCAGAGTGCTGTTCCACAGACCACACCTACTAACATCAGGTAAAATATCTTCTGATTAACAAAAGGGAAAAGAAAAAAGCACCTTGGATATAAAAGGTAATGGTTGTCTGTTTTTAAAAACTGCTACTAATTTTAGGCAGTACACTAGCTCTTTAAATTACTGAAAACAGCAGGTACTTTCTATGCCTCAAAATGTTTAATGGCCAGCATAGTACTAGAAAATAGGGGTGGCAAATGACAACAATAGCACCAACTAATTAAGTGTCACTACTGCAGGCTTTAGCACTAAAACATCATAAAATTCCAGGATGCCTTACAGGAATTGGGTCATGACCTCTGCAATTTAGTCAAGCAGATTTTCACATCAGAATTAAATGCCTTCATTTAAATATAAATCTTGATTAAATTAGAAGAGTGCAATAGAGGCAATCATTGTTCATGCCAACAAACCACATAGGTAAACAAAGTAATAGGCTGAGGAGACCTTCCTTTTAACAAAAAGAAGACCTGGTTAATGCAAACTCATGTTGTGTTTAAATAAAATTAAAACATTTATTTATTTCTTTGCAGAATTGAAAATGTAGGAAAAACTAACTTGCTATGACTACTATTAAATCCCTTTGTAGTGGAGACTGCTTCTTATTTTAATTTTTTATTATTTTTATCTGCTGGCTAATTATCTGTATGTAAAGTTATACAACCATTCTTATTGTTTTTTTTTAAATAAACTATTTACAATAAGTATTAATATAATTAAATCTTTTGTGTACCTTTTGTCTCTTTTCATACCTTTTTTGTTTTACTTCTGGCGGTATAATGATGAACCTTTTTTCTTTGGTTTCTGTATGGCAAAAGAACACAAATATGGGGTGGGGGTTATTCTTTAGAGAAATATATAATGATTATTTTCTTTGTATAAGTTCATATTTCAAGTATCAGGTAGAAAAGACTTTCTTATCACAAGGTATGGTTAACATTCATATTTATGAAACTATATCTTCACACTTTTGTCTGCTCTAAGTTCTGTAATAGAGTTAAATATCTGTGAGTTGATCTTTCCCGTTTAAATATATTTGTTATTTAGGATCAAGCATTATTGTTTACAATGTGCTTACCACACTTAGGTGAAAAAAGTTTGTCCTTTTCAAATGTGTGAGCCTTTCCATATGACTCTGTTTGTTTCACCGCCATGGTATTGAAGATACCATACGCTGAGACACCAGCTTTCCATGAGGCTTTACTGTGCCTCTCATGAAGGGGATGGGCAGAGTTACCTTGCAGCAGTGTTCTGGTGCATGATTGCATCACTAAGTGAAGCAGTTGTGTGGCCCAATCCTATGAAAAACCAAGACTGCCTTCAGGAGGGAGGTATAAATGTTAGTTAAAGTGCCACCTTGGTCCCCCTCCTCAAACTTGTTTAGCACTGTAACTAGGCGACATATCAGGTGCAAAGGGATATTGTCTCAGTGGGGGTTGCATTATAGTGTAGCAAATTAATGTAATGGGTTAAAACCTGGTATCTCATTATGGGAAAAGATATAAGCGCCAATATGAAGGTTATAGTAGTGTGGAAGGTTGAAGGTTAGGAACGATATGGCATTTTGTATGAATAGGTATATAATTACTGTATGAATAAGTTATTTCTAAATCTTCAGGAAAAAATTATTGTGGTCACTGTAAAAATGTTAGTGTCTGTATGGAATTTTCCAACAAAAATTTCAACTGGTTAATTTTTTATCATGGGTGCAAATATGGATTTTTTGGTGTGGGGGGGTACATTTATAGGTATGATTATCTTCTATTTTTACTGGTGTCTAATGACTTGGTCACAATTCCTAGTATGTTATTTTTTAATTGTAAGGTCCGTTTTCAATCTTCATTAAAACCGGGTTGCTCAATGTACTACTGGTTTCAGTTCTTAATACAGTAATTAGATTTCCTAATACGTTTCTGTGTAGATACTGTGCTGTATTATCTCACATATGTTATTTTAACCATAGTAGCTTGCTATTATTATGATCATACTTTCAAACACATAATACAGATTTAATACATTCATATATTATCTGAGTTCTGTACATGCTAAAAAATGTCCCATGCGCAGTAAGATCTCAAAGGATATTTGTGTCAAAATCCTGTCAAATTTAAGTTCTCACTAAGTCAATACCTCTTATTGGTTGTATGTAGGGTAAAGAAAAATGCACCAGGCTTCCCTTTATAGTAAGAGTTTATGGTCCAGATAGTCAAAACTTAGCGCCACTCATAAACCATTTGCACTGAGTTAGCATGGGATAGCTATATTGAAAAGGGCCATTAGCACATGCAAACCACGGTAGCGCCAGGCAAACTGATACTATATGCAAGGCGCAAACAGAGGGGGCGGACCAGCACAATGTGATATTCAGTGCATAGCACCATGCTAGACACCATTGTGCAGCTTAGCGCAACACATTGCACGGTGAAAAATACCACCCGGGAAAGGTGGTCTTAACTTGGGGCACACCAGCATTGTGCAATGCTGTGGCATTGCTCTGCTTGCATGCCAGTAGTGCAGCTGTACGCGACCCCATCCAATATGTAGGACACAGCAAGGCAGTTGTGGGGTCACAGATGGAGGGGACAGTCAGGACAGCATTGGACAGGCATGAAGTACTCTGAGGGTGTGGTAGGAGGACGTAGGGTGTTGGGAAACTGGACTCTGCAGCTGCTCCAATAGGTAGGGACTTAGCAAACTAGGTAGGCCAGGAGGTCCTCAGCTGCTGTCTAATGCACTGGCAATGGTGCTCTGTATATACTGTATGCTGCTTCATATATGCGGCTGCCTGCTGACACCCTGACCAGCAATGCATACCACACTGTGGGCATCCCATGCTAGTTGTGCAGCATCTGTGAGTCACACAAACAGCAATACAGTACAGTCCACCATCAGTAAACACCAGCATGATGGGGCTATCACTCTGTATGGTGCTGCAGGCAATGCTGCTCACCATGTCATAGGCAGTGCTATGTCCCACACCCTACTGGCCCCATGCCACTGTACTGGCTGAAGTACACTGTATGGCAGGACCTACAGTTGGACTATTGAAGCCTGCATGACCACCTGTGCCTGTGCACTGCAGTCCCCTGGAGCACATTATACACTGCAGTTCTAAACATGTGTAGCCTGCAGCTTCCACCATGCTCTTCCTGATTGACCTACAGGTGGAGCTTTGGGCTGACCCAGCCAGCCCCTATACTTCCAGATTGACCTACAGGTGGAGCTGTGGGACCCTGCAGTAATGGTGGGCAAACCACATGCAAATCAGGGCATAATGGTATGCAAATGTGGATGTGTGCTCACTGAATGGATAAGTAGGCTCATTTGTATGTCATTTTTCAATATAGCTGATTTTTGCCCCGGGCAAACGTGTTAGCACTGAACAAACAGCTTAGCGCCATGCTAGACCTGCACAAATGACTGTGAGCCACACAACTGTCATGGCATCATTTTTCATTTCTGCAAACTGTACATTCACATGCGCTGATGCCTATAGCTCTGCTGACTCCACTCTGTTGCTGGCACACACATTGGCCACATATTCCACCTCTACAGTTCTTTTAGTTGTTGTGCACTGTGTTGCTGTTGTGGTTTGCACCTACTGGTTGCTATATTCAGAGCTGTCTTATTCCAGGCTATGTTGCCTACTTGTGGTTGCCAACTTCTTTTGCATGCTATATTCAGCAGCTTTTGCCCCAGGCTATTCCTTTTGAATATTGCAGGCTTTTTAGTGTGTGTTATGTTTGCCCATCGGGCAGGGCTAATTTTGTCTCGGGACAAAGTTTTGAATATCTGGCACTGTGTTACTCTTCCCTTCTTCTGGGTTAATGCACTTCCTCATTTCCCATAAATCTAAATGTGTTGAGTTGGTGATGCTGTTCAGTGTGGTGTTTCTCCATGGGTGATCATTCATCCCCCCCATGTAACTTTTGTGCTATGTAAGTCGCTGTTTTATGGTCTTGATGTTTTCCTAATGCAATGTAAAGAACAAGGGCAGATAACACAATATACAACATTTTCCATTATGCATGTGATTAGATCTCTTACAGTAAACACTTTTTCTTGATAAGTGCATTTGATTTTTTTTGGTTTTTTATTCCATTGGCAGAATATCTGCAATTTACACATCTGTAAAAATACTGTCAGAGTTCTGTTTAGCCATATTGTGGGTTTAAGTGGTGGGTCCAGTGTTTGGTTTTAACCAGTTTACCCTCAATAGATAGGATCCTTCTTGTTGTAACCTACCATTTGTTTTGAAATATTCTGGCTCCATCTTCTGTGGTCTGTAAAATTCATCAGTTTCTAAAAAAAAATAATTTTTGATATTTAAAAAACAATCTGAATATGTCATTGATAATATTATTCAGTGTTGGTGTATGTTTCTTGGTTGATCTGTCAGGACTTGTTTTCTTGAAGTTAGATTTGCTCTGCTCTTGGATTCTTCTTGTACATCTTTATTACAGCCCCTTTCAATGAACTTGTCTATCATTATGTTCTTGTTTTCTTCATATTTTAGTTCTGTTCCATTATTTCTTTTAACCCTTAAACATTGATTATATGGGGTGCAATTCTTTCAGCTTTTGAGGGTGATAAAGAATTGACTGCATGCTTAAATAACATGGGTATGGTTAGCAACATTATTGACTGGATTGGCTCCTGGTTAACAGAAAGGAGACAGCAGATGAGTCTCATGGACATCACCTCAGATTCAAGATTCAAAGATTCAGATTTGTATATGAAACACAGGATTTCTCTTATGTAAAAAAGAAGTTATCATTCAACACAATAATAAAAAGATTGCATCTGCTTATGTGAATAAGCTACACTAAAGTACCAACCACTGCCTTTAAAAAATGTCACTCTACTGTCCATTACACTTGTAAGATGACACATGTACACTTTACATACTGTAGTTCATTTAGATGGAAATTTTCATTACTGTTTTTGCCACAATCTATTCATCGCTTTCTGTCCAAACTGTGCCACTACATACACAAAGCTGGGGTTATCAAATAAGAAAAGATATTCCATCCTTTCCATGTTTGTAGTATATCATTTTTGACATGTTTACTATAGAGTAGGTATTAACTATTTTTCTGTCTCATGGCAGAGTGCAGGGCAATTCAAACAGATATGTTCCATGCATATAAATTGGTGGGCATCATTGCATAAACATTCACTAACATAACAATGACTAAAATTGGTTTTAATGTTAGGAGGGTAGCCCAAAAGTAAGCCAAACCTAAAGCTGGCTTAAATCCTTGTAAGTTCTTATTTTTTTCATTTACAGTAATACAAGTAATAATTTGATTCACCATGGCCCAGGATGTTTGAATATAATCTTAGCTGATCTATGTCACAAATCTTTGCCATGTCTTTGTGAACCAGAACTTCACTGAGTCTTTCTGTTACATAACTCAGATAATTACTGCACATATATCAATTTGGAAAGTGTCAAATTTTATATAACCCATAATGGGTCAGGACATCATTTAAGGCTGTAAACCAGTTGTTAAAAGTGTTTAAGTTAATATCTAGCCAACATATCCTGGACAGTCTTGAGTCTTTCATTGATAATATCCATTTTAACAACCTGACAGCTCTTGTCATGATGCTTGGTTCTACGGGGAGCATGTTTGCTTCCACACTCAATCAGGCAGAAGGTGAAGGTGTATCTCTTGCTTAGTCAAGGGATCATCTGATAAAAAAAATTGGATCACTTCCAAATTACACAGATGCCCTGGGGATCTCCCAAATGGTGCATCCATAAAGTAACTGATCTATTACTTTAGCCTCAGAGGCCTTTTTTTTAGACAAAATAGAGTTGCCTGCAAATCTCTCATCAAATCCAAATATACATAAATATGATTTGTTAGCTGTTATTTTTGCATTTTTTAACTGAATATTCCATGTTAAGTTTTTGTCAGATGTTACCCTTATGTAATAAAATTCAGTGGCTTTTTTGAAAACTTCATTAATATGCCATGTCTTTCTTTTTATACTTTTACCCCAGATACAAGAATCTTAGATTTTTTGACATTAATTCCAGTTCTAACTCCTTAAGGTGGTTCATAGTACTTGCTATCCTTCTTTTTCAATCCAGAGGGGTTTGAGATAGAAGAATCGCATCATCAGTGTACATTAATATTTTCATTTCTTCCTTACATATTCTCAGTGTAAACATATCAGTGTTATCCAGATTCTTTATTGCACTATAAATATAAATGTTAAATAAGCTAGGGGCCAGCAAGCAGCCCTGCTTGACTCCTCTTGCAAAGCAAATTGGCTCTGTTAGTGAACCATCTCTACTATACCTTCTCATAGCTTATATATTATTGGGCAACAGGCATAAAACCAGCAATAATCTTTCCTCTAATTTAAGATTTTATTTTATTCCAAAAAATATCTCTGTTAATGGAATCAAATGTTCCCTTGATGTCTCTAAAACAAACATATCATTTCCCAGACTTGTATTTGACATATTTATCTAAAATACAAGTCAAGATAAAGATTAAGTTTGAGGTTGAATGTTGTCTTCTAAGTCCACATTGAACATTAGAAATAATAATATTCAGAGTTATCCAGTCCTCTAATTTTTGCAGCATCAGTCTAGAAAAGATCTTTAATCTGATTGGAAGTAATGCTATTTGTATATAACATGCATGATCTAACTTATTTGCTTTTTTAAATAGAGGGACAATTATGTCTGTGTTTCATTCAGATGGAATCGCCAGCGTGTTCACAACAGATAAACAAGATCTAGCCAGAGCTGATATGGCTGTGGTGAGCTGCCAAATGACCAAAGTTACATGTGTGTGTAGAAAACTTTGAACAACCAGGTGTAACGTGGCCATTTTTTGGAGTTGCTTCACCAAATTTTCAACATGGCCTTTTTGGGACCCCACCTCATGAAGATTGCCACTGTCATTTCATTCACTTGTCCTGAAAGGTGATTTCACACTACAATCAAGCCATTCTGTGTCACAGATGTGAAAACATGTTTTGGGCAGGATGTGAAAAATGACAGCTGTACTGTTAATAAGTAAGTGTGCAAAAACAGCAATATTTAAAATCAGGAGTGAAAATATAAAAGTTTAATGAAGTTAGTACATGTGTAGAAACTGTGCAACGCAATCTCCTAACGCAATCATTTTTTGACATTTTTTCACCAAATGTGCAATATGGGCTTTTTGGGACCCCACCTCATTAACAGTGGAACTGTAATTTTGTTAATCTGTCTCGAAAGGTGATGCCACACAGGGACCATGAAATCACCTTTCTGGACTGAGTAACAAAAATGACAGTGACAGTGTTCATGCAGTGGGGGTCCCAAGAACACCATGTTAAAAATTTGGGACCAAAATTCATAAAAATGGCTCATATATCAACATAAGTTGAAAACCCAATTGACTGCCATTATACCATGCTTACCTTTGATTCTTTAATTTGCGGTTTGGCTTTAAAGAGTGCAGACGTGTCCTGGTCCAGAGAAGATGATAGTACCAACCTCCGGAGGTAAGTATGGGAGTGTGGGGGAGGTGGATGCTCATTGGGGGGGTGAGGATGGGGAGAGAGGAGTGGGGCAATGATGAGGAACCATTTTCTTTTTTACAGGTAATAAAGAAAAAATACATCAGAGGATGGTTTTCTTTATTTTTAGAAAAAAAAGAAAAAAACATAAATTAGGGCACACTGGGGAGGGCTCCCAGTGTGCCACCTGAGTTGGGGGGTACATGATGGAGACATGGGGAATGGGCTCCCTGATGTTGGTGAAGGGGGAAAAAAAGAAAAAAACATAAATATGTGGACACACTGTGGTGGGCTCCCAGTGTGTCACATGAGTTGGGGGGGTACAGTGTTTTAAATAATTGATTAGCAGTTTTTTTCTTGGGACAATGCTAACTGTACAGAAAGTATTTATATAGGTTTTCTAGAAGTGTTATGTTTGTTAAACACAGTGAGGCAAGTGATATGCATTTTCACAATGTTTTAGCACTTTCATGAGCAAAACGCTAATCAATTTTTGGAGTTAAATAAAACTCTGGGGTACATGATGTTGGCACTGGGATGGGGAATGGAATGAGTGGTGAGGACAGGAGCAGCAGGAGGGTGTGGGAGGAGTGCCATCTGCAAGATGGCAGTGGTGATGCAACTGCGCATGTGTGGCATTAGCACTTGTGTAGTTGCAGTGAATGGCATTCTGTCATTCACAAAATGGCAGTGCCAGCAGAACTGCACATTCACATGAGGCACACATGTGCAGTTCTTGTCCCTGGAATATGGAAGTAACAGCTGAAATAGTGCGGCTGCTAATCAGTAGAGGACGATCATGGCAGAGTGTTACAAGCTCCTTTGGACTTTCGGAAGGATACTTCCAAAGGTCAAACAGAAGGTGCCATGATCAGCCGTTTTAAGGCAACAGATCGATCCCAAAATGACTGTAGGCTCCGCCCACAGCTTTAAAAAAGAGCAACAAAAATTATGACCCATAGATCTATATTTTCCTGCAAGACCTCCACTGGTATTGCATCTATTCCACCTGCTTTATTTCTATTTTGGGCTAGAATCTCGGCTCATACTTCTTTTTTCGAAAAAGAGTGCCGTCTTTCACTCCCTCACCACTGATTCTGTTGAGACACACTCTGTTCTCTGACCTAGATGTGATATGGTCTTTGCTACCATAATCAGCTGGAGCACAGAACACCTTATTAAAATGTATAAACCATTTAGAGGCTGTAATGTAACTGGTTGTATTATATTTTAAATTATTGTCTGATATCCCATATGCCACCAAGGCCCAAAACTTCTAGCTGTCATTAGATTGATTGCATCCTGTAATTGTATCACCTCAGGATGGTCAAAACTGACTAGTGGAGTCCCCCAGGGCTCCATACCTGGCCCATGTCAGTTTAATCTGTATGTATCATCTATGAAGTGCAATGAGGGCATCTGAGTTTCCAAATTTGCAGTTGATACCTGAATTGGTACAATAGTTCAAACCATAAATGATAAAATGAATGTGCAGAAGGCCTTGGCAACTTTGGAACAATGGGCTAAAACACATAGGTTGGATTTTAGTACTGTAAAGTGCTCAGTTATGCATTTTGGCAGAAATAACAACAGAGCACATTATTCTTTAGGGGGTAAGATACTGAAGGAGGTGCCCCAGAAAAGAGACTTGGGCATGATTATATCAAATACCTTAGTTTTACAAAACATTGCTATTCATCAGAGAGCCAGTGAAGTTCTCAATAGCATCATTAGGCATATAACGAGCAGGGAAAGGGAGGTGATAGTTCCCCTGTATCTGTCCTTAGTTAGGCTGCATCTCAAGTACTGTGCCCAGTTCTGGGCACCGGGCACCAAGACTGAGATTAGAGCACTCAAGGGGATACAGAGAAGAGCAACCAGGGAAATAAGGTATCTCAGAGACCTTATTTATGAAGAAAGGTTACACGACATGGGGATGTTCTCCCTGGAATACCGCAGAATGCGGGGAGGCTTGTGTTTAGTCTATGGTGCCTTAACCAGTCCTAACCTTTGGGATTGCCTGTGTTTTAGCTTAAAAAGTAAGCCCCATAACACAAAATCCCATGAGCTACAACTTAAAGTGGACCTTTGTCATTCAAGGAAATGTACATTTTGGTACAACCAAAAGGTTGTAGCATTGTGGAAATCACTCCAGCTAAAGACAGTAGGTTGTAAAGAAAGGAATAATTTTAAGGCCAACCTGAATAACAATTGAATTAGAAATAGAATAACTGGTTACATTCATTGATTTAAGTTTGAGTGTAATGAACTTTTGTCTTCTTTGCTCAGTTCAAACCTGTGATATCTGATACCTTTAACCTTGAGCATGGAGGACTGTGTTCTCAGATGATTTCCTATCAAATCTGTCACCTGTTTCTTGTTTTCATTTATGATCAGTGGGTCAGGATACAGTATTTTTTTTAATCATAGCTCAAGCCTAGATGTGTTGGACACGTATTCAAGTATTCAAACAATGATTTCAGATTACCTTCCATTCCATTCCAGATGATCAAAATATCAATAAATTACTTATAAAACAAAACAGACGTCTTCTCTTTCAAATTCAGACATAAACAGATTTGCGTATGCCAGAGCCATTACTGCCCCATTGCTGTTCCTGACCATTGTAAATAAGGTTCTGATTCAAACATGAAATAATTACTCTGTAATGCAAATTCTTTAAGTGTTATTAAAAGGTCAGTAGGTGGTGTTTTTAGATGTCTGCATTCGAGCATGTTCTTTAGTGCTGTGATTCCATAAGTGCATGAATTGTTAGTATAAGAAAGCAATAAGACATGATGGGGTTTGCATTAGGCAGATCTGTTGCATGGCTAGGGGGACGTAGTGAGGCACCAGGCCACAGGCTGAGTGCATCCAGTCCCCTAGCCATGCATTAGAGCTGTCTAATGCACATCCCCGGAGTGGCTTATTGCACTTATAAAATGGGCCTGTGTATTCTAAATGGGGTTTCTAGTTTTAGCTGTGCATTAGACACATCTAATGCATGGCTAACAACCAATCAGATTGCTTGAAATCCTTTGCCCATTTTATAATGCTTTTTAACATCAATTGTTACTAAAATGCTGTTTGTTAAATCTGTTCCATGCTTGTTAAAGTCCTTCAAAAGCTGTATTATGTGTTTAGAGTCACAAACATATGATGAGGTATCCGGAACTAAAAATTTGCAATGAAAGTCCACAAAGATGGTGGGTGGTTCTGTGAGAGGCTTATCCCTGAAATGAGAAGTATTCCTGGGGTTTATATTGGGCTCTTATGAATGCTTGGTAATGTGTAGAAGAGTGGTGTTGGTGGATTATAGAAACATAGAAACATAGAAACATAGAATTTGACGGCAGATAAGGACCGCTTGGCCCACCCAGTCTGCCCATTTCCCTACCTACTGGATAAGCTGCAGATCCTAGTTAACCAGCAGCCTACTTCTTCCTACCCCCATCCCCCAGAACTGCCTTATGACTATCCCATGCATGCTTGAATTCCACCACTGATTTTTGACTCCACAACCTCCTTCTGGAAGGCCGCTCCATGCATCCACAACCTCTCGTAAAAATACCTTAAATTACCTCTGAGCCGCCTCTATTTTCAAATTGTGCCTCTTGTTCTTGCACACCCTTTTTTGAAAGATGCTACCCTCTTGGACTTTGTTGATTCCCTTGAGGTACTTGAACGTTTCTATCATGTCCCCCTCTCCTTCTTTCCTCGAGGCTATACATATTAAGCTCCTTAAGTCTCTCTTCATATGTCTTCCGTGCAGACCCTGCACCATTTTAGTTACCCTCCTCTGGACAGCTTCCATCCTGTCTATGTCTTTGGAGATTGGGTCTCCAGAACTGCACACAATACTCCAGATGGGGTCTCACCAGCTGTCTGTACAGAGGGATAATAACTTCCTGTTTTCTACTGGTGATGCCTCCCATGCATCCCAGTATCCCCCAGCCTCCTTGCTGCCCTCTCACATTGCTTGCCCGTCTTTAGGTCATCTGATATGACTACCCCCAGGTCCCTTTCCATTTTTGTTGTTGTTAGTATCTCACCCCCCATTGTGTACTCTTCCCCTGGGTTTTTGTTTCCCAGGTGCATTACCTTGCACTTCTTAGCATTGAATCTAAGCTGCCATACATTTGACCATTCCTCTAACCTTGCCAAGTCCTTTCTCATCCTTTCCACCCCACCCTGTGCATCAACTCTGTTGCAGATCTTAGTGTCATCTGCAAAGAGACATACTTTTCCTTCCAGTCCTCTGCAAAGTCGCTTATAAAGACATTGAAGAGGACCGGTCCTAATACTGAACCCTGCGGTACCCCACTAGTAACCCTCCTTTCTTCTGAGTGGACTCCATTTACTATTACTCTCTGTGTCCTATTCTCCAGCCAATTCTTTACCCAGGCTGTCATCTTGGGACCCACTCCCAGGCTGGCTAACTTGCATATTAATCTTTGTGTGGGACTGTGTCAAATGCCTTGCTAAAGTCTAGGTAGGCCATGTCCACAGCCCTCCCTGATCTACTACTTTGGTCACCCAGTCAAAGAAATCTATCAGATTCTGTCTGGCATGACCTTCCCGCTGTGAATCCATGCTGCCTAGGGTCCTGTGCCCCTCTGGCCTCTAGATACTCGACAATTCTTTCCTTTAGAAGTGATTCCATCATTTTCCCTATCACTGAGGTTAAACTAACAGGTCTATAGTTTCCTGCTTCTGCCTTGCTCCCACTTTTGTGAAGGGGAATCACATCTGCCCTCCTCCAGTCCTCGGGTACCACCCCATCCTCCCATGATTTGTTAAAAAGGGTAGTCAGTGGTGTCACTAGTTCTACCCTTAGTTCTTTTAGAATTCTGGGATGAATCCCATCAGGCCCCATTGCTTTGTCCACCTTCAGTTTTAAGAGTTCTTTCAGAACCCTTTGTTCTGTAAATGGGCCGGTATCAACTTCTGTATCCAGAGTGTTACTACTGTTTGTTTTATGTACCTCCCCCTCTTCCTTTGTAAATACTGAGCAAAAATATTTGTTTAGTATCTCTGCCTTTTCACAGTCTCCCTCTGCCCACCCTCCCTCCCCTTTATTAAGCCTCACTATCCCTCCCTTGGTCTTCCTTCGCTCCCTGATGTACCTATAAAAGGTTTTATCCCCCTTCTTAACTGAGTTGGCTATCTTTTCCTCGGTTTGGGCCTTTGCTGTTCTGACTGCCTTCCCAGCCTCCTTTTGCTTTAACTGATACAGTTCTCTGTCCTGCTCCTTCTCGTATTCCTTGTACTTCCTGAATGCTTTTTTTCTCTTGAACCTTCACTGCCACTTCCTTTGAGAACCATAGTGGTTTCTTACATCGTCTCGTTTTGTTTATTTGCTTCACACAAAGGCTCGTTACCTCTGTGATGGCAGTTTTTATTATTCCCCATTGTTCTTCCACCCCTCCTTCCTGCCCATTTGCTAGTGCGTTCCTTAGGCACTCACCCATTTTGGCAAAGTCAGCCCTCCTAAAGTCCAGTACTTTTGTCTTTGTATGGCTTGACTCTATTGCTGTGTTTATTGTGAACCATACTGTTCGATGGTCGCTAGTTCCCAGATGGCTAGTTAATCAGATGGTCGGCCACCCATTCCTCAATCCTCTTCCTATCTACTGCTTCATCAGTTATTGCTTTAATGTGTTCTTGAAGTCCAGTGTAGGGAATATTATGTACCTTTTGGTAGGTTTCCCTATCTTCTAGTTGACATAAGCATTTCTCTTTGTAGTAGTCTCTGTAATTCATAATGACAGTTATAAAATGGGTAGAAATGTTCCTCTAATCTGACTGGCTGATAGGGTCTTTCATCTGTGTCCTTATCAGATGATAATTGTACCAACTGGCACTATGTATGCCAACCAAAATGCAGCACACAAAGAAATCAATGTGTGGCACCACTCTCCCTATTCAGCTCATCAGGCAGCATCCCAAAGAACCACAATGGCTGAATCAGAAAAACAGAAAGTGGTGCCACCAACAACAAAAAAAAAAGAAATGGACATATCACAAAAATATATGTACCTCACCTTCCTGCAGGACAGCAAATGTTGCATATGTAATACCTCTCACTTAGTTTTTTTTACTGTCCACCTGTCCGTATCAAATGAATGACTCTCACTCTCGCACCCACTAATGGAAACTGCGGCCAGGAAACTGTAGTGTTTTAGTCAGTGTCCAGCATCTCCTGTCTCCTTGTTCTCTAATTATGCACGTCAGCCTTCCCCTGTCCATGGCAAGATACAACAAGTGAATTCGCAATCCCCGGCAGTACAGAGTCAAAATTAGGATTTGAAAACAGCAAAGTAAAAATGGTGTGTACGGCAGCAGGTAAAAGACACGCTTACTGACCGTAAAGCAGGCCAGTGGCTGCAACTGAAATAGAAAGCCCCAAAAAAACTAAAATATATAAATAAATAAGAATAAAAAACTATGTATTAGGACACAGATGGAGTAGCGGGAAGAGAAACATACACCAGAGTGGAAACCACTCTGTACAGCTCTTAAGAGACACGATGATTAACAGTCAAGCAGGCTGGTGGCTGCAACTGAAAAAACAAACACTGAACAAAACAAATTCTGAACAAAAGTAAATGACAATTTGAAAAAAAATGTGTTTGTCGGGAAATAGAGATGGGAGGAAGAGAGAGACAGACTGACGTATAATACATAATGGTCTGTAATACTGATGGACTATTTATATTTCTGGACTGTGTCTAAATATTATGTTTGGTTAAGGTTCTTCTGAAGGTGTCAGCTGCTCTTTAAACTCCCAGTGCTCCATTCTACCAAGGCCTGCAGTAGAACTCCAGCTGAGTTAAAGATAGCGAGATAAACACCAGTCCATTCACAGAAGAGAGGGTCCTAGAGGACCTGGCAAAGTTAAAGATTGACAAAGCCATGGGTCCAGATGGCATACTTCCCAGGGTCCTAAAGGAGCTGAGGTATGAACTAGCAGCCCCTTTGGCAGCCCTGTTCAGTGAGTCCTTAGACACTGGAGTGGTCCCAGAGGACTGGAGAAGGGCGAACGTCATCCCTCTTCACAAGACTGGTAGTAGGGAAGAAGCAGGGAACTGCAGGCCAGTTAGTCTAACCTCTGTAGTTGGGAAAATAATGGAGGCAATCCTCAAGGAAATAACTGTGGAACACCTGGAAGCCAAAGGGCTAGCGGATCCCAGGCAACATGGGTTCTCTGCAGGATGATCCTGTCAAACAAATCTGATAGATTTCTTTGACTAGCTGACAAAAGTGGTAGACCAAGGGGGGGGGAGGCAGTAGACATTGCCTGCCTCAACTTCAGCAAAGCCTTTGACACAGTCCCACATAGGAGACTGGTCAACAGGCTAGGCTGCCTGGGAGTGGGACACAAAGTGGTGAACTGGATTGGCAACTGGTTAAGGGACAGAAAACAGAGAGTAGTGGTAAATAGAACCCAATCAGAGGAAAGGGAAGTGACTAGTGGGGTACTTCAGTGGTCAGTACTGGGGCCAGTTCTCTTCAGTGTCTTCATCAGTGACATAGCAGATGGACTGGAGGGGAAAGTTTGCCTGTTTGAGGACAACACCAAGATCTGCAACAGGGTGGATACCCCAGAGGGGATGGAAAGGATGAGAAGAAACCTGGAACTGCTGGAGAGATTGTCTGAGGCATGACAGCTAAGGTTTAATGCAAATGTAGCCCAGGCGCCATGTGCCAGTGGGCTACTACCCCTGCCAGTTGGCCCTCTAACAGGTTAAGGGGCCTGGGTCCTGTTACGGTGGTGTTCTGGGGTTCTAACCCAAAGATAAAAAATAGTGCAGTGCCTCCACCCAGAGAAAAGTAGAAGTGGGTCCATTGACTGGCTGACACAGCCCACTGGGATGCTGCACCTACCCACCTCCCCTACCAACCACCCCACACTCTAAATACCCAACCATTCAATAACACCATAAACTATGAACAATAATGATCTGACAGACTCAAAGAATTTCTGCACACACAATTTCAAATGATAAATCACTGCTTTACTGGGGGTAAGGACTAGGGAAGGGATACCAGGACAAAGGATGACTGTGAATAAAAAGGTGGTTAGAGAGAACAAGTAACAATAAACATATGGGCCCATAGGCCAAGCCCACCCCCAGAGGCCCATCCCCATTGGTACCAATATCTACCCTACCAGCTGTTGGGGTCCTGATGGAATAAAACTATTGTTTGAGGAAGCAATTAAATCCTGTTTACACATAATTGCTTGATTTCTGGGAACTAGGTCCTGTGTACTCACCGTTTTACACAACTCAACTACACCTGGGATGATTGCCTCCAAATGTCCTGGAACGTGGAGCTCTGTGCTGCAATGGGTGGATGGAATCTTGCTCAACAATCTTGCAGTTTGTCCTCTTGATTGGAGGTCTGGCCGCTTGTCACTTTTAGCCACTTCTGGCCCATTGCAGAACTCTGTGGCAGGACCACACCAGCCCCAAAAGGCCCAGACCTGTGAGTGGCTCCACAGCCTGGCTCCCCATAATGGATCACAGGTGTTCTAGCACCCCAGCAAGTGCCAGTGAGCTCCTAAGACACTGAGTCCTGCTTGGAAGTGGTAACTGATTCCCTTCATGGTTCTGGGTGAGAACTCCCAAAAGGTGGGGGGTCCTCTGCAGTCCCTGCACTGAGTTCGAAACCAGCAGAAATCACAGGCAGTTGCTCAGGCAAAGTCCACTGCTAATTAGCAGTGGGTGCTAGCCCTAGATCAGATGAAGAACAGGTGTAAACCACAGGGGAATCCAAACACAATTAACCCCTGCACACCAGTCCTCACTTTCCAGTTAGACATATTAACAATACTTTCTTCAGCTGTAGCTGGGACACACCTCTCAGCCACTTTAACCAGTTCACTTAGGAAAAGCACAGCACCCAGCTAGCACCCCGAGTCCAGAGATGCTTTGCCTCTTCCAAAATCACACTTGCAGTCCCAAACAGGTGAAACAAGTTCTCAGAAGCAACTGTGGTACTAAAATAATCAGACTAGTCCTCTAATCATAATTCAGTCTACCAGTGCAGGATTTATGCAACACTTAGCTTCTCCAATATAATCAAACAGCTCACAGAACCTGGGGAATTGAAGTTTCAGTTCAGTCTCTCGCTCTCTTTCCCCTGTTGATCCTTTCCTGAGCACAGCAATCTACACTAGAGACCAGGGAAGGGCCTTTCCAGTCCAGATCCACTCTCACAGGACACCTCTGACTCGTACAGAGCCTGGGAACAGACTGAAGAAAACCCAGAAAGTCCAATGGGTTTCACTTGAGAAACCAAGGTTCTGATTGGCTAATTGAGCCTATCAATTGTCCATAACAATAGAGATCGATATTTACTGAGGGCATATTGGGGCATGGTTTAGGCACCTGAATTAGTCCCCTCCTTCTCTCAGGAGTTTTCTGGCATAGTCTTTGGCACCTAAAGAGCTGATTGGCTGCTGTCTGGGGTCAAAGCATCAAAAATATGCCATCTCCCCTTCAGTTCTATGCAATTCAACCCAGTTCTTCACTTTCCAATGTCTGGTGCAGCCGAGGCAAATGCCATTTTTCCCTAGTAGCCCCACCATACTGTAGCCACAACTGCCCCCTGTTAAGTGACCACATTAACATGCTTAAACAGACCCCATAAAGCCCATCACTAGCTCGGGTTTCCTCTGCCCCCACAAGCTGCGATCAGAGCTCATTAATACTCATAAGGGCTCTCACTATGTGCCAGAATCTCAAACTTAAATTATAAACAAGAAAGAGACTTCTTTTGGGCCTTGCTATGGTCTCTGGTACCCATTATGCTCAAGAGGGGCACCTGGACCACAGAACAGCTCCCCGTTTTTGGACCGCAATGGTGATTGGCAGATCAAGCACTTCTTGCACATGCGTAGTCGTTGGCTAACTCAAATCAATGCCGGCGACTCACGATCAAAGTTTTTAGCCCAGAGTCACGTGATGAATCCAGCCTGAGCAGTAGCACATTCTGGAGCCCTGGAGCCAAAGAGAAAAATACAGCTAATTAAACTGTTTTAAACATCCATTCAAGGACACTCTACACAAATTTCGTTCTCCCACAACGTGGACAAATGAAATTTGATAACGCTTCAAATGCAGAACCCAAATTTGAACCAACAAATAGACATTACAGCAGCAACACCACAGCTGGCTATGAGCCAAGCCCTGAAACATCCCAAGATGGATTCGCCAACAGAAACAGAGACACCGATAGACCATATGGCTATTTTAATAGAAAAGTCGGACCGCTTCTTCTCAGAAATCACCTGCATTAACATCAAGTTAGGAGATGTGGCCTCAGACATTAAAACAATTAAACACTCAAGGGAGCATCTGTCAGGCAGGGTCTCCAACGCTGAAGCTAGAATTAGCTCGACTGAGGATAAACAAAGTAGGGATGATAAGACTGTTACAGATTTAAAGAAAAGACTGAGGAAAATCAAAGACAGGGCTGAAGACCAGGAGAGCCGCCTCAGGCGCAACAACCTGGTAATCATTGGCATCCCAGAACAGGCAGAAAGGGACAATATACATAACTTTACACAGAGCTTGCTCACAGAGATGGTGGGGCTTCCAGCCACCGGCGCCACTTACCAATTGGAATTCACGCACAGATCCTTTCATGCACCATCCAGACAAGGGAAAAGTCCAGGGCAATAACTGCAAGATGCATCTCAATACAGGACAAACTGTGCATAGAAAACCAAGTCAGAATAAAAGGCTTCCTAGCCTGAAAGGGAAAGCGGGTCCACATCTTCAGCCTCTAACAGCTCAGTCAAATGAATACAGCAGCACCAGCTGAAGGAAACATGAGGACACTCAGCCACTTGTGAATTCCTCCATGGGTTTATCCTTCTAGGGAATGCAAAAAACTTCACATCATGTGTGCTTAGAACCCTCCAAAACAAGGCATCAAGGGGCTCTCCTATCTGCTTGATAACATTAACCCCCAAATCTCTTCAAACGAGGTACTTATCTGTGGTGACCTCAACCTAAACTGGTCTGGAGACAATATCAAGCAGTACAAACCACTGCTGGTGACTCTTGGCCTTACCCAGCTTATTAGTGTGCCCACACAAAATCACCACCCTGGGAATAGAGGTTCACGCCTGGATTGGTTTCTAACCAACAGGCCCAACAGGATCTCAGTATCTGGTGTCCTTCCTGATTCAATATCTTACCACTCCCCCTTCTATTGTGTCTGGAGAGTCTCCTCTCCCAAAGTGCCCCCCAAGATCATACATGTGAGAGACTTCTCCAGCTTCAACCCTGCACTCTTTCTTCAAGACCTCGCAGTCTTAGACTGGGACCCAGTTCTCTCTGCTACGGATGTCACATGTGACCTTGGCAACCTTCTTAACATCCTCCCTTCTCTGCAGGATAAGCATGCCCTTTGCATCAGAAAGAGGATCAGAGTCACTGCTACTAAATGGTTACATGGAGACCTGCTCTCCTTCATGAAGGCATGAGATAAACACTGGGGTAAATTCAAAGCCTCTAGGGAATTGTCTGACTATCATAAATACCGGTGGCTCTGCAATGACTTCAAAAAAGCCATTCGAATCACTAAGAGTGAATACTGCAAGACTGCCCTCTTATCGTCAGCTAGAGATCTGCAAAATTTATGGCACACTATTAAGACTGTCATTGGGAGGTATAGTAGGTGTGGCACTGTGGATATGCTAATTGATGGCATAAATTGTAATAATGCTTCTACCATTGCTAATGCCTTTAACAAGCAATTCACTGATCTCTCGGCATATACCTCCCTGCTCACTGCTGCTAACAACAAGTCATCTACCTCCACCCATACCTCCCTACCAGATGATGGAAGTGCAGCTGACAGATTACCTGACTAAATATACATTACTGTCCCCTGAACAGCATGGATTTCTAATAGGCCACAGCACCGGTACAGCCCTTGCTAAAGTCACATCTAAAATAAGGACTGCCATGAACCATGGCATGTTGTTGGGGGCTATCTTTGTAGACTTCTCTAAGGCCTTTGATCTGGTGGATCACACCCTACTTTGTGCTAAACTTCACTCCCTTGATGTGTCCGGTCCTGCCCTAAACTGGTTTTCCAATTATCTCACTGGTAGGGTACAGCTTGTTAAGTGGAATAGAGCTAACTCCCTGCTCCTGCTCCTGTTGTGACTGGTGTCCCTCAGGGATCTATCCTGGGCCCCATCCTATTTTCTCTTTTCATCAATGACCTTCCTATGGTCCCCACCTATAGTGCAACAACACTTTATGTGGATGACCTGCTCCTCCTATCTAGCTCGGGTGATGTCAGTGCCATAAATCACAATTTACGAGCTGACTTCATCAAGCTGCAGAATTAGCTTCTGACAAACAAACTTGTGCTAAACATAAAGAAAACACAACTCATGCTTTTTGGATTCTCTGCCAAGCTCAGGCAATATCCCATCCCATTAAAAGTCTTGAGTCATGATGGAGTCCCTGTTGGCACTACATGCTCTCTTAAATACCTGGGAGTTACTCTTAACCCTCAGTTAGACCTGTCTCTACATATTCAAAATGTATGCAGGGCAAGAAACGGCAAGCTTGGACTTGCATACAGGGCTCATGGGTCCCTTACAGCAGCTGCTCACCTTGCCCTTGCTAAAGGATTGTTTCTTCCCTCTCTCAGCTATGGACTGACTACCTTTACCCTTGTTACTAAAACTAGTCTCACAAAATGGGCTATGGTCTATAATAATATCTGCTGTTTTGCCCTCGCTGCCCCTCAGCTTACCCATCACTATGAGTTATACAAAAACCTATACTGAATGTCTCCAATTATCATTCCTTTGTCTTGGGCTGCTTCACAGACAACATTTTCTGTAGTGCCACCCCACCTGCTATGTCTCAGCTCCTCCCACTGGCTCTACCATCATACCAGCTCAGGTCAGCCATCCTGCTCCCTTCCTTGTCCCACAACCTTGTACTCTGGTAGGTGACTGTGCCTTTGCTGTCTGCACCCCTATATTCTGGAATACCCTACCTATGCCCATCAGATGTAGTTCCATCCATCACATGTTCAAGAGCTCCCTCTGGTCACACCTGAAGTTTGTCTCAGCCTATAACTGTCAATGGGCTGTGTGGTACCTCCAACCCTGGCTTGGACCCTGGTGCGCTCCATCCACTTCCCTGATTCGTAAACCCATGCCCCCCCTGAACCCCCAAGCTCAAATAGGGGAGCCATCTAATCTTATGGTTTCCTGCATCTCAGCACTTATCCTTATACTGGTACAACCACCCAATGTCCCACCTTAAAAGCCCATGTCTTATACCAAGAATTGTTATTACTGCTTGTATGTTCTTACTTTGATGTATATGCTTATCTGATCATCCTGTACTTGTTTATTTGTTTCACCCTGTTCAATGCCTGTATTTGTGTATGTTGTAATTGTCCTCATTCTGCTTGTAAACCTACTCTTGTAATCTCCTGGGTCACACCTGAAAATAGGCATTCCTTGTCTAGCGTACTTATCCGGTAAACAAAAGCTAATAAATAAATAAGGCAATGGAAGCTCATAGACTTAAGCCTCGTAAAAACACCAGAATAAGCATACAGGCCCTCACTAGCATCCCACACAAGTCCCTACCGCCTAAACTACAAAGCACCCCAATAGGCATCACAGTACAAGTCAGCAAACAATTACATAGTGTACTAGGCACACACCCCAAACTGTACCCAGCTCAGCCCATAGTAGGAAACCTGAACTTCAAAACACAAAACAAACTTATCCCAGATAACTTTCTGGGCACAACCAGGACATATAAAATGGCGTCACTCATCACTGGGGACATCCTCAGCCCCTACCTCGAGTTCCAAAAGAAATAGGCCCCCAATATAATATGGCCACTCCCATACTTACAGCTACAGCACATACTAGCAGCAGCCATGGGCAACAGACCCTGGAGAGCAGAAACATATGACAAATGGAACAAGTTATGTGCACTAACGAATCAAAAGCACAAACTCTCAGACATTTATAAATGCCTCCTATCCCTAAAAATTGCACCAGATAACGACAAATGAAACATACTGGCAAAAGGAATTCCCAGAACTAGAGGCCCTGGGTAAGATAACTGACATCTGGAACAATACACATAGGTTCCTAAAGTTTGATGGCCTCCGGCTTATGCAACACAAAATTAATCACAGCATATACTACACACCAACCAGACTACACAGGATGGGCAAGCTTGCCACCTACACATGCACATACTGCAAACAAGACAAGGGCATTCTCAAGCACATACTGTGGGACTGCCCAAAAACATAACCCCTGTGGAACGCCATCCAGGCCAATCTCAACCCCATGCTCAGTCTAGAGACAGCCTTTTCCCCTCAGAGGTGTCTTTTAGGACTAAATTTAAGGGAACTGATGGGGGACAGAAGGTTTCATATAGTCCTAATTGCAGCAATGGCCAAAAAGCTGATTCTCAAACACTAGATGAACGAGTCAACCCCATCCTATGCGGAATGACACAATGCCATGATGGAAGCACTTCATATGGAAAAGATGATCAGCCACATAAGACATATCTCATGACAATTCTATGACAGGTGGGGGATGCTGGAGGCATCGCTCCTCAATGCCAGAGATGGTTGACAAAAAAAGAGACACCGATTCAGAACCAAGGACTCAGCAACATATGATGAAATATACTACTGTAGCAATATCATATGTCAGATTCAATCAATCAATCAAACAATCAATCAAAATCTTTATTTAACCATGTGGACACCATTGAGCAGAACTCATTTTCAAGGTGGGCCTGGGAGAATAATACAGCGGTACAGAAGGAAACAACAGGATTGAAATTGCTGCCAAACACTGCGGTATACATTATATTAGATATAAACAGGCTATTGGAGACCCATCACACACAAGGAATACAAAATAAAGTACAGCAGTAGATATGTACAGCTTAAAAGCATTGTATAAAGTAATACACTGAACTGGAATAAACTAGTTAAGATTTTCATCAGGGAGACATCAATTTTTTTTTTTAGTAATGAGGCAGAAGGGTAAGAGAATGCTTGGGGGGGCAAGGCTTGGGCAGAGAGTTAGGTCAAGGGATGACAGAGAGGGAGCAGAGGTAAGCACAAGGGCTACAGTCCTGGGGATTAAGGGAAGCAGTCACAGGATTCCTTGAGTCGGTGGATGATTAAAGCTTTAAATGCAGCAAGCCTACAAGGGAGGTTTATTTTCAGGGTTTTTTGCAGCTTGTTCCACAGCAAGGGAAGTACATGGCTTATAGACGCCCTGCCAAAGCAGGATCTAACCTTGGATTTTTTCAGCGTTAAGTAAGAAACACTTCTCAGAGCATAGTTAGTTTGGGGACTTAATGATAGACAAGCTGTAATATAGCTGGGCAGATTATTTGAAATGGCGCTGAAGGTCCAAAGTGCTGCATTTCTCTGATGCCTAAGGGTAAGGGAAGGCCAACCCACTGCAGTATATAAGAGACAGTGATGGGTGGAGTAGAGGAGCTCCATTATGAACCTTAAGGCTCTGTGGTATAGTGTATCGAGTTTCAAGAGTACCAGCAGGGCCTTGGCTATAAAGGAAGTCGGCATAGTCTAACAAGGGAAGAAATGTTGTTTGGACAAGCCGCTTTTTGCCTCCCTTGGTAGAAGGGTTTTTATCCTGAAGAATAGTCCTAGTCTCTGTCAGAGTTTCTTTTTTTGCACTTCAATATGAGCCTGGAAGGAGAGAAAGCTGTCAATCCAGGCCCCAAGGTATTTGAAGGAAGACACATATTCCAACTAATCTCCCAGGATGGTGGAGATGGGGAACAGAGAACCATGGAAAAGAGGGATAGGAGAGTTGGACATGGGAGAGAAGATCATAGCTTTAGTTTTCTTTACATTTAGGAGCAGCTTCTGTTTTAGGAGCAGCAGTTGCAGCAGATCTAATTCTCTCTGGAGAGTTGAGAGTACTGCGTCGAGAGATGGCTCACTAGTGTAGAGCACTGTGTCATCTGTGAAGAGATGTATTTTGGCCTTATTAATGGTGGCATTAATTCTATTAATACAGATTGCAAAAAGCAGGGGTCCCGAGATGGAGCCTTGTGGAACACCACGAGTAAGAGGTTTGAGGGGCGAGACCTCACTATCAGCCTTAACCTGCTGGGAGCGGTCAATTAGGTAATTATAAAACCACCTAAGAGAGGGAGCATCCAGGCCAATATTCCAGAGAGATAAAAAGAGCAAGGAGTGGTCGACAGTGTTGAAAGTCTTGTTGAGGTCCAGGAAGACTGCACTGACAAAATTCTTGTTGTCCAGCACACCCAGCAAGTCATTACTAACTTTGGCAAGGGCGGGAATAGTGCTATGTTGAGCCCTGAACCCCGACTGGAGCAGGTTCAGGAGGTTTGCTGATTCCAGGTAGATCCTGAGTTGGGAGTTAACGATTTTCTCCAGCAGTTTAGACAGTAAAAGGAAGAAGAGAGAGATGGGCATGTAATTATTCAGATTGCTAGGATCCCCATTCTTGAGTATAGGAACAATATGGGCAGTTTTCCAAATGGTAGGAAGGACACCTTGGGAGATGGATAAGTTGAACAAGTGTGTAATAGGCACAGCTAGAGCATGGGAGCCTGCCTTTAGAAAGAAGGGATTGATGAGCTCAGCCCCGGGGCTTTTCCTATCATCTAACTGGAGCAAGAAATCCTCCACTTCCTTCAAGGATGTGGCTTGGAGAGAGAAGGATGTGTTAATTTCTGGGGAGTCAGGGGTATCAAGACCAAGTTGTGCTCAAAGAGTACTAGCTGGGAAGAAATTGAAAGCTAGGCCAGCAGTGGCAAAATGATCATTGAACAAGTCCAGGACAGTAAGTTTATCAGTGACTGTGGAAGTACCAACCCGGATTTTTGCAGGAAAGGAGTTACCAGTGGAATGGCTTTCGATATCTCTAATGCTCCTCCAGAATTTGGATGAACATGTGGAAGAAACTTCAAGTTGTGAGCGGTAATAATTAGCCTTAGTTTCTCTGACCAATTTGGTACAGAGATTTCTTTCTCTCCTAAAAAGATTCCAGTCATTAGGTAACTTAGTTCTGCGAGTAGTTTTCCATAGCCTGTCCCTGTTCCGTAGTGCACTCTTTAGTACAAGAGAGAACCAACAGCAAGAGTTGCTTCTAACTCTGGATGTAACTAGGGGGGCGTGCTTATTCAAAGCATTTACCACAATGTCTTGGAAAATGTCATAGGCAGGAGCCACAGAGTCTGCTAGGTAGAAGTCCTGCCATTGAGGAGAGTGACTTAGCTCGGTGGTGAATGACCAAGGATCAAATTTGCATCTGCTTCTTTTTACAGTGAATTTAGGTGGGAGGGTAGGGGTATGGCAAGACCTAACACAAGCGATAAAGCAGTGATTGGTGATGTCTGAGAAGAAGACTCCAGTGTGGGAATACAGATGAGGCTTACTAACTAAGATAAAGTCCAACAGGGTGCTTTTGGCAGGGTTCTTCTTCTTTGGACGATTCATTGATGAGCTGGTACAGTCCAAAGGAGTCACAAAGGGATTTAAGGGGACAGGAGGCATTGGAATGCCAGTCTAAGTTTAAGTCCCCAAGTATTATTGTTTCAAATGAGTTATGCCCCAGAAGGTTACTTAACTCATTGTGTCCTAGCCACCGCTTGGAGTCGGCAGATCACTTTCTCCTATGTGTCCGAGGATGAATACAGACGTCAGCTGTAGAGTCCCAGTGTGCCCCTGCTATGTGTGGAGTCGTCAGTACCTTTTTCTGCCATTCGTAGCCAGCCAATAGAACTATTGTGTTTTAAAACTCTTGGCGTGATACCTCACACTGGCAGCATCCTCTAATTGGCTGGTAAGTGTAGGGGTCCAATTGAAAAAAGATTATAAAACGCTGTTTTAAACTGTACGTCCTCATTTCAGTACTGCGTGGAGCTCGATTACAGCAAGTCCCAGTTTGCCGCTTGTTGCACCCGCTGAAGCTACCAGATAGCATTCCCTGACAAGTTGCACACTTACAGGTATTTAATTTGCCAACTTTGATTTAATTTCTGTTTCAATTTGACTGTTTTCAGGGTCTGTCTTTGAGTCGTTTTCAGCCAGAATCCTTACTTCCTGTTTCTGACTCAAATGAAAGCAGGGGATCTCCCACAGGGTTACACCAAGCACTGGGGGCAGCAGCATAGGGAAAGGAGTGCAGGAGAACACTCAGGGGTCACATAGGGACCCTGGCAGAGGGGGTCCAAAAGAACACTACCAAGGAAGCAGGCAGGTAACTGGGGACCCTCACAAAGGAGGGACAGAGGGACAACATTCTCAGGGAAGTAGGCAGATGGCCAGGGCTGGACAGAAGGAAGCAAGGTGGGGAGGTGGATCAGATCTTACACTCAGTAACCTGCCATTCTCTTCTTCTGCTCAAGGATGAGGGGGGTGATGTAGCCATGACAGGGGTGGTTAGAGATGGAAAGGGAGTGGGGGGCAGGAGGCAGGGGTCAGATAGCAGGAAGAACAGGGGGGAACCTGGAATGCAGGAAAATGGGGAGAGCAGTGAATCAGAGCAGGAGGGGCAGGGGGAAGAGGGAGGAAAGCGCAATGAGAAGGACCAGTTGGGAGGAAAGGTAAAGGAGAAGGACCAGAAGTACAAGGAGGATTTAGTAAAGGGAGCTGAGGGTTTAGGCCAGGGGAGCACAACAAGCAAGGATGGACTAAATGGAGACAGCAAGGAAGGGAGGACGAGCCAGGCTAGTTTAGCAGATGGGGGAGAAGGACCAGTTGCGAGCAGTGAGGGGGGAGTTAGCAAGGTACAGAAGGATACTCAGGAGGAGGAGAGGCATAGGATTGGAGGGGAGGGGGTGGTCAGGGTAAATAAGGAGGGGGTGGCATGTGGCACCCAGATAGGGGGAGGAACAAGGAGCCGGCTGGGTGGAGGGGCCAGTAGAAAGGATGAGGGACATGGAAGGGGGAAATGGAGGAAAAGGAGTGGTCAGAGTGCTCCTGTTGGGGGATTCTATGATCAGGGGTATCAAATGGGATAGGGAGGGAGAAGCCTGGCCAGTTAGAACAAAATGCTTCCCTGGACTAATGGTGCACAGGCCTGGGCTAACGGTATATCAGCTGGCAAAGGATTGTGGGGTTCCCCGACATACTGGTCCACCTGGGTACAAATGACATTGAGGGAAATAGTGAGCTAGAGATACAGGCAAGATTCAGGGAGCTTGCCAGGGTCTATCATGACATAGGATGCACAGTTTCTTTCTCAGAAATCCTGCCGGTGCCAAGGGCTAGTGGGGAGCACAAAAGAAAGATCAGGGAGATAAACCAGTGGCTCAGGGAGTGGTGTGAGACCAGAGGGTATGGGTTGATGGGGGATTGGGGGGAGACCTGGGAGGATAAGGAGCTGTATGCTAGAGATAGACTCCATCTCAATTTGAAGGGGAGGGGAATCCTTAAGTTGAAAATAGAGAGGTTCATTGGTGAAAAGTGGGGTTTAAACTTGTGAAGGGGAGAGATGGGAGAAAAGGCTGTCAAGGGGGTGCCGATAAAGGAGGGACTCTGTCTCCACCTCCCTGGGAAGCTGGAGGATTGCGGGAAAAGGCTGACTGGTAAAGTGCAGACCAGGGGAAAACAGAATCCCCATGGGAACACGAGCAAGGGAAATGGAAGTATAGGGAAAGGGTGGAAGGTAGCCCTGCTAAATGCCAGAAGCTTGGGAAATAAAATGCCTGAGCTCCAGGTGATGCTAACTGAGGGAGCAGTAGATGTGGCAGCGGTCACTGAGACCTGGGCCACTGCAGGACACGACTGGGACCTGAACCTGGAGGGTTACACTATGTTCAGGAAGGACAGGGGGGAGGAAAGGGGAGGAGGGGTAGCAATGATAGTCAAAAACTGCATTGGCATGGGGGAGTAGAGGAGGTGGAGGGAACCATGGAAGCAATTTGGGTCACCTTGATAACAAGGGGGGGCAAGAGAGTAAAAATAGGAGTGGTGTATAGACCCCTGCCCTGGTGGAGGAGCTGGAGGACAGTCTAGTGGCAGATGTTGGGAGACACTGCAGACTGGGCAGAGGAATGGTGGTGGTGTTGGGGACTTAAACATGCCAGGAACAGACTGGGAGACTATGACATCTTCTGTGACCAGGGAACAGAGGTTGTTGGATGTCTTCAAGACGCGTTCCTAACTCAGCAGGTGGGGAACCGACCAGGAGGCATGGGTACTGGATGTGGTCCTGGCAGACAGTGACCAGATTAGGGGCCTGGAGGTAGGGACCCGTTGAGGGAGTGACCATGCCACAGTCTGGTTCTGCCTGGACCTAGAGGCTAGAAAGCTGCACAAAGACGGAGATAACTGACTTCAGGGAATGGATTTTATGAAATGGGAAGGATCCTTAAGGAGCATTGGATGGGATTGGGTCAGACATGGACGCTGATAGTAGGTGGGAAATCATCAGAAAGTGGTGCAAGATGCTGCCAGCACCTGTAGCAAGAGTAAGACGAAAATGCGGGGAGGGCGTCAAAACTCCTGCTGGTGGACCAGGGAGGTCCAGGAGGTGGTGCAGGGAAAGAAGGCAGCCTATAGGCAATTCAAGTGCTCAAGGAGTGAAAGGGATTGAGGGGAGTATGAGCTGAGTGCTAGAAGGGCCACTAGGGTGATGAGGGCGGCTAAGGCAAGGAAGGATCAGAACCTGGCTAGGGAAATCAGGAGAGGGAACAAGGGGTTCTTTAGATACATTGGGGAAAAACGAAGGGTGAAGGGGCAGATTAGCAGAATTAAATCAGGGGAGAGATGGGCACAAGACCCGGGGGAGCAGGCTGAGGTACTAAATGAGTACTTCACCTCAGTTTCCACCAAGGAAAATGGGGGTGCTGCATCATACATGGGAGGAGACAGAGATACTGAGGAGGGGGGACCCTTACCAATCGGCGGGTCTGGGGAGAGGGGGAGGCATCACTGGCAGGAGGGGGGAGGGCTAAGCAGGGAGAAGAGGTACTGGAAGTGGAAATCACAGCAGAGAGAGTGAGGGAAGCCCTCAGCTCCCTTAAGATGGAGAAAGCACTGGGGCCGGATAAATTACATCCCAGAGTGCTGAAGGAACTTGCGGATCTCCTGGCAAAACCCCTAGCGGAGCTTTTCACCATCTCTCTGAGGACAGGGTGGGTGCCCCAGGACTGGAAGATGGCGCATATAGTGCCTATCCACAAGGGGGGATCAAGGGAGGTGGCAGAGAACTACAGGCCTGTCAGTCTGACATCGGTGGTGGGCAAGGTGATAGAGGGCATTGTCAAGGAGAGGCTAGTGGGGGATCTGGAAAAGTCAGGGTGCCTGGACGATAGACAGCATGGATTCATCTCGGGGAAATCATGTCAGACAAACCTTGTGGAGTTCTATGACTGGGTGACGAGTGCCTTGGACCTGGGTAGACCAGTGGACGTCCTCTTTCTAGACTTCAGCAAGGCATTTGACTCTGTTCCTCACATGGGCCTGTTGGATAAGCTGGGAGAAATGGGGTGGGAAACCAGATGATCAGATGGATAGGCAATTGGCTCCATGACCGGACCCAGAGGGTCGAGTTGGCGGATAGTCTCATCCCCAAAGTGGGTTATTAGTGGGGTCCCACAGGGATCAGTCCTTGGTTCCCTCCTGTTCAACACCTATGTCTCTGACATAAGGACAGGAATCAGGAGTGAGATGAGTCTCTTTGCAGATGACTCAAAACTGGGGGGTGGTGGTGGATGGGGAGGAGGGGAGGGTGGCCCTGCAGGGGGACCTGGAGGCTCTGGAAAGATGGTCTAGAAAGTGGAAGCTGAGGTTCAATGCAGGGAAATGCAAGGTACTCCACCTGGGGGCCAGAAACCCGGGCCAAGTGTACACCCTGGGGAATGCTACAAGTCTCGATGGCTGAGAGGGACCTGGGAGTGGTGGTGGATGTCAAAATGAACAACTCAGAGACTTGTAGGAGGGCAGCAGCCAAGGCCAACAGGATGCTGGGATGCATCGCTAGGGGGATCACCTCCAGAAGGAGGGAAGTGATGCTCCCTCTGTATAACTGCTTGGTGAGGCCACACTTTGAGTACTGCGTGCAGTTTTGGAGGCCACACTTAAAGAGGGACATTAAACTCCTGGAGAGGGTCCAGAGGAGGGCAACCAAAATGATTTGGGGCTTGGGGGACAGGACCTATGAGGAGAGGCTCAAAGAGCTAAATATGTACACATTGGAAGAGAGAAGGGACCGGGGGGACATGATAGAGGTCTTTAAGTACATGAAGAGGGTAAATAGGGGAGGAACAGTCAGGGTGCTTCGAAGGAAGGAGGAGGGGGCCACTAGAGGGCATGGGTGGAAGCTGGAGGGGGGAAGATTCAGGGGAGAAAGGAGGAGGTGCTACTTCACTGAGAGGGTGGTGGAGCCATGGAATGCACTACCTAGGGGGCTGGTGGAGGCAGAGACGGTGGAGGGGTTCAAGAGGGGCTGGGACAGGTACAGGGGAAGGGTTCTGGAAGCAAAATCCAATGCAGCAAGAATATCCGGAACTGGGAAGGGAGAAGCCAGAGAAGGCAAGGGGGGCAGCAAGGTCAGCACCCAGGGTGGGGGCTGACCAATTGAGCAGACTCGAAAGACCGTTAGGCCTATTTTGCTGGCATTTTAGTATGTTAGTATGTTAGAAAGCCCCTGAAAACACTCAAATCATTACAGAAATGGCTATTTAGTTTTATTTAATTTTTTGGGCATCTGCAGCTAAACTCCTGCTTGCAATTTCTGCTTCTATCCCTTTTGTTTTTATTGTGTCTGCTGCTATACGGCAAGGGATTTCGTGTTTTGTGCGTATGCTGGGGAGGCTATGAATGTTTACTCTGTGCTCCTGCTTGCCATTTCTGCTTCTATCCCCTTTGTTTTTATTGTGCCTGCTACTAAATGGCAAGTAGTTCCTTCAGCCAGGCATATAGGAAAGGTAATGGTTTTTCACCTTCCAGTTCCTCTGGTGGCCCTAGGAGACAAAGGTGAGTAGATCTAGTGGCATTCTAGTGGCATTTTCCAAATTTTCTAGCTGCCTACGGAGCAGGCTGTTTTCTTTTGAAAGTCCTGCCATCCCCAAGAGAGCTTTGTCTGCTTTTTGAGTTGCCCCTTTGTTTTTATTGTGTCTTTGGGCATCTGCTAAACGGCAAGGGGATTTTCAGCGTTTTGGCGTTTGGCTTGCCGTTTGTTCTTCTGTGTCCTGTACCAGCTGCTTTACTTTAAAGCAGGACACACGGAGGCGGTAGGGGGAGGTGCGTGGGTGGGGTTTTTTGGCATGGAGGCTGCGGAATGCTTTTCCATCTGTATGATCCGGTCATGTGGTTAGGGGAGAGAGTGTGGGGTGGAGTGGACAGGTCGTCCTGGTTTCCTCGGTGCTCCAGCTTGGCTTCCGCATTGTTTCCAGTGTGTTCCAAGAGGTATGCAGTTGGTGGATGGCGTTTGGGGTGGAGGGGGCAGGTCGCGGTGTTTCTCCATGTTTTTTCATCTGTTCCATGCTGTTATGCGTCTGTGGGCTGGCGTTTGGAGTGTATGGGTGCCCTCTTCTGTGCTCCGGTCTTCAGTCAGGTAAGATACTTCTTCAAATGTAATGTATGGTGTTTTTGTTTTGTGCATTTTGTCATATGCATTGCCCACAAGCATGCATTTACTAGGCTGTGGTTGGGGGAGGGCATTGTGGGTAGGTAATGGCCAGGTAACGGTACCTTTCCCCCAATTCAGTGGGGTGGCCACTGAGGGATTGTATTTGGTTCTGCAATGTGCTGGGTGGGACACATGGAGGGTGATGGGCCAGGGAATCCATGTTGTGGGGTGATGGAATGCCATTTTGTGTTGTTTCCTGCTTTGTGGGGGTTGGGGGAGGGACCACTGAACACCGTGGGGAATGCCGTCATGTTTTTTGTTGGATACCGTGGGGTGTGGAGAACACTGGCCACCAGGGAATCCATGTTGTGGGGTGGTGGCTTGGGTTGCTGGTGGGGGGAGGACTGCGACAGCGTGACAACCATTTTATGTGAGCTGGCGGCAGGTCTGGGAAGGAGGTGGGGCACCCAGGCAACAGGCGTGGCTGTTTGTGGAATGGCGGTGGGAGACGCAAGGCCGCACAGCGTCCAACAAAGAGCAGCACCTACTGCCTGGGTGCTCCCTCTCCCGCCGAGACCCGGTGCCTGCTTACAAAATGGTGGCCACGCTGTCGGGGTCTTCCATCCCACCTACAAACACACGACACCATCCCACAAAATGGAGACCCCAGAGGTCCGGTTGCCTCTCACCTGCGGCTAGATGGTTACAAGACAGATGTGATATACAGAGAATGCCATTTTATGTTGTTGCCTGCTTTGTGAGAGGTGGGGGAGGGACCACTGAACACCGTGGGGAATGCCGTCATGTTTTTAGTTGGATACCGTGGGGTGTGGAGAACACTGGCCACCAGGGAATCCATGTTGTGGGGTGGTGGCGTGCGTTTGCCAGTGGGGGGGGCAGGACTGTGACAGCATGGCAACCATTTTGTGTGAGCTGGCGGCAGGTCTGGGAGGAACCCAGCACCTGCTTACAAAATGGTGGCCACGCTGTCAGGGTCCTCCACCTCCAAACACACGACACCATCCCACAAAATGGAGTCCCCAGAGGTCCGGTTGCCTCTCACCTGCGGCTAGATGGTTACAAGGCAGATGTGATATACAGAGAATGCCATTTTGTGTTGTTGCGTGGCAACCATTTTGTGTGAGCTGGCGCCAGGCCCATGGCTTGTGGTGCCATCGGCCGGCCAAACTGTTATACACGGTTTGTCTTTTATGGTACTGGGTAACGGAGCATTGTAGGCGGAACATATGTTGGATTCAGCAAGTTTGTGTGGCTCGCAGTGCAAAGATATGGCTTTATTTTTCTGTTGTAGAGACTGTGCATGAACATTCCAGAGATCGGTAGAACTGCCAGAGATCGTTACAACCGCCGGATATCGCTAAAACCTCAAGATCATTATAACCTCCAGAGAGACCTTGCCGAGGCAGTCCAAGTACGTTGTGAAGAGCGCAGAGCAATCAAACTGAAGAATATGGAGAATGTCTACAAAAACGACCTACTGTGCTTGTTTGATAGTGCTAGTGACAACGAGGCAGAGGACTTTCCGGGTTTTGGCAGTTCTGATGATTCCAACATCCAGGTGGTCTTGATGCGCATAACGCCTTTGAGTACACCAGATAGTGAATTCAGTGAAGAAGATGATCTGCCCCTGTCCACGTTGTGCAGAAAGAGGCAATCCTCAGACAGCGAAGAGGATGATGTTCCACTAGCAAAGCTACGGCGGAAGAGAAACTACACGGACAGTGAAGATGATGTCCCTTTGGCTAGACTGCAGCGTGCATGTAGCCCTGTTGAAGTGGATGCTGCAGAACAACATAAGCAACTTTCAACACATCTGGATGAGGTTCGCAATGATGGTTGGACACGTCTGCTATAGCCAGTGCATGTTGAAGACTTCAAGGATCCTGTGGGTCCGGCCACAGTGATGGGTGCAGAGGAGACTGCAATGAATTTCATGAACCTCACATTTCCACCGATCCTCTACGAACTGATAGCTGATGAGACAAACCGGTACAGTGCCTGTAAGCAGGCAGAAGCAAACAAAGTGGACTCCTGATGGACTCCGGTGACAGCTTGCGACATAAAATGTTTTTTTGGACTACGGCTGTACATGTCTATTATGACGGCACAACTCTACCGTATGTACTGTGGCAAGCACCGTCTCTATGGTTGTTGTCCGATTTCAAAGGTAATGACCCGTGAGCGTTATGAGAAGATTACGCAGTATCTACATGCTAATGATAGCATGCTAAATCCACCCAGAGGATCGGAAAATCACGACAAACTTCATCATGTGCGTCCCATCCTGGAGCATGTTCGGATGGCCTGCAAGACTGAATACCACCTACACTGAGAAGTGTCAATCAATGAGGCCATGGTAGGATTCAGAGGACGGCTCTCATTCAAGCAGTACATGCGAAGCAAGCTGCAACGGTATGGAATAAAGGTGTGGGTTCTTGCAGATCCTCACAATGGTTATGTGTCAGACTTCCAAGTCTACACAGGAAAGGTTGTTGGCACTGTGGAAGTGGGCCTTGGAGAGAGGGTGGTGACAGACCTGACTAAAGATCTGCGTGGCAAAAGACACCATGTGTATTACGATAATTTTTTCACATCAGTTCACCTGGCAAAAGAACTTTTGAATGTTGGGTTGTATGCGTGTGGCACAATGCATACCAACAGGGTTGGGTGGCCTGCAGAACCAAACAAAGTAGCAATGAAGAAGAAAGACCGTGGTCATTGTGAACAGTTACAGGATGGATCACTCGCCGCCACAGCTTGGAAAGACAACAATCCTTCTTTTTCTTCTCTCAACTCATCATGACCTGACCTTACCAGCAACATCTGTGACCAGGCAACAAAGAAATGGCACTGAAGTATCTGTTCCCTGTCCTGAAGTGCTGAAGCAGTACAACATGCACATGAATGGCGTGGATGTCGCTGACCAGCTTTGGGGCCAGTACTACAGTAGCAGAAAATCTAAGAAGTGGTGGATGTATCTTTTCTAGTTTTTGTGGGACCTGGCATTAGCAAATGCTTTCACTTTGTTTCGAGAGAGTGTGCATCATGTTCAACGATCCAAGAGCGGGAGGGTGAACAAGCATAGGCAGCTGAATTTTCGCATTGCCCTCTCGGAGCATCTGCTGGAAGGGTTCACCAATAGGAGACAAAGTGCCCCAGTTGCTGTAATTGAGCAGAATCCTACTTTGGCTGGACTACATTACCCGGTGAAAGGGAAGAAGAGGAGGTGCAGCAATTGTGCACTGAAAAAGAAACGAGCTGAACCATCATATACTGTACATGCCGCACGTGCAATGTACACCTCTGTGTTGATTGCTTTCCAGAGTATCACAACTACAGATAACGAGGCTCACACTAGTGACACAAAAGACTTGCCCACAATAGTCCCTCTGCAGCTTCTCTGAGTGTACATGATGAGGAGCTGCAGGGGAAGCAGACCATGGTACAAGGAAGAGTTTGAGAGAGACCAGCAAGCGACAGTGAGAGTACAGAACCTGAAAGTTTGAGAGAGATCGGCGAGCGAGAGAGTTTGACAGAGACCGGTGAGCAAGAGTACAGAGCCTGAGACTTGGAGACAGATCGGCATGCAAGAGAGAACAGCCAGCGAGAGTACAGAGCCTGAGAGTTTGTGAGACAACATAGAGTTTCATGAGTCTTGTAACAATGAATGTCAGATATTCAGTGTCATAGGCATTAAATGGATTGCCGGCAGATCTTGGCGAAAGTAGTTTGGCCCGTTGGTGGAAGCGAGAAAGTTGATAAGCTGGTTTTGTAGGAATGGAGGTGGGACACTGTGAAAATGCAGCATGTGTAATCTAAATGTCGCTGATGTAGGTATTGTTACTGATTTGTGTAATACACTCTGTGCAAAGTGCCACATAAAGTCACAGGGATGCAGTTTCCATAGGCGGGCAATGTATCTGCGTGCGTTGTTGGTAAAAGTAGGTTAGGTCCGTTGGTGTTTTAGATGCAGTGCAGCATCATGCCAGTCGTTGAATGGGCTGTGCCAAATTAAAATGCAAAATACTGTGCTAAAAGAGGTCTGGTGAGTGAAAGTAAATGGTAAAAGTGATAGAAACGGTACTGCCAAGTTGCAGGTAGGTGAGAGACAAGTGGGAGTGTTCAGAAAGAATAGCGAGTGTGGCTGCACAGTGTGGATGACAGTGTTAGGCTGATTTCACTCACCAGACCAAGGGGGTCAACTGGAAAGGCTAATGGAGGGATGAAACTTGCATTACTTTGGGAGTCAGCCATCTCCTTGTTCTAACCGAAGTAGTTTCTTTTCCTTTGGGTCAGTCCGGAACTGCTGTCACCGCCCATAATGTGTGATGAACATATCAGCTCTCTGCCTGACTGCGGACATATCTGTAATGGCCACCCACCACAGCATCTCGTAGTGTACTGACAAGTGTTTTCATTGAGCGATGGCAATGATGATGTGGTGGTGTGGTGCCATAGGGGTTGATGTGTCGTCCGGCAGACTGAGGATTGATATGACTCAAAGGATCAAAAGGAATACAGAACAAAACTTCAGAAATAAGAGTGACGAGTGAGTATGCCAGTGTGCCCGTTTCTCTCCAGTACCTCTTTCAGTAAAATGTATGTGGAGTGGAGGTTTTAGCTCAGTATTTTGTATTTTAATTTGGCTGCCACATTGCCTGTTCTGTGTGTCGCGCTGTCCATTGTGATGCCAGGAGGTGTCAGTGTGGCTCAGTTGGTAGCACATACACCTGTGGACCACAAGGTCATAGGTTCTCGTCCAACACCGGGATTGGACTTGCACCAAACAACAATCATTCTTCGCGTGCAGAATTGGGGGGTGGGGTGCAGGGCTACTGAGGTTTGCCATCCTTCTGGAGAGACGTTAAACCGGGGTCCCTTCTACTCATCCTGGTTGGTGTCCAGGTGGAAGTAAAAGAACACAGAGCAGTCTTCGCAAAGAGTAGGGAACATTACCGATGTCAGCGCCAACATTCCCCTTCCCATAAAAGTGGTTCATGCGATTGTGCCGGATGTGGTAGGGTAACGTGTGCTATGGCCACCACTACACATTCAGTCACTTCACTACCAGTGAAACACTGCTTGTAAAGCGCTTTTGGATACACTGTGTATGAAAAGCGCTATATAAATGCGGATTCTTCCGGCTTTGTGTGTGGCGCAGAATATTTGGTTGAGGCAAAGTCGTGCCGGGGGCAGATGAACACCGGAAGACACCAAATGGACCACGTTCCCAGTCACCAACAGCTACAGCAGCTGCAATGGACGGAGTGCAGATGCACACAGAGGTGGTGGTAGGTGCATAATGGAGCAGGATATGAAAATGGAGGAGGAGATAGAGCACGTGGCTGGATGGAGGCCCTGGTGGAAGTGAGAAAGTTGATGAGCAGGTTTTGTAGGAATGGAGGTGGGACACTGTAGAAATGCAGCATGTGTAATCTAAAAGTCGCTGATGTAGGTATTGTTACTGATTCTTCCAGTAGTGCATGGCGTGGAGAGACATGCAGAGGTGGTGGTCCCGCATTTATGTGACTGGAACAGAATGAGTGAACAGCAGAAGACCACAGAAGATGACAAATTTGCCACAGAGGACTAAAGGAGCACAGCTAGAGGGGTTCGGAAAAGCAAATATCTGACACAGACTACAGAAAATCGGTTGGAACTAATTTTTTTTTGGTTCATCACAGGACACCAAAGACAGCAGGGTTGAGGTAGGACCTTTTGTTTTCTTTTTCATGTTAGAAAAATGACCCAGACAACAGTGGAGAGGATGGAAATACTTTATTTACAGAAGGATGACACAGACGAGAGGACAGAATTACTTTATTTACAGAAAGATGACAGTCAACAGAGGAGAGGTTGGAACGACACCAGGTAAGGATGTTGAGCTCACTTCAGTGCAGTGACATCATCATGGGACACCATCTGAAAAGGTAAGAAAAATGTAATTGTGATTGTAATAATTTTGTGGACATCTATGACATTTGTTGCCATTCTGTTTTCGGTGTTGCGACTTGTGGGTGTTGTACCAAATACCATGGGTGCTGCCGTGCACATGGTTGTATGTGTTATGATGTCATGAATGCTCTTTCTTACATGTGGGTGTATGCAAGAGTGGGCCGCTGTGCACCTTTGGATATTTGGGACTACCCTGTGTTGAATGTCATTGCACATGTTGGTGCAATAGAAAGACATGAAAAATTGGTGTTTTGTACCAAAGGACTAAAGGGGTACATGATGGCTAGGGGTGTGATGCAGAATATATCTGAGTGATTGGCAAGTGAGATAGTGGAATATCATGAAAGAATGATGGAGCATAGCGATGACATTAGTGATGGTTCCGTTAGTTAACTGAGTTCACTTGTGACAAGTTCAGATGTAGTCTGTATCTCACACTTGGCCATTCCAGTGCTTTTATTCAAGAGGACTGTTTTGTGCTGGGTTTTGGTTGTTTGCAGTAAGCAGTAATAAATGGAGAATTAGTGTGATATGTGGAGATATCTGGAGACATTGTGACATATGGAGTTTTCATAATGCAGTGAAAATAATTGTTCTGCTCACTCCTATTGTATAATAACTGCTTTTAGTTTCAGGAAACTGAATTTGTTTTTCAGGTAGTACAAAAAAATACTGATTATAACTGAATGCTTGGACCCATTAGAAAGGTTATTTGTGCTGTCGAAGTTATCTGCTGATATTTGTCTTTCGCATATAAAATAAAAATTATGCACATTTGTTTTTCGGTGGTGTGTGTGTGTGTGTGTTTGTGTCTGACAGTTGTCTGTCAAGACTTACCCAAGCAGCTTGAACAAAATGCACTTTTTTGACACTTGATCGGTATAAAAAACATATAATGGTAATTGAATGCATAGCACCATTGAAAGGCAATTTGTGCTAAACAAGTTTCATGCTGATACTTTGTGTGTGTTATGTATACTTTAGAGCTGTTTACATTGGTTTATTGCTCGGTGTGAATGGCTGACATGTTTCCCATCAAGACTCACCTAAGCAGCTTGAATAAAATGCACCTTTTTGACACTTCAGCAGGTATAAGAAAAATACCGTAGTGAGTACAGTGGATCGCATAGCATCGTTGGAAAGGCAATTTTGTGCTGATCATCTTTCATGCTGATACGTTGTGTGTATCATGTATACTTTTGGAGTTATATGCATTTGTTTATGATATGGTGTGTGTGGTTGAGATTCATCCCTGAAATCTCACCAAAGCAACTTGACTAAAATAAGGAAAAAATATGTTTCACAGTAAAAATAAATCTTTTTTTTAACAAACATAATAGTAAAACACCATCTAATGTCTGCATGCTAAATTTGGTGTTGATATTTGATCTAATTTGCAATAAAATGGCTTATGTTGCCTTTTTGTGAAAAGAAATATTTTTTTTCCGGTTTCGACCAGCATAGAAAAAAACTAAATTACATATCATTACATGCATACCACCACTGGAAACGAAATTTTGTGCTGAATAACTCTGCCACTCATACTTTGTGTCTAGCATGTACGATTATTGAGCTATTAGCATTTGTTTGAGACATGCTGACTATGGCTTGATTTGCTTAGAAAGGCCCAGGATTCACTGTTAAAAGTATACAGGACATTCAGGACACAAGTGGTGTAATCTCAGAGTGAGCCTGTGGAAGCAAAGAGTTAAATGGTTTAGGAGCTGCAATCCTGCTGGATGGGGCCTATAACAGCCTGTTACACTGACAGAGACTCCAGCAGTGATCTCCACTTGGAGAGATAGAGTTTCAAATTCGTTGGGGACCGAGGTTGAGTCCAGGATGGAGACCGAGTACTTGTCCTTGACATAAATTGCCACCCTACCACCCCTTGCCTGTCTGTCAGTATGGAATAGTGAGTAGGAGGGGAGGTGAACAGAATGGTTACTGGCTGAAGGGTGGAGCCATGATTCAGAAATCAGCAGGATATCTGGGGAGGTATGACTTGCCCAGGCCTGGTTAGGAGAGATTTTTTTTAATAGGCTACATGCATTAAGGTGCATAAAGCTAAGTCCTTTCAGGTTAGGGATGTCTGCTGGTGAGCCAATGCTAGGTCCAGGATTAAGCTCAATATTGCCCGAACAGAGCAAGAGGAGAAGCAAGAGTTTCCTAGAAATAACCAGCAGAAGCTTTAGTAGCTTTTTTCTTTCACTCTTGCATGGGGCGCAGTTATAGCAAGGGGGCACCTTAGTGCTAAGGCTGAGGATGTTTAGAGCTACATATAGGAAAATCTTGGCAGCAACAAGTTTGGGATAGTAGCCAGAGTTGGCAAATGGGTACAGGGTTTTTGCCCAGGTCCCAACTTGGGTGCCAGCATGCCAGATAGGTGCAGGATCCAAGACCAGCGAGTCATACAAGGTGGCACATATTAAAAGATTGACAAAATGCATGATGCCTGCATGATTAACTATAGTGATATAGTCTCCAGACAAGCAGGGAGAGTTTTGAGAAGACAAGTAGAGAGGAATAGGGCAAAGTATAATGAGGGTTAATTGGAGAAACATTATCAATAATATAGTGGAGTTGGATTGATTTTAATTATTTACTTATTTATTTATATTTACTTTTTTTTCTCCAGCTTTGTGGAGGAACGATTGAGGGCCACAAGAGAGCAGAAGAGTACAAAAGGTTAGAAGCTAGAAAACTGAGCCAGTAAGAAGGCTAGGGGTATGGTCCGATGAGCGTGCTGTGGGTGGGACAAAGGAGCATTTAAGGTGCCCTAGGGAGGGTGTGGGCTGAAAATCTGAAGTCCTGAGCTGATGAGCTATCCATACCTTACTCGGATTACTCAAACCCAAGACCCAGTGCCACCATGCTCCTGAATGTTGATGGAATGAGTGGCTCTTGATAAATGTGCGTGCATGATAAAACATGCTGTATGAGATATGTAGCTTTCATAGTCTAGTTTTTCTCTGTCCTATCACCCTGTATTGTCTATGAAAATTTCAATAAAGCATATTCTGTTAAAAAAAAGTTTCAAGCACAAGATGGGCTGAAATACCATATAGGCTTCTCTGGGGACTCGAGAAGGACCAGGGGGCACCAGAAAGAATGGGGAAAAGAGTGAAGACACCAGAAATCAAATAAGAGAAATGGGGAAATAATGAGACAACTCAGGTAAACCTCCAGAGGGGGTTACACAAAGAAATGCAAAATCATGCATGTTGGGAGCAGGAACCCAGGAGCATGCTAAAGGATTTGGGGGGGGGGGAGCTGCTGACAGTAACTAAGGAGGAGAGAGACTTGGGGGTCATAATCACAGATGACTTGAAAGCTGCTACGCAGACTGCCAAGGTGGAGGGAAAGGCCGTTGGGATGTTGGGATCTAGTGGAAGAGGAATCACAAGCAGAAGGAGGGAGGCAATGGTTCCACTGTACATGACCCTGGTGAGACCTCACTTTGAATACTGTGTACAGTTCTGGAGATCACACCTTCATAAGGACATTGACAAAATAGTGACGGTGCAGAGGAGGGCAACCAAAATGGTGAACGGATTACATCACAAGCATTATGAGGAGATAGTGAGGGACCTAAATGTGTACACACTGGAACAGAGGAGGGAGACAGGTGACATGATAGAAACATTTAAGTACCTCAAGGGCATAAACAAGGTGGAAGGGTACAACATATTTCAACTCAACAGAAGTGCCATGACAAGAGGACACGACATGAGATTGAAGGGTGGTCACCCCCAGCAGTGTGGTGAAATAGAGCTGTGTATCAGCCTGCATATGAATTCTAACTCAGTGAATCAAATTGCCCTTCAATCTACACAGCTAGAATGAAGATAAGTAATTACAAAGTCTCCTCTGGGAAACACTGCAGTTAGAATGTTTCCTGCTCAGGTCGCATTCAAACCTATACACAAGCCTCAGCCAGGATTAAATTGGATTGACTTCCTACAACATAGAATCAATAGTTCTATGGTCTTGAAACCTACACCATGCCCTATAATTGACATCGGCAACAAATCAGTCAAAACAAATGTAACACTAATCTTTAGTAAATGCAGACAAGAAAATGCATGACTTTAAGAAGTGATACAACCTACTCTTTTTGGCATCTAAAAATGATCAGTGCAGTGTAAAGTGGGCTGGCCCGCTTTGCAAAGTCTGCAAAGTGGGCTCAATTCAACGCAACTTCACTAGTGAAGTTTTAGTTCAAAACGTGTGTGTTATGTAAGCAATAAGACATTGCAGGGTGTGTGTTAGATACTTTAACACATGGCTAGGAGGCATAGTGAGGCACGAGGCCTCAGGCCAAGTGTGTTCAGCCTCCTAGGCATGTGTTAAAGTGTCTAATGCATATCCTGGAGTGTCTTATTGTACTTATGAGATGGCTGTCTAAAATACAGATGTATGTCATAACTAAAATGCATAATATTTAATAGTGAAACACTTATATGTTCATCTTAATTTTCAATAAAATAGTTCCTCCACCTGTTGTTTTTATTTTTTTTTTGACTTGAGGACTTTTGAGCTGCTAAGGCATCCTTATTTGTATTTGTGTAGTTGTTATGCCCCCCAGCGGTAGTCTTTCTTCATTTAGTTTGAACAGGAAATTATGCTGTCTTTTTCTAGAATCTTTCTACCTTATGGTAACATGTAGCAATATTCAGCCTACGATGAGGATGGAGTGAGAGAGCGTTTGGGAGAGCGAATGCAAATGGGAGTGAATGTCAAGAGAGGTGCGGCATAGCAGAAGGTGAGATTTCTAAAGAGAGAACGTAAACCAGAGTTTTTTTAAATAATGGAAAGATTAGGAAACTTTGTGAGGGAAGTTGTCAGCAGTTGACAAGTCAGCCTACTATCAGGACAGGAGGCGAGGGAGAAGGCGGACGGCCGAGTGAGCATGCGAGTGGGCGAGGAGAGATAGAGTATGACAGTTATTTTTTTTATGTACTGCCTGCATCCACGTAAAAAAAATAACTAGAAAAACTAAGAGCCTAAAGGAGGGAAGTAAGGAGCACCTGTAGTTGGCAGCTGATTAGAACAGTGAGCGAGATTTAGGTTGGCAAAACAAGATGGCTGCTTTAGCTTTTGTGAGCATTCAGAGTGGGCATCTTTATCAATATCAGTGCCCACTGGGCACTGCTGGACCTTGATCCTGTGCGTTAGACATTTTATCACACAGGTATTGTCCAATCAAATTCCTTATATTTTGATGCCCATTTCATAATTCCATATCAAAGTCATGCAAATGCAAGCTGCTCCAATATTTGGTATTTATTAGAGAAACAAACTGAATCAACAACACGGAAAGGCTCTACAGGTACATCATTTTTTTTATATTTGCAGGCTTTGAAGGGGGAAGACAAGTTGTACTGTATATGTCTATAACTAGAAACATAGAAACATAAAATTTGATGGCAGATAAGGACTGCTTTGCCCACCTAGTCTGCCCATTTTCTTACCTAATGGATAAGCTGCAGATCCTAGTTAACCAACAGCCTACTTCCTCCTACCACCCCCCACTAGGACTGCCTTATGTCTGTCCCATGCATTCTTGAATTCCCCCACTGTTCTTGACTCCACAACCTCCTCGAGAAGGCTGTTCCATGAATCCACAACCCTCTCCATGAAAAAATACTTCCTTACATTACCTCTGAGCCATCCCCCCTCTATCTTCAAATTGTGCTCCCTTGTTCTTGCACATCTCTTTCTGAAAGATACTACCCTCTTGGACTTTGTTGATTGCCTTGAGGTATTTGAAAGTTTCTATCATGCCCCCCCCTTCTTTCCTCAAGGGTATACATATTAAGCTCCTTTAGTCTCTTTTTGCACGTCTTCTGGTGCAGACCCTGCACCATTTTGGTGCCCTCCTCTGGACAGCCTCCACTCTGTTTATGCCTTTGCGGAGATGGGGTCTCCAGAACTGCACACAGTACTCCAGATGGGGTCTCACCAACTGTCTGTGCAGAGGGATAACAACTTCCAGTTTTCTACTGTTGATGCCTCTCCCTATGCATCCCATTATCCCCCAGCATTCCTTACTGCCTTCTCACATTGCTTGCCCACCTTTAGGTCATCTGATATAATTACCCCCAGGTCCCCTTCCATTTTTATTGTTGTTAGTATCTCACCATCCATTGAGTACTTTTCCCCTGGGTTTTTGTTTCCCATGTGCATTACCTTGCACTTCTTTGCATTGAATCTAAGCTGCGATACATTTGACCATCCTCCAACCTTGCCAAGTCCCTTCTCATCCTTTCCACTCCATCTTGTGTATCAACCCTGTTGCAGATCTTTGTGTCATCTGTAAAGAGACATACTTTTCCTTCCAATTCCTCTGCAATGTCACTTATGAAGACATTAAAAAGGACCTGTCCCAGTATTGAACCCTGTGATACCCCACTAGTAACCCTCCTTTCTTCACTGTGGATTCCGTTTACTGCTACCATTTTCATCCTGTTGTCCAGCCAATTTTTTATCCAGGCTACCACCTTGGGACTCAATCCAAGGCTGGCTAACTTGTTTATTAATCTTTTGTGTGGGACTGTATCAAATGCCTTGCTAAAATCTAGGTAGGCCATGCTGACAGCCCTTCCCTGGTCTACTACGTTTGTCACCCAGTCAAAGAAATCCATTAGATTCATCTGACATGACCTTCCCACTGTGAATCCATGCTATCTTGGGCCCTGTACCCCACTGACCTCTAGGTACTCAACAATTCTTTCCTTCACAAGTGATTCTATCATTTTCCCTACCACTGAGGTCAAACTAACTGGTCTGTAGTTTTCTGCCTCTGCCCTTCTCCCACTTTTGTGAAGAGGAATCACATCCTCCTTCCTCCAGTCCTCAGATACCACCCCATCCTCCCATAATTTGTTAAAGAGAGTAGTCAGCGGTGTCACTAGTTCTACCCTTAGTTCTTTTAGAATTCTTGGGTGAATCCCATTAGGCCCCATTGCTTTGTCCACCTTCAATTTTACTAGTTCTTTCAGAACCCTTTCTTTTGTAAATGGACTGGTATTGACACCCATCTCCAGAGTGTTAATCTTGTTTGGTTTAGGTACCTCCCCCTCCTCTTCCTTTGCAAATACTGAGCAGAAATATTCATTCAGTATCCCTGCTTTTTCACTGTCACCCTCTGCCCACATTCCTTCCCCTTTATTAAGCTTCGGTATCCCTCCCTTGGTCTTTCTTCACTCCCTAATGTACCTATAAAAGGTCTTATCCCCCTTCTTAACAGAGTTGGCTATCCTTTCCTCGGTTTGGGCCTTTGCTATTCTGACTGCATTCCCTGTCTTTTTCTGCTTTAATTGATAAAGTTCTCTGTCCTGCTCCTTCAGTGTTTCCTTATATTTTCTGAATGCTATCCTTTTCTCCTTAACCTTCCCTGCTACCTCTTTTGAGAATCATAGCGTTTTTTTCCTTCGTTGTGTTTTGTTGATTTGCTTCACACAAAGGCTTGTTGCCTCTGTGATGGCTGTTTTGATTACTCCCTATTGTTCCTCCACCCCTCCTTCTTGCCTGTTTGCTAGTGCTTTTCTGAGGCATGCTGTCATTTTTCCAAAGTCTTCCTTCCTAAAGTCCAATACTCTTGCTTTTGTATGGCTTGACTCTGTGGCTGTGTTTATCATGAACCACACTGTTTGGTGGGTCCCAGGTTATCTGACTTAGAACTTTCCTTTAGAATTTCTGCTACAATTGACTCATCCCTGATGCATATGTCCATCCACCTATATTTGTGTAACCTTTATCTGCAACATTGTTTCTCCCATGGACCCTATAAACAAAGGTGCAGAGTGGATATGCACTGCATATCTCTGGCACGTAGCCATCCTGCACCCACTCTGCCCCCCGGCATGCACTAATGGGGTGATCACTGACCCTACACACACAGTCCCCCATGGCTGCAAACCGCACTGCACCAGGGGCATTCTGGGGGTGTGCCAGCACTATGTGGCTTTCACAAAGCCATGTAGTGCTGGCCACATGGGTGCAGAGTGGTGCGCTGGGTATGCCAGCCAGGACCAGGCATAACCCAGTGCACCCCCCCCACAGATGCTTCCTGCCGGGCTCGGTAGCAAAGTGCCATGACCCCCCATACTGCCATGGCCCATGAAACATTACAGGGGGGCTGGACTGGCGGGTGCCTGGCAGCAACCACCAGGTGTGTGGAGGGGCACAGCAGCATTGCAGGTGTGCAGTCTCTGGGACAGGGTCAGGGCATGCGGCTGGGGCTGTCTGTGTGCCGGGAGGGTACTGGGTGTGCAGAACTGGGCCTGGGACCATTGGGAGATGAAGCCATGCTGCACAGGTCTGGGTGCCTGCTGTGGACGTGCTCCATCCCAGACCCGCACCCCACTATGCAAGGGATCCACTGTGGGTCTCAGGAGGGGCATTCCATTGGATGCCTGCCTGAGATCTCAACTCCTCCCCTGGCCGCCATGTAGAGTCCTGCGTGTGGGGTAGGAGTGGAGCCACAGACAGGTGGCTGGCATCAGTGAATGCCGGTATGGTCGTACCTGTCCGCGGGTGTGCAGCTACATGGGTGTGGTACACTCTGCTTTCATGTACACCCACTCACTTTGTGCACAGGACCCACTATATCTAAGCAAGTTTCAGACTTTAAACCATGAATAGATAAAATAATTTCATTTGAATCCTCCTTATCTTCCTTTTTCAGCATTTGCTTTTTTTGTGTTAGTCTTGTAAGATTCTATGATTGCAAAGAGATTTTCTAAAGGACTGACTTCCATATTGACAGGCTGATCATCTAAGGCATATGTTATTACTTTGCAGGATAAGAGTCCTCTTCGTATACATTTAAATCCTACAGTCTTTTATTTTTCTATAATATTTGCTTTTCTGCTGCATGAATACTTGTCACTAGAGTATCTTGACCTCCTGTATTACAACCCTCATATCTATAGACATATTTAATCTCAGGTGTCGGGTGATAATATTGAACACATAAATGTGACAGCAAAAAGGGCAAAATCAAAAGGGCAATGGCAGTATGGGCACGCCTGATAAATATAGTTCTGTGTCAAATGGGTGCCAGTGTCCCCCTGATGCCCTGGGTGCCCTGGTTTACTGCGGCCCCAAGGATGATTATGAATACAGTGAGGGAAGATGTGAGAGGCAGAGCCCCTCGCATGTGCACTTTCATTTTTCCCCCGACTTGTCTCACCCTTTTCACTGCTCGTCCCTTTACTCCTTCGCCCATCTGCCATTCACCCTGGAGCTTGTCACCCTTATGGCTTTTGTGCTTATGTGTTCATGCTTATTGTATAGTACCTTAATCTCATTATCATTGAACTGAATATTTAGCTTTCATCTAAATACATATGTTACTAGCTTTTTCAAAAAACCTTGGGATTCATACTTTTTACCAAATGTGTCATAAAGGCAGATAATCTCTTTTTCTTTTGGCTGTATTGTGCAAGGGTATTTTGTATTTTCATCTATCATTAACTCAGCTCTAAGATAGCCACATGAAACATTTTGTGCAATATGCCATGGGCATAGTTCATCATTCATTTGTCAAAGACAAAATGTCTGTATACTTCATGGCATTGTATAACTGAAATATGATGCAAAAAATCTAACTTTAAAAAATAACTTTTTAGGGCCGGCCCGGTGGCGCTGAGGGTTGAGGCGCTGGATGCCACACCTCGCGCTATGCCGGCGACCCAGGTTCGGAGACAGACTCGGGTGGCCGGGGGTCGGCAAGGGAGAGGGAGGATTGAGCATCCCGACGGACGCTCTCCTCCCTCAGGGGTGGAACCAAGAACGCTCTTGCATTCTGCATTCCCTTCACAGCTGGTGGGAGCACCGGCAACAGAAGGGGATGGAGGCGGCTCTGATCATCGGTGCCGGGGAGGGGGGACATCAGTGGGGCATGAGAGGTTGGCGCGCGTCAGCATGCCACCACTCGGGACTTACGTCCTAGCGCATGACGTCTCAGAGGGCAGGGGAAACTAGGGGAGAAAAGCGGAAAATACCTCTCAGTAGCCGTAGATGATAGCCTCTCAGATACCATCCGGACCACCAAGGAGAAGGACAGACCTCACTGTGCAGGAGGAGAGATGGAGGCACTCTAGGGGCAGATCCCTCAGAGGTGGAATGAATGGGATGAGAGGAAGGAAGGAGGGGGTCCCGAGAGAGAAGGAGGATAAAAAAAAAGGAAAATAAAAAAAAAAATTTCTTTTGGGTGATACATTGAACCTGAGGTGTGGGTAGTGGTGGGTGAAGTGCATTAAATTCGCTACCCGTAGTATTTTGCGTATAACCCGAACTGCGGGTCATACTATGGGTAGCAAAGTGAATAACTATGCATCCAGAAGTAACATGAAGTTCCAATTTTTGTGGGTACTTTGCATTACTTTGAGATGTGTACAAAACATCTGTTTTGTTACCCTGGTGTCTAGTGGCCCCAGCACCCTACCATGTAGTACCCTCCCACCCCACTCCCTCCCCAACCACAACCTAAGCGGGCCTCTGGCATATCCCTCCATTTACCTCCAAGGCCAGCAGCCCACCTAACTCAGCTCAAATAAATGAGTGCTTGTTTGTACAAGCATGTGCTCATTCACTGACAAGTTGCACAATTGACTCAGTCCTGCAGGGTTGTAAAGAAGTGTAGGGGGCTGCTCCGTTCACTGGCAGGGGCGGTGGGATGGGGAGAAAAGACATTGTGGACTCTTCCAGGGTCCACAATGCCATTCCCCCATCCAGTCCCCCCGTGAGACACTAGAGCAGCCCCCCCTTCTGTACACCCCAGCAGGACTTAAATAGAAATACTGTAACATGTCAATGAATGAGAGACATTAGCTTGTGCAACACATTCATTCATGGAGCTGAGTCTGACTGGCTGCGGCCATGGAGGTGAGTGGAGGGATGTTCTGATGGCCAGCTCCAGTCAGGGTTGGGGAGGAGGGTGGGGTACTACCTGAAAGGATATGGGGGTGGGTGGCCACTAGACACCAGGGAAAATAATATATTTTTTAACAGGATCTGACTCGGGGTTGGGGAGGAGTGGGTTGGGGGGGTACTACCTGACAGAGTGGGGGGTGGGGGCCACTACACACCAGGGATAGATCAGGGGTGGTATTTGGGAGGTTGGGAGGATTCTCCATTTGTGACCTCTACTTGCTTTGGGGGATTTAAGTTCAATTTGCACTTAAAAAACCACCAAAGCAAGGCAAAGTCACAAATGGTGAATTACTGGTTATTTGGAAAATTACATGAAATGCTACGTGGGGCAGAATTGATGACTTTGTGGCAATTTCACCCATGCAGTAAAACTTCACTGCATCTGTAGTTTTGAGTAATTAATGGATGTTAACATGATTACCTTTGTGGCAGTTGCTTCAAGGGGAGAAGATTAACTTTTAATGACAGGATCAGGGAGAAAATGAGTACTTAGGGCTGAATCAGATGTGTTCCCTACTGGAACATGTTGCAGAGAGTTTAATAGCCTGCAGTGCATGTTACAACTTTTATAAGCTTTAGATCAGTTGTGTGCCAGCTCTGCTGTTCTTCCAGGGCAAAGTACAGTCCTCTATAACTGTACTTAATTCTGAAAAGACACTGGGACTAGCAAACAAAAGATAATAGCTTATAAAATCTCTAACATGCACTGCAGGCTATTGAATCTCTCATTGCTGCAACCCTGATCTGATGTCAGCTGCAGGGAATTCTGGGATTTGAAGTTACAGAAAATGTCAGCTTGCTAGTCAGCAAAATATGTATGATATCATTTATTATATATAGAACAATTCATGGGTGGGTGTATGTAACATACAATGTATTATATATAGAACAGTTCATGGGTGTGTGTATGTTACTAGAATTTTACACACACCCAAGGAGCAGGATGCAACATAAACCTTGAGAGCAAAGGTTGAGGGGTTTATAAAAGCATCCCACACTGACAGTGTATGTATAATTCTGGTTTTACACACACTCACCCATGTTTTATTTCATTTAATTACTAGTCATCCTTTTTTATAACATTGGGTTGACTGAGCTGGCAGCGTTGGGAACAGTTTGGTTAGTTCATGCGGACTGTAGTATGAGCTAGATTGACAGCCACTGATTACAACTGCTCGGTTGTAATGCAAAATGTCAACCAGATGGTTGTAATGTGGTGTAAAACTATGGTTATCCATATATAAAAAATGATGACCAGTAATTAAACTGCAGTAAGCAGTAAGTAAAACAAATGTTTCTGCACACAAAGCATAACTTGTGGCCAGCCCTACACTTGCGTGTGGGACTCTTAGTGATGACAATTTCCTTTAATTCAAGGGATTTTGTAGTGTTCTTATAATTTCTTAATTTTGTTTCCTGATGATTACTATGATGTACTGCTTGAATTCCAATGCTAATATCACTAGCTGATTATGTACTTTGATTTTGAAATTCCACCAGGTCCTCCAAGAGGATCCTTTTTTTCTGTTTTGTGATTCCATAATAATATTGCATGTCTTTTTTGCTACTTGTTTTAATACTGTTAAATCATCTAACATTTCTGATAATACAAGATTCAGTCCTTTATGCAACTATATAACTTGGTAATGCCAGTACTAAGGCAACTAAGGAGGGCTAATCAATTTAATTCACTGGTAACCTTCAGAACAACATTTAATCCCTTTATAGTATAATGCCTTGAACCACCCACCTACTGTATTAACCTCTGGCCACAGATGAGTCCATTCCACACAGAGATATATAACATTAAGGAATCTGTTCCTTTCCTTTGTAATAATCCTTTCCTAGTTGGGTACTACCTGAGTACAGTACCTTACCTCCCCAACTAGAGTAGCTAAGAGCTGCCAAGAGTAGGGAATACTGCAGTGGACTTACCTGGAGACCTGCAGGAATGTGAGACACTGGTACTGCAAGCAAGGAGTCTGACATTTGGGCTGTTGATCAAAGAGGTATAAGTTTACTGAAATTGTGAAAGAAATCTTTGTAATCACAGCCAATCATGGCACAGTTAAAATTCAGGCAAAAATAACAATTTAAACACATAAATAAGAATCACTGTATACTGTATGTCTCAGCAGGGTACCTCCACCCCACTATTCACCTTGTAATCCCCCTGGAGACTGTAGGTACTCACCAACCACCAGCCCTCCAGATATCACACTTTCCCAGGATAAGTGCCCACTTAGGCCTTAATCCCTGAGCTTTATTCACTGTAGAAATAAGGAAATCAGTGACTACTGGGTCCATCTCCAAGCATTCAGTCCACTGACCCCTTTTCTCAGATATCCTCCCTGATATCCGATTACTGTGCACACTCTATATAGAACTAAGGAATGCAGTGACTACTGGGCCATACCTCTGAGTAGTCAGTTCACTGACCCTTTCTGCCAGATATCCCCAGTATCCAATTTCACTTGCCTTAAGGGTGTACAGTGACTACTAGACCTTCTCTACCTCAAGCAGCCCACTGACCCCTTCTGCCAGATACCCAGCCATGTATCCAATTATACATTCAATATACTGTATTTCTTACACTCTAAAATCATTTAAATCAGTTGACATTCTATTAAATCATTTCTGTAGCACATTTAAACTGAACAATGTCATTAAACAATGTTGCATACTGGTACATTAAAAGTTGTGACAGAATTCCCCCCTCAGTCTCTTCAGGTTCAGTCCTTCACTTTGACATAGTCTTTTAAAATCAGAAGGACCGAGATAAATTCTCCGTAAAACAGTGTCACTATGACTTTAAAAATAGTCCCCAAACTGTATCAACAAGGTTTTTACTATACCACACTCCTTTGGGATTACTGAAGAAATTATGTGTAAAGTTGTTGCAGCTTGATGTAGTTGGAGGGCCCCCTTTGTGAGTCAGCAGGATGATGATGTTGTGAGGCAAAGTGAGGATTTCTTCAGATTTTGCAGTTTTTCTTCTTCTGTGAGGAAAACTGGTTACACAGGATCAACAGGCACTTGAAGCAACAGGCTTTCTATTCCAAGTCCTGTTCTCACTGACCCTACTCTGGGATGCAAGTGATCCACAGTTTCTACACTGTATTTAAACTAAACTAGTTTTGTCAGGCTTTTCTTCTTCACTACACCTCTTCAAACAGACACTCCGTGGCATGGGCATCTTCCTTCTTGGTCGCTCTCCTTGCTCAGACTGACTGCACACTGGCTGTGCAGCTCTTTTTATAGGCAAAATCTCATTAACACATTTAAATTTGTTGTCTCTGAGTGGACACTGACCTGTCCAGCAGCTCAGCACCAATCAAATTTCTCTCTGCAGCAGCATAAACCTCAAAGGAATTATCAGTTTTGAAGCTCAACGGCCCCTTTGAACATGTTAAGGCTTCCCTTGTTTTATATAACTTTTGGTAATTTGAAAATAAATTTCCTTTGTCACTAAAAATAAACATTTTCCTCAACGTTAACACTATTTCAATATAATGGCTGGACAGCTGACTTCCTAAGCTTTCTGTTGAATTTTTTTGTAAACAGTAGCCCCTAGGAAAGCTGAGTCGCTAACACTACTAACCTTCTATCATTAAAGCACTTAAATAATCAATTCTGAACATTTTTCTATCTTTTTTCAGTCAAAACAGTCATTTCCCTTTAATTGTGCTTATTTCTTTTTTTTTGTTGCAGTTAAATGTTTTATTAATATTTCAATTCCATACAGCCACAAGAAAGAAGGAACTTTTAGGATAAGGATTGTTGGTTACATACACACTCTTTATCCCATGTGTAATTTCAGTGACCGGTACTTATACAAATGAACACTTACCTAGAACATACTTCAATACAGGTGTCCACAGGATGGAGTATCAAGGCTGCAGTGCTCCAAACTGGGATCAGGGTCCTTAAGGGACTGGTGAAGCTACACAGCAACCTTCACTCTAAACAAAACAAACACAAAGAATCACTATTCTATCCACTAACTCTGCATAACTATTTACATACTGTACAGGGTGTATACACACATATGCTGTTCTCAGCCTACTTAATGCCTCTCTTGATTTGCATAGGGGGGTATCACTTAGTGTGTCCCGTATTATGTAATCATCCTATCCCCGCTTTGGGGATAACATGATGAAGGAAGAGTGTCCAGCAATCAGCGTGTGCTGCCTCTGTGTTACTAAGTGGGCAAATCAGTCCATAGCAGCTATTTGGACCAGCGAGGCTGTGATTTCTTGGATAGAGGGGACCTCGAGGGTTATCCATTTACATAGGATAAGGCACTTGGCTTGCATGGCCAAGAGTGCTAGCCATCTTTGCTCTGCTCTGATCCTCTCAGGTGGCGCACTGTTGATTTCATGCCCAGGAGGAGCAATCTGGCAGACCTAGGGATAGGTTTACCAAGCACCTTGGTCCTTATCTCACATATGTGCTCCCAAACCTTTTGTATCTTTGGACAATCCCAAAGGGTGTGTAGGAAGCCCGTGTCTGGTCCTGGCACCTCCAGCATAAATTAGAGTTAAGGACTCCTGCCCTGAATAGGACCACTGGTGTGCAGTACCAGGAGTGTAGTATTTCATTCTGTATCAGTCTATGTTTGGCATCCGCAAAATTCTTGTAAGCACCATGCCAGCACTCCTTCCACTGCTCCCTGGTGATATCCATCTTGAGGGCCTTTTCCCATTTATACTTGGAGGTCTCTGACTGACTGGGAAGGGTGACCCTTAATGTAGAATATATCTTACTGACCACACCTTTGGGGTTAGATAATCACAATGGTAATGTAATGTAGTGGGCACCCTCTGTGATTTTTTTTTATTATAGGCCTGTATGGCACTACGGAGTTGTAGATGCTTCCAGAAATCTGAGTTTGGGAGTGCCCAGTAGGTTTGTAGGTTAGCAAACGTATCTACCACCATAGAGGCCATGCCTATCATATCCTTCACTCTCTGTAGGCCCCTACTTTCCCAGTTTGCCCAGTGGACTGGCCATCTGTCTATCAGTACACTGCCATTCTCCCATAGTGGGGCAAACTTCAATGGGATGAGATTTATCCCCAACCTTCTCTTCACCTTGGTTCAGCACTGTAGAGATGGCCCTATGGTGGGGTGGGTTTTCATCGTAGCCTGAGGGGGATTGTAAATTAAGAGGGGGAGATAAGGTTGCTGGCAGGTTATCCTCTCAATATCCAACCATTGGGGCATCGTGACTCCCTTCGGTTTGAACCACTGAAGTGTCTGTGTCATCTGAAATGCGCATTTATTACCTTCAAACCAAGGAAGGTTCTAGCCCCCCTAACCTCCAGTGGGTTCTTGGCTTATTGCAACTGTATCGGAGGGGATTCCCCTCCCATAGGAACTACTAACTGCCTTATCTATTTTCTGGCACCACTTAAGGGCGAGGCCCATTGGTATGTGTGCCAGTTTACAGAAGAACTTGGGAGCTGCAATAATTTTTACTGGCATTATTTTCCTGGAAACAGTAAGGTGGCGTTTACTCCAGCTATTCATGTCATCTGCTACCTCCTGTATCAATGGCTGAAGGTTCTGTTCCCATAACTTGGACAGGTTAGCTGTGAATCTAATTAATTGTGCTTATTTCAACAGTTTTTTCTCTCAGACATTAAATATTAATTTGCCCTGCTTCTTGGGTAGCTGCCTGCATGGATTACTTCACTCAGGACCCAGTCTCCCTATTAAGGTTAGCGACTCTTCTGCTTCATATTTTAAGCATCTACAACTATTTTTCACATATGTAGGACTCTCTAAAGTATGTGTGTGTCATGTTTGGGTTAATTCTAGCAAAAATCAGCTTGGTAACATGATTCTGAACTTGAAAATATTGTTGCAGCATGACTCGAGGCAACTCAGGCAGTCCAAATTCTATACTGATCTACCAGCGCTTGTACAACTAAGCCAGTGCTCTCAGTTAATCACCCAATGACAACCAATACATCTATAATGATTTTACCATTAAAATACTATTTTTTAACACAAAAATAATACCAATCACTACAATCTATGTAAAATTGCAAGTCTATGAGAAACCGGCAGGGTCAGGAGTGTTTTCCACTTCCCCCCTGTGCTGCATCCTACTGTCTTTAATTAATGATATGCTCACTGTGTTTTTTTTACAGCCAAACTAATTTTAAAATGTTATTCTCTACTGTAGTATAATTAAGAGCACTGAATCTAGTCATTTTATCACTGCAGGGGCTACCCTATATTTTCTGGGAGCTCCTACCTACATTGGGTCTTGAACCTGCATCCTTAACTATTTATTTTTTAAATACAGTAACACATTAGGCTGTCCATATTCTCTTGGTGGAACAGGCTTTCTAGGCTGTTACAAGTTATGGAAGGTTATTCACTCCTTTCTCTATCCAACTGCCCAGTCTATTTCAGCCCCTTTTCAAACTAAGAAATTCACCTATCTCTGACCCAACTAAGGTCCTGAACACCTTTAACAATTTCTTCAAATCCTGTGCCCTCTCCCTACTTCTTCCCCTCCCCTTCTATCCTGCTGTCTGTCCTGTCTCCATCACATGACCCTAATTCCCCCATGCTCTTCCCCAGCATCATATTCCTTGTCTTGTCTCCTATGAAACCACCCAGCCTGCCTTGCTGTGTCCTTATTCCTTTAAGGGGTACAACTCTGATTGATTGGATACTAATCTCCTTCATCTATCTGTGCTAGTCATCCCTGCTCATCTTATATCCCATTTCAATCTTTCTTTCCAAATGTTCCAACTTTTCTAATTGATATACATTTACATTTAGATAAATAAAAGTTGAAGCAAAAGACAACATCCTACAAATACAGAAAAATCAACATTTTACAAGTAGCTCACTGATTGGTCTTTTACATCATGTGACCTGTCCCTGACTATAAGTTCCATGGCTATCACCCCACAGCTGAACCAGTCAGTGGGCTATTTTTAGGTACCATTCACAGGAGTCAAAGAATAGCCATTGCTTCTTCCTAATTTGACACATTGGGGAGTGTCTCCCTTTCCATTTTATTAAGAAAGACTGCATTCTTTATTCTATGGCCCAGATATTCGAAGGGGTTGCACCTGGCGCAACAGAGTTGTGCCGGTGCAACCCCACATTGCGCCCCGGCAGGATACTGAAAGGGCTGCCCGGTGCAGTGCAAATCCTGATGAGCCGGGGCGCAATGTAATCCATCCGGCCGCCCGCCGAATGACAGGTACAGCATGGGCTGTAGACAGTCCCAAATTTGTGAATGACTTCATTCACATATTTGGGACTGTCTAGTACAGTATGCCCTGCAGCCAGTTGGTCCACACTGGGGACCAATGGGTTTACAGCCCATACTGTACCTGTCATTCAGTGGGCAGCCGGGCGGGATGTGGGCGGGATGCTGCCACCCACCAATGACGGGGGAGCGGGGGGGCAAGGGGCTCTGTGTGGGTGGGAGGGGTGTAGACTGCCAGTGGTTCACCGAGGCATTTCATTACGGAGTTTTACCACGATCATGGCAATGGGCCGGGGGTCTACTAGACCACCAGGTACGGTCATAATGACATAGATCAGGAATTGGGGACACGGGTGGGAGGGGGACCACTAGACCACCAAGAATGGTCATGTCTTTTTTTTATCTTTTCTTTATTGCAGACTTGGGGGCTTGCAGGGGCCACTAGACTACCAGGGATATATCATTTAACATATACTGTGCGATCACAGCTATGGGGTGGGGGATCCCCTGGGATCCCCACTGCCCACGTCATGCTGTGCATGGTGCCAGGTGCAAGTCGCTAGGCTGTCCTGCACAGGGCATGCAAATGGGGCCCTAATGACATGCAAATGGCCCCATTTGCACCTTGCATATATTATGGCCTCATTTGCATGCTCCTGGCTGAATATCGCGGGTGATGTGCCTAGCGCAACTGCACTTGCACTGGCACATCCCCGTGCTCCCTATCTGTGGCTTGAGCTGGTGCAGTGCCACTGCACCATGCGCAGTATATGTGCCAACTTTGCCATATTCAACAGAGCTGCGTCATGGTGCATCACCATTGAATACCACCTGGTCCTGGCCCTGGTGCATCCCATTTGCATTATACCTAGGCTTGCACCACTGCCCGGTGCAATCTGAATATCTGGGCCTATGTATTCTTTCCAATATTTGTTAGAAGCTCATGTGACCCATAGATATAAATTCTGGTAATATTGCTGCTTGTTGGATGAATTGTTAGGCTAACAGTGGGAGGTAGGGAAACAAAGAAAAGCAAGCAGAAAGCAGCCATTCTGAATGACTACTTCTACTCAGTATTCACATGGGAGGACAGCAGGCTTTTGCTAATGAGCAGCATAAAGGCTGCTGAAAGGAAGAGGGGGTCCTGGAAATGACAAAGCAGTATTTACTACTGAAAAGGTAAGAGAAGGACTAGTTGCTAATGCTGTGCAGAATTTTCAGATTCAGGTGGAATGAAATTCCACAGAATTTTCAAAATTCCACTGAAATTCAGCTGAATTTCATCAGAAATTGAATGGAAGAATGCTGCAGCAGAAAATAGTTACTGAATTATTTTCCGAGGAAAAAATGGTTTTCCGCAGAATATTATTTCATGGATCTCAATATTTTCCACTGAAACTGTTGCAGAATAATTTTCCACAGAAAAATGCTGCTCCACAGAATCTTATTCCATGGATCACAGAATGTGGAATTCTGCAGAAGAACCAGCAAAATTCTGGCAGAAATTCCAATGGCAGAATGTTCATTACACGCTAATTTTGCTGGTGGAATTCTACATTCTGCACAACACTACTAGTTGCTCTTCAGATAAATAAAGCCATGAAAGCAAGATGGGATGCATCCAAGGATGCTAAGGGAACTGGCATTGGAAGATGTCCATGGGAGTTCTATTCAATATCTCTATTCAATCAGGGGTGGTTCCAAAACACAGGAGGGTGGTGGATGTAGTTCTGCTACGCAAGGATGGGGACAAAGAACAGCTGAGTAACTACAGACCTGTCAGTCTTACCTCCATTGTGGGTAAACTGATGCAAACTCTAGGCAAAGAGAACCTAGAGCAAAACAAACAAAAGTCTGGCACTAGGATGCAGTACAAAAAGCGTTATATTTATTAAAGCGTTCAGTAAATACACAAATACCTCGCTGTACTATACAATATAAATGGTAGGATACCCAACCTGGTTTTGCCTGTACAGGCTTTCTCAGGGGATAGTGTTGTAGGAAATATGGGTTCTTTAAAACCTGAGTCTAGTCACATTTGCTGAGTTACAATTATAATGTAGGTGCAGTGTATACATATATTGTTATTCTTAAATTATTAGCAATACACTGTTAAAAACTCTTACTTTGCAGTAGACAAAATTCTTAGGGTTACTGTAGGGTGACATTATTGCTTGCTAGACACAAATTCTTGTTATACTCTCATTTTTATATATTCTAGAGCATTACTGTAAGTTCCATTGGCTTTCACTAGTAACATGTAAAGAAGTTGCCTCTCCCCCCCCCCCAGCTGGCTACTATCTTCCATGCCAGGGTCACTTGGTGAATGTAACCATTCTTGGGAACCTGAAATCAGAGAAATAGTAAATCAGCAAAATATTTACGATAGTATTTACATTTATATTTACAATCCATATGAAGATGAACTCATTATATTACTTATTTTACTTTTTTATATAATTGGGTAGCAACATTTCAGAGTCACTGCTGTAAGGCTTTATCCAGCTTTCTGTGATAGCTAGGATATGTGGATTGTGTACAGGGACCAAGGCCTTAGTGGTGACCAATGAGAGACTAGACTATGTACATTAGAAGCATTGACCTTAGATACTTATGGCCAGACCAGAGTTTACTGCCAGCTAAATTTGGTTCAGATGGTCCAGGGTTACTCTCAATGTTACCAATGTTAACAAGCAAAAGGCAGATGCTGTTGTATGTGTCACACTTGGACCACTGATTCTGATCCCTGTATAAATTTTGTTGTAAATATAAGAAATTAATGTATGATGACAGTGGCAAAGGAAAAAGCTGTCTTACTGGAACTGACACATCAAGATCCCTCAGAAATAGTTCAAAGGACAGGAGGTGGTTTCAATCTGCAGCTATTTAAAATGCAATTCCTTTGTTCAGTTTTCTTTGAAGGCAGGACCGAAAGCATCCACTTTATAATGCCCTCAGGGAGATCCTTTGACTTGCATAGTTGCCAGGAAGGACTTGTGGGAAGGGGTGTCGGAGAGAGGCCAGAATGGACATTGAAGAGGTTTGATGTCTGGGCCAGGCAGGATCCAGATGACTTTGAAAGGTCAAATACACATTCCCAGGAAGCTTTGGGAGGACATCACAGAACCTGTTTACGTGTGTGTGTGTGTGTGTGTGGTAGAACAAAAACCAGTTCTGACCAGTTATCCTGAGGAGAGGAAATTGAGTATGTCACTTATCATTTTTTTTTAAATCTTGTTGGGACATCCTGTGTGATAACATATAACTTTTAATACACCGAGGTGGAGTTTAATGATCTCAGAGAGGAGGCTGGCTCAGAACTCTTTTATCCAACTGAGCAAGCCTTAGAGACACACAAGACAATATTTCTGACTGAGAGAAGAGAGACCCTCAAAGCACTGAAAGAAAGTGAGTATTAGATTAGACCAGTCTAAATGTATGTATTGTAGGAACTGTACTTTTTCCTGTTTGTTTTAAGTCTGTATGTGTTGGGATATATACTTTGTTCTGTAATTATTGTTCTGTTTTGATATTTTTAAAGTAAAGAGATATTTTTTTTTCAACGGAACTGTCTGGAGTGCCTTGACATTTCTTTTTATTTAAGTGGAGCTTTTAAAGGTTATAGGTAACACTGTGTATGGACTTACTGTATACCAAACTGGGAAATGGAAAGAGTTCTCTAAAGTCTTGCATAGAATTCTAAGGGTTCATTTGAAAGACCTGGTTGGGTGTCCATAGGCAATGATATCTGGCCCCCTGAAGACAGAATTATTTAAGTCTGATAATTGGGTACGCTAACAAGAGGTTATCAGTTTGAATCCCTCCAGAGCTCGAGACTAAGGTGACTTGAACCCACAAAACAGACAAGAGGGTTACCTTGTTCTGTTCACTGTACACAAATCATACACCCAGAGGTTGGCACTTTGGGAGTAGAGGGCTGACCGGCTGAGCGAGATTGTGACCGATTGGTTGGCAGCGGTGGGATAAAAAGTTTGGTTGTATAAGCTTCATTGTTCAGTGTGTCAGCTTGAGACCGTTTAGCTCTCTTGAAAAAAAAAAGAAAGGCAGTGGTTTATTTAAAAAGGAAACAGAACTATATCCCTTGACTTACAGTTAAGTTCCCACCCATTTTATTTTTTTTCTCTGAAGTGCCAGTAAGAACAGTATTAGTAGTGAGGGAAGAAGAAAATGGCTTCCGACTACAGCAAGCACACTGCAGATTTCTTAAAGCAGTTGTGCGGGGACTGGGGAGTCCCATTTGGGGTGAAAGCCAGTAAGCAGAACCTCATAGAGGCCCTGATGGTAGCAGATACCCAGAGCAGCGAGTCACAGACCATGACTGAAAGGGACCAAACCTAAAGTCTGGAAGGGCTAGCGGCCAGTGAGGGGTCCCAAGCCAATGAGACAGACAGCAGGGCTACTGTCAGTGAAGGGCCACAGCAGCAGGGACAAGTCACCAGTATCCTGAATCCAGAAGTTCTCAGGTTGCAACTTGAGTTGCGCAGGATGGAGCTGGAGTCCCAGGAGAGGAGAGAAAGGGAACAATGAGAGGCAGACCGTTTTGGAGTGTGAGCGCCAGTGAGAGGCAGAAGAGAAGAGAGAGTGAGAATGCAAAGAGGCAGAGTGAGAACAGCGAGCTGCAGAGCAGAGGAGAGGAGAGAGGAGCGCCAGTGGCAACATGAACTGGAGAAGCTACAACTCCAACCAGCGGCACCAGGGCAGGTAAGTGGCTTGGGTTTAACTGGGACTACAGGACTGGGTTACAAATTGAACTCCAAATTAATAGCCTAGTTTAAGGACGGGAGGACATGGACATCTTTTTAAATTCTTTGGAAAAAGTTTGTATTCAGGCTAAATTTCCTAAAGACTCCTGGAGCTTCCAGATATCCCCGCTACTTACTGGAAAAGCTCGGGATGCATTGGGTCAAATGAACAATGAGGACAGTGATGATTACAGCAAATTAAAAACTGCACTGTTAAAAAAGTTTGAATTAACTGCTGAATCATACAGAGCTAAATTCTGTAAGCTCAGGAGAAGCCCTGATATGAGCTATGAGGAGCTAGCCATGAAACAACGTCAGTTTTTAAAATGTTGGTGGGAAGGATTTGAGGCAAACACTGTTGATAAAATTGAAAATGTGATTTTATTAGAACAGTTTTATTGGGCATGCCCAGCAGAGTTAAAAACCTGGCTAGAGGACTGAGATCCAAAAACAGTGCAAGAGGCTGCTGAACTCTCGGACCGCTATGCCAAGAGCAGACCTGCTCTGAGAGCGAATGGGGTGAGTGCAGCAGCACAGAAAGGGAAAAGCGTGCCTCCAGAGCAGCTAAAACTCTCACTGCCTCCACCGAAACCAGTTAGCCCCAGGTTTCAAAGAAAAGATTTTTCTGAAGTAAGAAATATTTGTTGGTTATGTAAAGAAACTGGGCACATTGCCAGACAGTGTCCAAGAAGAGTAAGCAATAATACACAAAGTAGTACCAGAAAGGAAGTGGGTTGTTTGTGTGTCCCTGGAAGCATGCCAGTGAACATGAGGGAACACATGCACCCAGTCATGGTAAATGGCGTACAGACGTAGGGGTTAATGGACACAGGGGCATCCCTGACATTGGTAAAGAGGGATCTGGTACAGGCTGGTCAGCTTATATCCAACAAATACATAACTGTACAAGGGTTTACTGGTGAAGAGGAAACATTGCCACTGGCCAGTGTTCTCCTGGACTGGGGTGAAACAGGGGGAACTGTGCAACAGGTGGCTGTGACCAACACATTAGCAGTGGATGTGATCTTGGGTAACAATCTCCAGCAGGGGGTGGTATGTGCAGATACCTGTAGCCCAGCGGCCAGGGAAAATTGTAGTTCCCTGAGCCCCCCAGAAGCCACTGGGGAAGATACTGAGAGGCTGGTTCCCCAGCCTGTGTCTCCAGAGGGGAAGACTGATAAAAAGAGGGTAGAAATTTCCCCAGTAGCAAGTAACCACATAGCTACAGAGGGTTACTCTGAAGAGGAAGGGGTGACCTCTTGTCAGAGGGTTGGGACTGACAGTGATCCTGAGGGCCCTGATGCTAGTGCTAGGGACCCTAGTATAGAGACTGAAGGCCACCTGTCCCATGCCTTGGGAAGGTGTGAGGGGTTTGCAGCTGCTCAGAGAAGTGACCCTAGTTTAGAGAAGCTGAGGGCTTGGGCAGACTCGGACAGTGCACAGGGAGGTGACGGCGGACATAGGGTTTATTGGGAAAATGAACTTATGTATACACAGGCAGTACAGACAGAGGGAGGGATGCTAGGCAGACAGCTTGTCATTCCCCAGGGATATCATGAGCAATTGCTCAAGGTTGCCCATGATATTCCCTTGTCTGGTCATTTGGGAATCGCACGCACAATGCAGCGGTTAACTCAGAATTTCTACTGGCCTAATTTCACCCAGCAGGTAAAGGAGTATTGCAGGTCTTGTCACCAGTGCCAAGAAATAGGGAAGGCGGGCAAGAAAACTCAAGCCACACTGATCCCCTTGCCCATAGTGGAGGAGCCATTGCAGAAGGTGGGAATGGATATTGCGGGGCCTGTAAATACCCCCAGCTCCTCAGGAAAAAGGTTTATCCTGACTGTGGTGGATTATGCCACCCAGTACCCAGAGGCAGTCGTCCTATCCTCACTGAGGACAGACAAAGTGGTTGATGCCTTGCTTGGGATTTTCTCCCGTGTTGGGTTTCCGCATGAGGTAATCACCGATTGAGGGGGTTTCTTCATGTCGGACCTAATGAAATGTTAATGGAAGAAGTGTGGGGTGGTGCAGAGATGCACGACACTGTATCACCCCCAAGTCAATGGGCTTGTGGAACACTTCAATGGTACCCTGAAGTCAATTCTCCAGGTGTTTGCTGAACAGCATGGGAGGGACTGGGAGAAATACCTTCCCCACCTGTTGTTCGCATACAGGGAGGTGCCCCAAGAATCAACAGGATTTTTACCCTTCGAACTCTTGTATGGACACCAGGTACGTGGGCCTCTAGACTTGATCTGGGAGGACTGGGAAGGCAAGACACGCCACCCAGGGTACTCCTATTGTGGATTACATCCTAAGGTTTAGGGAAAGGCTGAAGGGGCTTATGGGGACAGCCCAGAGCAACCTGACAGCTGCCCAGCAGAAACAAAAAGTATGGTACAATCGCAGAGCCAGAGCTCACTCGTACATGGTGGGTCAGGAATTCATGGTCCTTATTCTGGTCCGGAAAGACAAGCCGCAAGCTGAGTGGGCAGGACCGTACAGAGTGGTTAGGAAGGTAAATGACGTAGACTACATTGTGGAGTTACCTGACTGTAGACAGACAGAAAGGATGTACCATGTCAACATGGCAAAGCCATATACAAATAGGGCTGACATGGTGTTCGCAGAGTGTAGTCATGGGAAGGGGACAGATGAAGGAGACCCCCTTCTGGACTTGCTGGAAGAGAGTAAGCAGGAGTCCTCTGTGAAGGCAATATAACTGTCTCCCCAGCTGACCCCACGCCAGATCCAGAAAGTGAGGGAGGTTTTAGCAGACTTTGCCCCCTTGTTTAGCGCCAAGCCTGGACTAACCCCCTTAGCAACACACAATGTGGAGACAGGGACACAGACGCCCATATGGCAGACAGCATATCGGGTGTCAGAGGCTGTCCAAAAGGACATTAGAAGGGAAGTGGAGGAGATGCTGGATTTAGGGGTAATCCAGAGATCCCACAGCCCCTGGGCCTCACCCGTAGTCCTTGTACCCAAGCCAGATGGCTCGACTCATTTCTGTGTAGACTATCATGGATTGAATGCAGTCACAAAGTCAGACACCCACCTGATGCACCGGACGGACGAACTCCTGGACAAGTTGGGGGGGTGACCTACCTCATGACCATTGACCTGACAAAGGGATATTGGCAGGTAGATTTGACAGACAGAGCTAGGGAGAGGTTGGCCTTCATCACTCCGATAGGCTTATTTGAGTTCAAATTAATGCCTTTCGGAATGAAGAACGCCCTGGCCACTTTCCAAAGATTGGTGAACCAGGTGCTAAATGGTGCTGAGGAGTACGCTGTGTCGTACCTGGATGACATTGCCATCTTCAGTACCAGCTGGGAGGAACACCTGTCACACCTTAGGGAAGTGCTGGGCAGAATACAGAGGGCTGGGCTCACTGTCAAAGCCGAGAAGTGCCAGGTGGCCATGGGAGAAGTGGCCTACCTCGGGCATGTGGTAAGCCGGGGACAGCTCCATCCTAACCAGATAAAAATAGAAGTAATACAGGCATGGCCCAGACCAGAAACTCAGAAGCAGGTCAGGAGTTTTCTCGGGACAGCAGGGTACTACAGAAAGTTTGTACCTCATTACAGTGCCCTGGCTGCTCCCCTATCTGACCTGACAAAGAAACGGATGCCCAAGAGAATTACCTGGGGTCCAGCCTGTGAGGAGGCCTTTACCAAACTGAAGGAGGCACTGTGCAGTGCTCCTGTTTTGACAAGTCTGGACTACAGCAAAACTTTTATAGTTCAGATTGACGCCTCAGATGTGGTTATTGGGGCAGTACTAAGCCAGACATCCAGCAAAGGGAGGGACCACCCCATAGCCTACCTGAGCTGAAAGCTGCTCCCCAGGGAACAAGCATACTCCACGGTGGAAAAGGACCTTGCCCTAGTGTGGGCCCTAAAGAAATTGGAGCCATACTTGTATGGGCAGCCTTTTGTGGTGCAGACTGACCACAGCCCCCTGGTTTGGTTGACACAGACGGGGAAAAACAATGGCAGACTGCTCAGATGGAGTCTTGCTTTACAAGGGTATGATTTAAAAATCATACATAGGGCCAGAGCCAAGAATAAGAACTCAGATGGGTTGTCCCATATGTTTGAGGGATGAACTGATTTGGGAAGCTCATCCCATGTAGGGGATAGATCCCCCAAATTCAGTCTAGGTGGGGAGGAATTGTCACACTTGGCCCACTGATTCTGATCCCTGTATAAATTTTGTTGTAAATATAAGAAATTAATGTATGATGACTGTGGCAGAAGAAAAGGCTGTCTTACTGGAACTGACACATCAAGACCCCCCCCCAGAGATAGTTCAAAGGACAGGAGGTGGTTTGAGTCTGCAGCTATTTAAAATGCAATTCATTTGTTCAATTTTCTTTGAAGGCAGGAACCAAAGTATCCACTTTATAATGCCCTCGAAGAGATCCTTTGACTTGCATAGTTGCCAGGAAGGACGTGTGGGGAGGGGTGTCGGAGAGATGCCAGAATGGACATTGAAGAGGTTTGATGTCTGGGCCAGGCAGGATCCAGATGACTTTTGAAGGTCAAATAGGCATTCCCAGGAAGCCTTGGGAGGACATCACAGAACCTATTTATGTGTGTGTGTGTGTGTGTGTGTGTGTGTGTGTGTGTGTGTGGTAGAACAAAAACCAGTTCTGACCAGTTACCCTGAGGAGAGGAAATTGAGTATGTCACTTATCATTTTTTTAAAATCTTGTTGGGACATCCTGTGTGGTAAAATATAACTTTTAATACACCAAGGTGGAGTTTAATGATCTCAGAAAGGAGGCTGGCTCAGAACTCTTTTATCCAACTGAGCAAACCTTAGAGACACACAAGACAATATTACTGACTGAGAGAAGAGAGACCCTCAAAGCACTGAAAGAAAGTGAGTATTAGATTAGACCAGTCTAAATGTATGTATTGTAGGAACTGTACTTTTTCCTGTTTGTTTTAAGTCTGTATGTGTTGGGATATATATTTTGTTCTGTAATTATTGTTCTGCTTTGATATTTTTAAAGTAAAGAGATATTTTTTTTCAACGGAACTGTCTGGAGTGCCTTGACATTTCTTTTTATTTAAGTGGAGCTTTTCAAGGTTATAAGTAACACTGTGCATGGACTTATTGTATACCAAACTGGGAAATGGATAGAGTTCTCTAAAGTCTTGCATAGAGTTCTAAGGGTTCATTTGAAAAACCTGGTTGGGCATCCGTAAGCAAAGATATCTGGCCCCCGAAGACAGATTTATCTGAGTCTGATAATTGGGTATGCTAACAAGAGGTTATCAGTTTGAATCCCTCCAGAGCTTTAGACTAAGGTGACTTGAACCCACAAAACAGACAAGAGGTTACCTTGTACTGTTCACTGTATGCAAATCATATGCTCAGAGGTTGGCACTTTGGGAGTAGAGTGCTGACCAGCTGAGCAAGATTGTGACAGTATGTATGAAGATCATCAATGAAAGCAAGTCCATGATGCATCTTATGCCCAAGCAGGTAAAAGTGTTTTTTTTTCAGATATCAGGACTGTGAGATGACACGACTTGATGAGGCAATCACAGTATCAATGCCAGGAGCATATATATGGTATTTATGGCTTGAATCTGACAAGAGTGAGATGCATAAATTGTCAAACAGTAGAAATAGAGTACAGTAGACAATGCTAAAACACAGACCTTAGATTGCCATTGTATGGACCCAGACACACTCTATGAGAACTCACCCTATATACTATTTGTAATAAAGTAGACAATTTCATCCATTGTGAAAAGACAAAAGAACTGATTCCAGAGTAAGGAGCACCTAGATAAGAAGGGTAAGTAACAATGTTATAGAACCTGTCTACACAAGTATAGCAGGCCTTCTATGCACAATTCAGACAAAAGCAACACAGACAACACAAAAAGGCAAGCTGATGATTGTCAAGATAAGAAGTACCTGAAAGTATTGTTGCATCCATCTGAACAAGGGATAGCAGGCTACATCATGTGTAGCAAACATTCTGCACATAGAATAATCATAAGCAATGCTATACAGACAATGCAGTGAGCACCCAGAGAGGCAATATACCAGGATTAACTGAGCACACAGTTAACTAAACAATTAAGGTAGCTGAGAGTCATGCTAACCTACTGACTTGGACAAGGCCCAAAACTTTTGAAAACTGGAAGTAGGATATATGAACTGGCCTATACTGTGACAACTTCCACACTAGACTGCATGAGGTGCAGGTACTAAAGTCAGTATATATAATGAGAAGTTCACAGAGCAATTTACTAAGCACATAGGGTCACTAGCCAGCAGAGAGACATGCCCCAGCCTCTGCTGCCATGACTGACTCAGCAGAGTTTCCATTTGGCTCATGGCACTAGTGCTGGGCCACTAAGGGAGTGAGACTATAATGTCAGATGAGAAGGTGGAACATCTTCCCTATAGCCAGATTGACTGGAGCAAGGGAAGGGGCCAAGGTAAAAAAAAGTCCTGCTGCTGGTGGTTGGAGGGAGGGCTCCACTGCCCTCACAAGCTCTTTGCAATGGAGCCATTGGATCATTGCTGCTGGTGGCCTATGCACTGGGGAGGTTGTCAGATGCACGGTTGCCACCACCAAGCATAGAGGGAGTCTTGCTGTTGGTGGAGGGAGTCCTGTTGTTGGAGACACTGGGTCACCACCATTGGTGGCCTTAGTGCTGGGGGTGAGACGTTATATGTCAGTAACAAAGCACTGTGCCAACAAACACAATAGTAGGTGATGTACTTCAGGGAATGTAAGTTCAGATATATAATGTAATGTCTAGTCCAAGAGACGAGTAGTCAAATGATAAAAGAATAGTCAAATCCAGAGTAAATGGAGAACTGCAGAGGTCCAGTAAACTGTTACTGTAGATTAAGGTCACAAAACATGTTAAATTCCTGAAGGGGATAAACTGTGACATAGGCCATATATGCGCAATGTGAAAACTCTTTTTTAGTATCTTCCCTTTGTTCTCCAAAATGATTGTGAATAGCCCTCAGAGACAAGAACAGTTCCTTTAGGAGCAGGTCAGATAAAAATGTGGATTCTGTGCTACACCAAGCATCTCAGTTTGTCAGGCATAGTTGCAAGACTTAATTTTGGTACTGGGTACCGGTACATGTCTTTGTGACGTCTAGACTCAATTACTTTAATGCTCTTTACTTTGGGGTCACTGGGGGCAACCTATGCAGACTGCAGTTGGTGCAGAATGCTGTGGCAAGACTGTTAACATGCCTTCCTATGTCTGGTCATATAACACCAGTTTTGCAGGAGCTGCACTGGTTGCAGGTCAGGTGGAGGATTGCCTTCAAGGTGGGCTTGCTCACCTGCAAGCCCCTATATGGACCGGGTCCTGGCTATTTGTCTGACCTTCTGATGCATGCCTGCCCACCCGGTGCACTTACTTTGATTTTCCACAGAGGGTTACCTCATGGTTCCCAGGGCACGGCTCAAGACATCTGGCGACAACGCTTTTGCAGTCGCAGGGTCCATCCTGTAGAACTGTCTGCCATGATTTTTGCATGAGGCACCCTCTGTGGAGAATTTCAAAAGTGGCCTTAAGGCACATCTGTTTAGACAAGCATTTGATCTTAGTAAGACTGGAATTTGGGGTTTTAGAATTTTATAGTGCTTGGTGTATTTTAGTATAACCGATCCTATTTATTTGGTTACATCTATTTTTGTTTCTAAAAGTTCTGCACATGTAAAGTGCCCAGATCCTCAGGGATTGGGTGCTGTAAAAAAATAATTTTACTTATTTACTTACTTTTGTTCGGGATTTCTTCCAGAAAGTTGATTCAAAATGAAAATGCTGATACCTGGTGGGGCATTTTGCAGGAGTCAACACCTCCCGATCCCGATCCCCCCTCTCATAGATGTCGTGTGCAAGAATGGTGTAGTTTCTTCAAGCCAAAAGATATGAAAATCCATTAAACCTAATCTACTGACACACTTAAACACAAATACTCACCCACACAGGTCAAGGTGTTACCTCTCTATAAATCTCTGTTGAGACCTCACCTAGAGCACTGTGCCCTGTTCTGGAGTCTTCAACTATGGAAAGATAAGGGCACACTAGGGATGGCACAGCACAGGGTAACCAAAATTATTCAGGTCAACATAGCAGCTCCTAGGAGGACTGGCCTAGGGCACTCAACAGGTATTCATTCAAGGCCAAGTAAGAAAGGTCTGATGTGCTAGAGATCTTCAAGTTTCTAAAATGAATGAACAAGGTGAACTTTGAGAAACTATTCAACAAAAGTAGTAAATCCAGAACACAAGGTCATGAGTGGAAGCTGAAAGGGGGAGGTTCAGGAGGAATGTGAGAAAGTTTTGTTTTACTAAGAGAGTGGCTGAGCCGTGGAACAGTCTGTTAGCAGAGGTGTTGAGCACCAAAAAGATTAATGGTTTCAATCATGGTTGAGACAGATTTAAGGACTTAGTAGTTACTCAGGAAGGTAGTGGTAACACAGGGAGCAAAGGGGTGAATAGTGTATTGAAAGACCCCATATTGACAAAAGGTCTAGGCACATGATAAAGTTTTACCAGCAGACTGGATCAATCATTGGTCTTTTTCCTTTTTTTTTTTTATGAAGCTTTTTCTTCACTTATGCTCAGGGCATTTGCTCATCTCTGTCCCACCTTCTCATGACTGCAGCCTGCTGCCCCTGGGACCTATCTGGTCAGTGAATCCCCCCACAGATTGCCCCCCCATGTCAGGGCCAGAAGCAGAAGGGCCATCCACCCCCTGTTCATGAGTCCAGGTTGGATCAGGTAGCCCAGTCAGCAGTGTGGGTCAGAGGTACATAGCAGGACTTCTTTAAGCCCTCACCATCACTTTTCTATCTTCTCCCTTACTTTCCAACACCGTGGTAACATGGAAAACACATGCACATGGAGGGACATGCCTGCACTCTGGAATCACAGCTGTTTCCACCCACCTTGACCTAAATCTGCCTCCCAGATGTTGGCATGACTTCCAGGTCTCCACCTGGTGGCAGCCAAGAGCCAAGACAACACAGTATCCTGAACCAGGAGAGGAGAGTTGCCTGGCAGCTGCTAGATCTTCACCTAGTCTACCCCCATCGCCAATCCCTGGCACTCTGAGCTCATTCCAGAACTCAGGTTGCTAGTGTGGTAAGAGGTAAGAATTTTAACAAGTGCTCTGTATAATTATTCAGTGGCAGGATATTGGAAGATAGGAACAGTGATCATAACACTAGTTTTTGTATTAGAGGGAAAAATCCTCTACCAAATCAACCTAGATTTATTTCATTTTGTTCTACTGGAAATCTTGATTACGTAGCATTTTCAAGAGATCTGGATAGTATAAACTGGGAAAGGCTTAAATTAATTCCAGTCATAGATCTGGCCTGGAGTTATTTTTTAGGACAGAGCAAAAGCAAGTATATCATTTGCATCAGTCTATTAAAACTAAGAAGGTAAAACAGTATTCTGCCCCCTGGTTTTCCTACATGATAAGGAAACTAAAAAGATCAAAGAAGCAAGCCTGGGAGTGAGCACGTGAATCTTTTCAGAAGCATGATTGGGAATACTATCAAAAGTTAAGGAATTCCTATCTAGTGGCAGTTAGAGAAGCAAAGCAAACTTACTATAGTTTAAAGCTTGAGGAAAACACTGGGGATCCAATAACATTTTGGAATATAATTAATGGGATAAATGGTCAATTTAAACAAATGGTATGTCCAAGTAATATCGAGGTACCAGGGGGTAGAGGGGAGAAATCAATAGCCAATGTATTCAATGAGTATTTCGTAAACTCAGGAAACTTTTTTGAAGACTCAGTCTTTGAAGCTGGAGAAAAAGGGTTGTGTGTTAAAACAGAAAACTCGCTGGATTTTGATTTCTGTAAAATAGAAGAGTATGAAGTTATTGAATTATTGTTGGATTTGAAAACAAATAAGAGCTGTGGACCTGATAAATTGACCCCCTCTCTTTTGAAATTCTCAGCCCTTCAGATTGATGCTCTCCTTACTTGCTTGTTTAATTGCTCTATAACTGAGGGGAAGGTTCCAAGTGATTGGAAGTTGGTCAGGGTTACCCCAATTTTTAATGACAACTAACAAATTGCAGACCTATCCCTTTATTGTCACAGGTCTCGAAAGTGTTTGAAAAACCTATAACATTGAGGATAATGTATGGTCATCGATTGTTAACTGGTTTGTTAACCATCGGGAGGTTGCAAGGGCGACCATGTAAACCTCGAAAGCGAAGCTCAAGAGGTTTACGTCACCATGGAAACCTCGAGATGGGTTAAAAAAACGGTAGATGATCAATGTACCATACATTATATTTTATAGTGTATGGTACCGTTTATGTTTAAAAAATGAGAAAGCTGTTCCTTAATGCAGTTTTTTTTGTGCCACTGCTGCTCGGCTCCGGGTCATGCTCTCGCCCCATGGCCATTTCAAGGCCACCCGATCAAGTTGCACACATGTGAAGCCTGTTCCTGGTTGTTTACCCATCGATGTGACATACCATTGATGGGTTAACAACATTGTGACATCACATTGATGGTAAAACGTTGTTATAAAAAAGTGGATTTCTACCTATAAGGCAGTATAGCGCAGTGGTCTAAGGCTCTGAGCTGCAAATTTGGTGACATCCAGCAGACCAGACCTGGGTTTGAATCCCACAGCTTCCACTTGCATACTGTGTGACCCTGAGCAAGTCACTTAACCTCCTTGTGCTCCCAGGTCACTCCTGTAAAAAAGCTTTCAGCTTAGTGTGCTATATCTGGTTAAACAACTAAATAACGTTCTACCATACATTATAAAACAATTGACAGACATTCTGAATTAGAGTGATATATATGATAAATATCAGTCAGGATTTTGTAAATCTCATGGTATGGTTGTCTTCATGGTGAGGGTCTTGGATGAGGTCAATGAAGCTATGGACTTGGGTCATTTGACCAGGCCATCTTTGTTGACCTCTGCAAGACCTTCAACATGGTTGACCACCAAATTCTCTGGCAGAGACCAGCAAACTTAGGGGTGTCAACAAGTGCAGTAAAATGGTTCAGGTCTTATTTGAGTGATTGTATACAAACCAGTAAGGCAAATGATATTTATTCTACACCATTGCCCATAGTCTGAGGGTTCCCCCAGAGTTCGGAACTCGGACCGTTGTTATTTTTGGTCTACTTAAATGGCTTTGGTAATAATATTTCAGCAATGGCATATCATTTGTATGCCGATGATTCCATATTATATACCTCAGCTCCAACCTTGTCTGAAGTTCAGGTTAGTTTACAAGCAGCCATTAAAGATCAATGGCAACCATTTTACACATTGTTGAAAAAAAGCCTGAATTCAAGTCCCCATGTCATGAGTAGTGTTTCCTGAAAATGTCATACTATTTGGTTTTGTGGTTTTCTTTAAATCAGCATTTGTTAACTTGTTTTGCACTAACTGGAAATAGTCAGGCTGTTTCTGTCCCTCTGACTGAGCCTTGGAGAGTGATGACATCATACTGGAGTAAGCTACTGCTTCAGCAGTACAAGCCTCTGCTTGACTGAGGAACTAAAGAGCTGTAAACTTCCTAATTAGAACAGTCTGTAGAGTTAATTGTTTGCCATCCAGGGTTTTTACTGACTTTAGTCTGTGGTTTGTGTTCAGATGAATTTGTTGAAAATCTAGCATTTTGTTCTTATAAAAAGCAGATCATCTGCATTTCAGTGCTGAATTGAAGTGGTATGCATTTGATAAATCAGCTTGCCTGTATCACAGCTGGGAGTTCTTTCCCATCAAAACTCTGTTGTTTTTTCTAACTATATAACACTGAGTTGTTTATTTAATGGTTATAAAATAAATCTAACATTTGTTAATTCATACAAGTAGTTTGTCTTTTAGGTAGCCTCAATAAATCGGTTCATATAAGAACATTGTTTTTCTTTTATATTGAAAAACAGGTGCCTGCCACACTCTGCTATATCAGGCACTTGTACTATATGATCTCACAAATTTCATTTCTTTGATGGTTTCTGTGTAAAAATACATCATGTGTATGTATAACTAGCAACACTATATGGCATCCTAATGCCCCCATCTCCTGCCTACAGTTGCAGCTGCTGCACTCTGCTGCCCTCTGTCATCTGCCCCACAAGCCCCCTGTCTCCTGCCCAACATTTGATGCTGCTGCACCCTGCTTCCCACTCTCTTCTCCCATAGAGTCAGGGCTGCTGTACCCTGTTGCCCCCATCTCCTGCCTGAACAAGCAGGGCAACTGCACCCTGCTGCCCCTGCCTGAACAGTTGTGGTTGCTGTACCCTGCTGCACCTTGTCCCCCCAAGTCAGATCTGCTGTACCATGTTGCCCCCTGTTTCTGTCACCACAGTCAGGGCTGCTGTGCTCTGCTGTGCCCTAGAGTCACATGTCCCCTGCCTCCACATTTGGGGTTGCTGCACCATGCTGCCCATGCCACCAGAGATGAGGCCTTTATTGCACCCTGCTACCTACTTTCATTTTCCCAAATGGGCAGGGCTGCTGCACCATGCGCATCCCCATCTCACAGTCAGGGCTGCTGTACTCTGATGCCCCCCCATGTCTTGCCCCACAATCCAGGCTTTTGTACCATGCTGTAGTCTGTCCCCTGCCAGCACAGCCAGAGCTGCTGCATACCATTCCTGTCTACGCAGTCAGGGCTGCTGTGCCCTGCTGTACCCTACAGCCTTATGCCTCCACTGCCCCATGACTCCACAGTTAGCATTGCTGCACCATGCTGCCCCCTGCCACCAATGTCAGCTTTTTTGCTACACTACCCAAAAGAAAGAAAACAGAAAAAATACTTTCATCTTGTGTTATGGGAGTGAAGGACAATAGGCAGTAAGGTGGAGAAGTCCTGACTATTCAGCCAGGAGACAAGGGAGGCATTAAGGTACAGCAGCCCAACCTGTGGGACAGGGTGCAGCAGCCACACCTGGGTGGAACTGACACAGTTATAGGGCAGAAGACAGGGTGCAGCAAATGTCATAACTCTTGTGGCAAGTAGCATCATGGTGCAGCAGCCCTAACTGTGGAGGCAAGGGGCTCTAGGACACAGCAGGCAACAGCAGCCCTGCCTGAGTAGGCAGGAGCAGGGTGAAGCAGCCCTGACTGTGATGGCAAGGAACTGTGGACAGAATGTGCAGAAGCCTTGACTGTGGGGATGAACACAGGGGGACATCAGGGTACAGCAACCCTGACTGTGGGATGGGGTGCACATAGTGCAGCAGCCCTGGCTGTTCATGCAGATGATGGGGGCAACAGAGTGCATAAACCCCAACTGTGTGGGAGATGTCAGTGGGCAGCAGTGTGCAGCAGCCTCAAATGTGGGGCAAGAGACAGGGGGCTTGTGGGACAGGGGACAGGGCAGCAGAGTACAGCTTCCTCAAATATGGTGTAGGAGACAGTGGGCACCAGGATGCTCTATACTGTTTCTAGTTATACATGATGTATTTTCACACAGAAACCATCAAATAACTAAAATTTGTGAGTATATATAGTACATGTGCCTGAAATAGTAGAGTATGGCAGGCACCTGTTTGTCAATCTGAGAAGAAAAGTATTGTTCTTAAATTGACCTATTTATTGAGGCTACATCACTACATAAACTACTGGTATGAATTATCAAACTTTAGATTTATATCCACTAAATAAACAACCTAAACTTATACAATTAAAATAAAAAACAGAGTTTTGATTAGACAGAACTAACAGCTGTGATACAGGCAAGCTGATTTCTCAAATGCATACCACTTCAGTTCAGCACTGAAACCTCAAATGATCAGCTTTTTAGAAGAACAAAATTATAGATTTTCAGCTAATTCATCTGAACACATGCCAGAGATTGAGTTAGTAAAAATCCTGGACAGCAAACAATTAACTCTACAGACTGCTCTAATTAGGAAGTTTACAGGTCTTCTTCAGTCAAGCAGAGCCTTGCACTGCTGAAGCAGTAGCTTACTCCAATATGACATCATCACTCTCCAAGGCTCAGTCAGAGGGACAGAAGCAGCCTATTTCCAGTTAGTGCAGAACAAGTTAATATATGCTGATTTGAAGAAAACCACAAAATTAAACACCATGAAATTTTCAGGAAACACTATCCATGACAAAGGGACTTAAATTCAGTTTTATTTAACAATGTGTAAAATGGTTGCCATCGATCTTTAATGGTTTGCAGCAATACTTTACAAGATCAAAGCTTAAAATAAATATAGGCAAAATAAAATGCATGGTTTTTCGTACCAACTTTAAATTAAAAAATATCTCAGAACTAAAAACTGCAGCTGTAAAAGGAGAAAAGTTGGAGACTGTGGTGTTTTACAAATATCTTGGTTACTGGCTGGACTCCATGGGCTCAGACAATGTGCATGTGGCAAACCTTATAAAAACAGTTGGGAAAAGGATAGGGATATTATATCAAAATAAAAACTGTTTGGGTGGAAACATGATTAAAAAGATTATTGAGACTCAGACATTTCCCCTATTAGATTATGGCCATATGCCGATCAAACATTGACACCTCAGCTGTGAATGACAGTACAGCGACACAGCAACAAGTCACTGTACTGTCACCGTGGGACCCCAGCACTGCTTTCTCAGGGTATTGCACCCCCTCACTGAATCAACTCAAACTAGAAGTTAATTATCTTAAGTATGTGGGGTGAAGGGGGCAGAGCCCCCTGCATGGGGGGTTCTGGGGGTGAAGCCCCCCAGAAGAAAACACAGTGTTCTGAGACAGATTCTTGCCACCCACAATTGTGGTCAACATAAATCCATCACTGTAACGTTGGTCAACAAAATATTTGTTGAACCGGCATTGTAGAGCCTATAGGGGATGTTTTATATGATTTTTAGAATAATAACAAACTTCATAAACTAGATGTTCTATATAACTGCCTGGCCAGGTTGATCTCTAATGCCCCAGGGATACACATCATTGCCAAATGTATAGTAGCCTCGGATGGCTGTCTCTGTCAGAGAGATGTCAATTTCATAAATTCATACTGGCATACATAAGTGTGTTAGGCAAAACTGCCACCTACTTAACTGAAAAACTGCAGGTTAAGAAAATAAATGCCTCACTTAGAAAGTCTGCTTACTGTGAATTAGTTGTCCCAAAGATAAAACTAAAACGATTGATGTACTTCTTCAGCCATCTGGTTCCCTCATATTGGAACAGTTTACCTTCTAAATTTCGATTACTGGATGTCAAATTTTCATCTTTGCATGTTATAAAGCAATGGTTTTGGATAAGACAGCAAGTCTGAAAAGAGATTGTTGTGGCTGATTTAGATAATACTTTATATTGAATGTACTAACATGTATGCACTGTATAGCTGTTTACTTATGTTATTTGTGAGTATGTCTACGTATGTGTAATGTAAGTATTTTTTACTGAGATATTGGGTCACCAATTTATAGAGGATTGTGTATGATCACTCATAGACAACAAGGGTATTTTTCACTCGAGAGGTTTCCATGGTAACTGGAGAACTCGAGAGGTCTCGTTACCATGGAAACCTCGAGAGATGAAAATACCCCTGTTGTGTATGAGCGATCATACACAGTCTTTAATAGTGTATGGTCATTCATAAAAACACTGCCCTTACTTTCTTTGAGATTCTTGTGTGGTTTTCGGTTCCTTCCAGCCTGTTTCACTGCCGCTGCCATTCTTTGCGCTTCGCCAGTCTCCTGATTGCACATGCGCACTCAGCTTTCACGCATGTGCATCCACCTTCTAGGTGTTATGCTGCAGTAGCTACGTAGCTAGTGCAGCACAACAGCTATGATGACGTAGCTAGTGCAGCGAAACAACGCTGTTGGGAGCATGGATTTCCATGCTCAGCAGCGTTCTACCATACACTATAAAAGAGTTTTACTCAGTGGTCTAACCCTTAATAAAACGAATGAACAAAGGTAAGGCACCACAGTGCCTCAGCTACCTATATCACTGGGTCGCCCGTTGGTCTTTTTCTGCTATCATTTTCTATGTTTCTGTTTCTATTTTTCTTTGAAAATGAATTGATATAACAGAATTAAATCATGGTCTCTTCATTGTTTTTCTACTACTGTAATGGATTTATAGAATTACCAAGATAACAGTTAGAAGTTTCTGGTGTAGTATTAGCCACTGCTTAACAATTAGTTCATAGACTGCAGCGAGAAAGAAATAATGTGACCCACAGGGACTTTAACCCAGGCCTCCTGAATACCAGCCTGGTGCTCTAACCATGGAGCTACAGGAACACATGGTTTGAGCTGGGGTTCCCAGACACACTTCCTTCCTCTGGTATTACATATCCTGCAACTAGAAACAATCAAGATGACAATGAGATATTTTTGAATCTGGTAATAGCAGTAGAAGTACTGTTTTCTCTCACTTTCTATCTCATTACCTGATTTTTTTACAGTTGTGATCTCAAATAATCTCCCAATTCCCTTTCCCCTCAGTGCTCACATGCTTCCCTTCATCGGCATTTGAATCTACCCAACAGCCATGAATTTCAACCACACCCTTAACCCTCACTTTCTCACTCACAGTTAGGGCGAAGTGGCCAAAATTCACTCCGTGAAGTGATTCGCAGAGGCAAGGCAAGGCAAGGCAAAATTTATTTAAAAGACGCCCAATCCCTGAGGCTCTGGGCACCGCACAATCAATTAAAACAAGCATTTCAGCATAATAAATATAAAAATATACACATAAATGCAGATCATTTCAGAACTAAACATTTAAATATAAATCTTTATCGAAACATTAAATTAAATTAGATTAAATGCCTTAGAGAAGAAAAAGGCCTTTAATTGGGCCTTAAAAACATCCACCGATGAAGACTGTCTGACCATAGTTGGTAAGGAATTCCACAGAAAAGGGGCCGTGGCACTAAATGCCCTATCACCGGCTGATTTCAGCCTAGTTCTGGGAATGGTCAGGAGGCATTCATTGGAGGAGCGAAGAGGGCGCATGGAGAGAGCAGGTGACAGAAGATCTAACAGGTAACCAGGGCCCTGTCCGTGTAGGGCCTTATAGGTAAGAAGACCTACCTTAAAGAGGACTCTCCACCTGACTGGCAGCCAGTGCAATTCATGCAGAACCGGTGTGATATAACAAAACTTTTGCTGCCCGGTCAACAACCGGGCAGCTGTGTTTTGCACAAGCTGCAATCTGCGGAGAGACCCTCCCGTGACCCCGAGATAGAGCGTGTTACAGTAATCAGCCTAGATGTGACTAAGGCATGTATCAGAGTAGGGAGGTCCAGAGGCGGAACAAGGGATTTGATTCTGGCAATGTTTCTGAGATGGTAAAACAGGTACAAACCACAGAGGATATTTGAGCCTCCATGGTTAAATCCCTGTCCAGAATCACGCCACAATTTAGCACCCAAGCGGAGGCCTTCAATGGCACAGACCCTAGGACAAGCCCCGTTTCTGTGTCAGAGGCCATCCTATCATGAGCTCTGTTCGACTCCACTACTAATACCTCCGTCTTATCGGGATTCAGCCGCAACCAGCTGGAGGCCATCCAGTCGTTAATCTCGGTCAGACAGATATTAATCACATCCACTGCATTGGATGTTCCTGGGGCAAAGGAAAAATATAGCTGAGTATTATCAGCATAGCAATGAAAACTCAAGCCATATTTCCTAATGATCCCACCCAGAGGCAGCATGTACACTGCGAACAACATTGGAGCCAATACTGACCCTGGGAACTCCACGAAAGAAGCAGACTAGGTGTAGATGAGAATTTCCCATCACAACCTGCTGCCTCCTGTTAGTAAGAAAGGACTCGAACCATTTGATGACATTACCGGTGAGTCCGCATAGGTCCCCAAGGTGAGCAAGCAGCACACAATGGTCCACAGTGTCAAATGCTGATGAGAGATCGAGGAGAACCAGAATTGTCTTATCTCCCCGGTCTCTAGCCCTGAGAAGGTCATTCTGCACCCGAACAAGTGCAGTTTTGGTGCTATGTCTGGCATGAAAAGCTGACTGGAAGGGTTTGTATAACTCATGAGATGTGAGGTGCCCTTCCAACTGAAGCGCTACCACTTTCTCAATAACCTTTCCTAAAAATGGAAGGTTAGAGATTGGACGGAAATTTGCCATGATCTCCGGGTCCAAAGATGGCTTCTTTAAGAGGGGTCTCTCCAGAGCCTCCTTCAAGGCATCCAGAAAGACACCCTCAGAAAGGGAACACCATACAATCATGGCAAACGCCAGGCCAACAGAGTCAGCACATCTCATTAAAAAACGCGTTGACACCGGGTCCAGTTCACAAAAGGTGTGCCTCACATTGGTTGCTACCTCAATGACCTCACTATCCTCCACTGGTCTAAACTCTCCCCAACCAGGCGGAGTGCACTCAGAACACATCAGGCGATCACTGCCAGCTGTATCATTTCTGGCTGAAGGAGCCACCCGCCGGATTGCAGACACCCTATCCAAAAAGAATCGAGCAAAATCCTCACAGTCAGTATTGGAAAAAACCTTCCCGGGCCATAGACAGACAGGATGTAAAAGTCTATCAACGGTCCGGAAAAGTGAGGCTGGTCGGTTCCTTCTGGCAGCAATCTCCCTAGACAGAAACACTGTCTTCTTACGGTTGATTGCCTCCTGGTACCCACCATAGTGGGCACGCAGGGCCAGTTTGTCCACATCCAGATGGGATCTCCTCCAGCAGTGCTCCAATCTCCGACCCAGTTTCTTCATCTCCCTGAGCTCACCATCAAACCATGGCGACCTCAGGTAAGAAGTCCTGGGTCGTATGACGGACAGTGTGAGGGAGTTTATGGTGTCGGATAACACTCATTATAGGCATCAACTCCGACCACCACACCTCCTGCGCGCATCACCCTCTAGATAAATTCACTGCCATGAGAAAACCCTCAGAGGTCAAACCCCGTAAAGGGCGACAGCGAATCATCTCAGCAGGGGAAGGGCTTATGGCGGGAGCCCCAAGCGTGAACTGGACCGTGCAATGATCAGACCAGAGAACTGGATCAATCTTAGGATCACTAATATCAAGTCCCAGTGAGAACACCAGGTCCAACATGTGGCCATCCCGATGAGTTGGTAAAGTAACTGCCTACGTCAAACCAAGGGAGGACATGATCCGGGAAAGCTCACAACCATGTCCATGATTCATATCGCCGAACCAAACATTGAAATCCCCCAGAAAAACACATCTGGGGGATTCCAATGATGCAACGGCGATGAAATCTGTGACCTCCTGCAGGAACTCCCCCATCAACCCAGGAGGGCAATAAATGAGAAAGATCCTGCAGCCCGCATCAGGTCCTCCCCAGACGGCCACACATTCAAAAGAACCTGGGGCTCTCACCGGGTGCACGGTAAAGTTCAGGCTGGATCTAAAACAGATGGCTACACCACCACCCCTGCGCTACACTCTGGGACAGTGTACCACAGTATACCCAGGGGGGACTGCAGCCTCAAAAATTGGGCCCGCATCATCTCCCACCCAAGTTTCCATGATAAAAGCCAGATCGACCAATGAAACCTAGGCAGCAATAATTGTTGTCTTATTTCTGATCGATCTAGCATTACAAAGCACTGCCGTCAGGGGACTTGGGGGTGATGCAGCCCCACAGGTTACCTGGCCATTTGATCTAATAGGCTCCCTGGGGATGGACACCAAACACGACTGGCCTCTCCCATGTGTGCCCGTCGCAACCCAGGGCATCTCCTGGACCTGACAACTTCAATTCTCGCATAACCCGAATTAAAGTTTCTTGATAGTGCGTGACCAACACTATCCCTGCCAATCCCCACCTCCCGGCAACGTCTGGTAGTAACATCAGAAACCGGAAGGGGGATGAAAGGGTGCAGGTCGCGCAGCATCAAGTTATCATACACAATTCTAGCCCCTCTCAATCCCCCCATATCATATATATATATATATATATATATCTCCAAGGCACAACAAATACAAAAAGTAGTAACTTATATATAAAATATATATAAAATAACCCACCAAGTCTAACTTCTAAAATATGACAGACCTACTAATAACCATGCCCTCAAAAAGACTAGTTCTACAACTACACATAATAAAGGCTGTATAAGTAAACAGTTGATTACCAAATGCACATACTAAAATGTAGCCTCACCCCCCTGTATCAGCTAAGCATTTCCAGTGCCGAGTGGCACTCGCGCCACTCATAACGCTCACGCTTGCAAGCGGAGCGAGATTTTAACAGGGGAAATTCAGGAGGACACTGAGGTCCTAGCTCCCCCCAGTTCACAAAAACCAAAGCTTATCAACGAAAACCCTGCTTGCAGTCTCTCACACTGCGTAGGTATAATGTCAAGAGTAATGCAAAATCCACAAAGTAATCCACAACGTGAAGTGGAGTACTTTGTGTCATAATGAGCAATGTGAAGTCCATTGAAACCAATGACTTTGCATTATTCCACCTTCCCCAAACTACTTCTCCACCAATTTTAAGGTGAAGTACATTGAAATCAATGTACTTCACATGACTTCGCCTTGTTATTGAGCTGAAAGGTGAATTTTGCAGTGATTCATGGGATTGCAGGTCTCATGGGCTCTAGACTGTTCTGCACAGCCTCAGTTCTGTGTAGTGTGTGTGTAGTGGAAGATGGAGACAGTTTCCTCTCAGAGTTCTGTGATTCAAATCTTCTAAAAGCTGTTAAAAAAGCCTTTTTGAGTCATTTTATTTGCTCACAATTTAGTACATCGATTGTAGGAAACCTTTCTGTGCTCATATCATCGAGTGTTTATTGTTTGTGTGTGGATTTTGAATGTTAATTTAGAACATTCAGTTTGTGTACTGACAGACACTTGAAGTGTGCTTTGGGGGAGGGGCGTATCTGTGGTGGAGGTAGGTTAAAACTGGGAGAAAAAGACAGGCTTTGTTTTGGTTATGTTTTTATTGTATAACTGTGTTAATGTACACACAGTAATATTTTCAATAATTCTTAAATTTTTTTTTTGCTGATTGTTGTGTTGCAGCACTGCATAATTTCCGTTTGTTTAAAAGATGTGGTTATATTATTGAAGTTTTCAGTTTGCTATGCATTACTTGCAGTATAGCATGTGTGTGTGAGTGTATGTGATGAGTGCCATCAAATCAGACACATTTTATTGTGCCACGGAGTAATTGCAGCAGTGTGAACCTGCTATCCACCGCACCTGCATGAATTTTTTGTAATGCCTTGTGGTATCTTTACTGGCAGTTGACTATTACTGCCATGCACTACCCCCCAACTGACAAAAGGTATTCTTTTCTAGATTTGGATTTGTGACTTGTGAGCACTGGTTAGGTGGTGTTGTGCCTTTGCATCTGCATCTTTTGAGTGCACAGTGCAATCTTAATCTATCTGTGTGTTTGCATCTCCTTAGGGACCAATCTCCATCTGTAACTTAAGTCACAGTTGTTTGTTTGGCTTCCCCTCAGAGTACTGGTGTGGTGCATATCTCTGTGTGAACATTGTACTTATTGATGTGCGTTTTTAAGTCAGGGCTATCATCCCGAGTCACTCATGATACAAATCACGTTCTTCATCTTCACGGTCACGATTCATGAATCACAAAACTGTAAGTCTTTTTGTAGTTAGTTCCATGTAAGCCTGTTTCATAGTATTTTGGGTCTTGGCTTCAGTTACCATTGTACTCATTGATATGAGTTTTCAAATCAGGTAGTTTTGTGTGGTACAGGTCAGGGAAGTACAGCCATAGGTATTCTTGCTCCCGTACAGTTTATTATCATTGGTCATGTCACACCAGACACTCAACATGAGACAAATCATGTTCTTCATGAATCAAAGCAGTTAATTCTTTTTTTCAGTTCTGATGATACGCTGAAGACCTGTAAAGATAACCAAAACATTGATGAACCTTTTTTAACTTTTTTAAATAATGCCCCCCTTCCAAAAAAATTACTTACCTTCACTGGCTTTTTTTAATTTTATTTTCTTTATTCACCTACACCCCCCAGGCATCCTTCAGGAGTGTCAACTCAGAATTCACCCTACTCCCAGCCTGAACCCCCACATCTCCCATGATCCCTTCCCCCAAATGGCCACAGGTAGGCTCAACCCCCGGTACCATCTCCGGGGCTGATTCCATCCTCCCTCGATGTCTGGCTCTTAAGTATGAAGTGCCTTACCTGCTGTTGATGGGTCGGCCATGGAGGGAGATCTGGGTGCATCTGGTCTGGCATTTGGGATGTGGGTGATTCCCCTGGGGTCACCGTCATCTCACCATAGGTGTAGGTGGCTTTTTCTTTCTTTTCCCCTCATGAGTGTGGCATGCAATAGTGTTAGCATGCAGGCTATCTTCGTAGATGCCTGCCATGCTCATCCCCCCAATTTTTTATGTCCCACACATGTAGTACCCCCCAGTCTCCACTGGGGGCCACTGATGCACCAGGAGACCCCTGGATCCCTCCCCAGGAGAGGAGAGCAGTCCTCTGGATGCTCAATCCATCTCCCTCCCCTGCCGACCCCCAGTGCCCGGGCTCACTCCCGAACCCGGGTCGCCAGTGCAGTGCAAGGTGTGGCATCCAGTGCCTCAACCCTCAGCAGCACTGGGCCAGCTACCTTCACTGGCTTAACAGTATTCAAATGCCAAAATTCCTCATCGAGCCAAGAAATGCACACCCCAAGTTTGACTATATTACTTGTGATACAAATATGTAATGGATATGAACTCAGGTTCTGTGGAAAACCATGTTGGTGCCAGGTACATTAACTTACCAAGGGAAGTATTAGTGTACACACAGAGGGCATCCTTCCTGTTGAGGGTCAGTGCAGCAGACATTGGGCAACCAACAGCATTATCACATCATCATGGATGATTAACTCAATGGTCGGGTCATCTTTCTACCACATCATTTGACCAGACACTGTGCATCAGCCCAGTCAGGTCAAGAAGCATTACATGAAATTCCAAAACCAACAGCAGGAAACATACTGTAGTTCTTATTGGAGTGTGTGCACGCATGACTGAGTGCATCATTAATTCTGGGAGACTTTGTATTTCTTGTTACACTCTCATTTCACTTCATCAGCACTGGGGAATTTTCTGGACTCAAGTCAGTAGAATTTTGGGGATGCACATTAATTCTGGTGACTGTGTGTGTGGGGGGCTGTCAGTATTGTTGTCACTTCACCATACTTCATGTTAAGGCGGAATGACAATGCAAAGTAATAATTACAAGGCAAAGTGAGCCTTTCATATTGGCCACTCCATGTAGCAGAATGACAATGCAAAGTGCCCACTTTGGGGCACTTCACTGGTGAAATTTTAATTCTCTGCATCTCTACCGCAGTGCTAGTACCTATTGTCCCATAGTTCCACTGTAAAAAAGAAACATTTTAGAGGAACTACTAGACATAAAAGAAACAAACAAGTGGGGTGGTGGTGGCTGAAGACTGCAGTATCTACAGACAAAAAAAAAAAGCACTATGGTAGTCACAGTAGGACAAATGTTCCAAGGCAATAAAAACACAGGAAGTGCATACAAGCAAAAGATTTCTAATTTTTACCTCAATGGTTTAATAATATTCATAAATACATAAAAACATTAAATTGTTTCTCTATTCCTTGGACAAACTTAGATATTAGGATGGGAAAAAGAATAAGGGGTGTCCAAAAAGTCATGGACTTTAGTACGTTACAAAGAAACAATATAATTAAATGGAAGGATCTAATGGCACAGGATAGTTTTCCTACATATCAAGAGTTACTGAAAATAATGACGGTAAGAAATTGGAGCAGTTTATGCTATATTATGTTACGGGAGAAGTTTAAAAAATGCAAGAATGTGTTTGGAGGACCACAGAAGAACCTTGTACAACAACATGAAAAGGAAATTCTTAAAGGTCCAGTAAAGTTGCTTGCTAGGTTCTACAACATTTCAAAATCAAGGAATAGAGCAGCAACAAAGAAAATAAATAAAAAAATGGAACATGGTGGCTGGAACTATTTCAACAAGTAATCAATGGTATAACCTTAGATGTTTATCCAATAAACTATATGTATCAGCCAAGAATAAATCTATTCAGTACAAAATTAATAATAGAGCATACATCACACCCAACCAATTAAATAAAACCAATAAAGATTATCTGAAACTATGCCGGCATGGTTGTCATCAGAAAGGGGACATGTTTCACTGCCTTTGGGGATGATAAACAGTAAGAGACTGGTGGCACTTTGTTAGCACAATAGTTTCCTTGTGGTTGGGAAAATTAACCCTGTCTAGACCAGAAATATTCCTATTTAATGATTTTACACAAACATCACTAACACCTATTCAAGGTAAAATAGTGGCACCAGCCTCCATGGCCCTAAAAAGAATTATTTTAACTAATTGGAAATCCAATCATCTCCAAGATATTAAGATACAACAATGGTAGACTATTTTTTATGACACTTTATTAATTGAAAAGGTTGTATATGAAACTGATGAAATTATGGATACTATCCAGGGCACTAGCTGGAAAGAAATTGTAAATAATTTACCAGCTCTCTTCAAGATATAACAATGATATACTGTAACTACAGGTCTTATATCAATAGGTGGAGGGGGTATAAGTATCTATATGTATATGTTTTTGTTCTATAACACTATGTATTTGCAATATGTCATATGTATGTGCCAATATTTATGTAATATTTGTATGTATACAAGATATATAGGCTATGCAATATTATAACATCAAATAAAAACTATTTAATAAAAAAAAGGAAGTGCATACAAGTAGGACTACTTTATTAAAAATATGCAGACCTGTTAATGTACACATGTATAAACATAATTTAAATTTCTACTGCCATGTAAAAAAAGGACCCATTTTATAAGTGCAATAAGACACTCAAGCAATGTACATTAGACACTTCTAATGCATGGCTAGTGGCTGAAGACACTCAGCCTGTGGCCTCATAACTCACTATGCCCTGGCCACATGTTAAAGTGTCTAATGCCCACCATGTCATGTCTTATTGCTTGTGTGTAGATCTGGACTCTATAACTGAAAAGGCACAGAGACAGGCTGAAGACAATACAGTGCAGGACACCCAAGATGATACTTCAGAAATACTGAGAGTAGGGTCTATACTCTACACGAGAAAAGAAACAGGTCAGGCTGAAGGCAATACAGTGCAGGACAACTAAGATGATACATGAAACATATTGTGTGTAGGTCTGTACTCTACTCCTGAAAAGGGACATGGAAAGGCTGAAGAAAACACAATGAAGGACAGTCAAGATGTTACTTGAATAATATTGCATGTAGGTCTGTACTGTACACCTGAAAAGGGACAGTGACAGACTGAAGGCAGTGCAGGGCAATCAAGATGATACTTAGCAGCAGTGTAAAATGAAGGAGGACAATTTGAGAACCTCAACATGTACTACTTGGAGGACAGAAGGAAAAGGAGGAACAGGAAGAAACATGCAAATACCTCCTGGGATGCAACAAGGGAGGCCATGTAAAGCTGTTCTGACTGAAACAAACTTTGTCCATCAGGGAGCACACTTTAAAGGTGTGTGTGTGGGGGGTGGGAGGAGCTCAGAAAACATTGCATGTTAAGTATTTTTTTCACAGACAAGGTAATGGATAAGAGAAATAGCCTACCCAGTGCAGTAGTCATTGCAAAAATCATAGCTGGGTTTAACAAACTCTAGCCAGAGCCAATATGGCTGTTGTGAGCTTTTGGAGCGATGCTGGTGAGGGGAAACAACTGCTGCTGAATGCATGTGAATGTCACATGCAATATAACAGCCAGAGCCAATAAGGTTGTGAAGTGCTACCAAGTGATGTAAGTTACACATGTGCATAGAAATCAGTCAACGCCCAGGTGTAACTTGGCCATATGGTGGAGGTGTTGCACCAAATTTTCAACATGGCCTTTTTTGGACCCCTCCTCATGAACAGTGCCAGTGTCATTCTGTTCAATTGTCCCAAAAGGTGACTGCAGAGACTAAATGCGCTATTCTGCGCCACAGGTGTGAAAACACATTTCGGGCAGGTTGTGGAAAATTACAACTGTGCTGTTGTGAAGGAGGTGTACAAAACTGGCAATGTTAAAAATGTGAAGTGAAAATATTAAAATTAGCGACATTAGGAGCGTGCACAAAGAAATGTCAGCGCTATATCGCATGATCATTTTCGAATGTGTTCACCAAATTTTCAACATGGCCTTTTATGGACGCCTCCTCATGAACAGTGCTAGTGTCATTTTGTTCAATTGTCTCGAAAGGTGATTGCGCAGAGCAAACACGCTATTGTGTGCCACAGGTGCTAAAACACATTTCGAGCAGGTTATGAGACATGAGAGCTGTACTGGTTTGAAGGAGGTGTGCAAAAAATGGTAGTTGTACAAATGTGGAGTGAAAATAGTAGAAACTGCACAACGCACACTCATAATGCAGTCATTTGTTGGAATTTTGTCACCAAATTTGCAACATGGGCTTTTTGGGACCCCTCCTCATGAACAGTGGCAGTATCATTTCATGAATCGGTCCCAAAAGGTGATTCCATGTAGTGACCGGAAATCACCTTCCGGGACCGAGTAACAAAATAACAGTGACAGTTTTCATCAGGTGGGGTCCCAAAAACCCCATGTTGAAAATTTATGCCTAAAAAAATGGCTGAGACATCAGCATAACTTGAAAATCCCATTGAATGGCTGTATAGGACACGTATCTTTAATTCTTCAGTTCACGGTTGGGCTTTGAAGAGTGCAGACATGTCCTGGTGCAGAGAAGATGGCAGCGCCAACCTCCAGAGGTAAGTATGGGGTAGGGGGGGCGTTGAGAGGTAGCTGCTCAGTGGGAGGGTGGGAAGGGGGACTGCAGCGATGACGATGGACCGTTTTCAGTTTTACAGGGATAAAAAATATTGCAACGAGGGACCATTTTCTAATTTGCAGGAGAAAAAAAACACATTTCAGCACACTGGGTTGGGCTCCCTGAGTGCCACATGAATGCAACGAGGAACCATTTTATGATTTACAGGAGAAAGACAACAAACAACACATTTTGGCACACTGGGGTGGGCTCCCAGTGTGCCACATGAATGGCAACACATTTAAGCACACTGGGGTGGGCTCCAAGTGTTCTACATGAATGGGGAAGGGGGTTGGACAGGATGCTGACATGGGAATTGGGCACCCCGATGTCGGGCATAACGTGGGGATGGGGGCAGCCAATGGGACAACAAGGAATCATTTTCTACATTTCAGAGACCTACATTATAATATTTTCAGGGGCTGTACTACAGGGAATGGCATTGTGCCATTCCCAACATGGCGGTACCCATAGAACTGCGCATGGGCACAAGTCGTGCACATGTGCAGTTCATGTATCAAAATGTGGAAGTAACAGCTGAAATAGTGTGGCTGTTATTCTGTATCCCGATCATGGTGGCTGAGGGGTTTAAGCTTCATTGGACTTTCAGAAGGATACTTCCAAAAGTCCAATGGAAGCTGTTGTGAGATTGGCAGTTTTCAGCTGACTGAGCAGCAGCGTGAGCAGCCGTAGTGGACTGCTACCAATCATTTTGTAGGTCCAGAAGGATCATTCTGAAACTCCAAAATGGAAGCATTCCAAGGCCTGTTCTGGTAGCTCGTTTTTCTGAGCTGTCATAAAACGGCTGTAGGCTCTGCCTAGGCAGCCGTAAAAATGGATGGGACAGCTCAAATGGATTATTAACCAGGGAAGGGTGTGAAGCACTAAGGAGAGAAGAGGCAGAGGGAGAAGCCATCTAAGAGAAGCTCCAAGTAGGATTCAGAGCAGGATGAATGGACTTCAAGGGCTAAATTTTCCAACAGAAAATACTGAAGCAAGGTGCTTACACCAAATGGGTATGACACAAGTGGCACCTTCCATCAATGTTTGCAGCTATCGGAATTTTCAAATGCAGGCTGAGTCAAAATCACAATTCCATGCACCTAAGCCACCCTGCACCACCTTTGTGGCAGAAGTGCCCATGTGCCAGGTTGCAAGGGTGGTTGTGCCACACCAGGGCTACACCATCCCCTTTTTTGCTATTCCAGAAGCCCTGCAGTGGTTGCAAGATGGTGCTCAGGTTAGACCAGCCAGGAGCTGGTCTAAGGGCCCTGTGCCACTGCCTGTCAGAGCAGTGAGTGTGGTGTGGGACCTGGAAGGTGAGGGCAGGGGCTGATGGAGCACTGGGGTTATTGCAGGGGCATGGAGGCACCGAAAGGGAGTGGAGGAGGCACCTGGCAGAGGTGCCATATGGAGTATTGGACAGCTGCTCATACCGGGTGGGGAGCTGGCATGTTGATACTAGCATGACATGGACCCCTGGTGAAAGCAGCCCTGGCACCTGCTCCACAGGGACCACAGTCCGCAGCATTGTAGCTGGTCACCTGCCAGCTGCCATGCAAGGGGGCTGTGTACCAGGGGAATGTTGCAGTGCCTGGGGCATGTATCCATCCACTGCATGCACCCTACAACATGCACCCACTGACACCTGCCCTATGCAGAGGACTGTGGATCCTGTGGAGCAGGTGCCAGGGCTGCTTTCACCTGGGTCCATGTCATGCTGATGTTGACATGCCAACCCCCTATCCAGTCTGAGCAACTGTCTGATACTCTGTATAGCACCTCCGCCAGGTGGCTCCACTGCTCCCTCCCAGTGCCATCATGCCCCTGTCATATTCTATGGCACACCCACTGCTCCAACAGCCCCAGGTACCTTCCTTCCAGCCAATGTACCTCCACTTCTGTGGCCCATGTAAGGTTACGCTGGGTGGGAGGGTGATGGATCTCTCCCTCAAACCCCGCAGGTATGCCACGTATGTGGCACAACCTTGAGACTGTGTCAACTCTTGTGTCTTTGGTGCAGGGTCCCCAATTTTTTTTAAATTGGGTGCAGAGTCCCTGACACACCCCTAGTTTTATTTGATTTATTTAGTTTTTGTTAACCAGATAAGTGCACTAGCCATAGAATGACTATTTTCAGGCATGATTTGGAAAGTACAACAGATAGTTAGACAAATACATTACATCAGTGCAAAACATTACATATTAACAGGTATAGCTAACAGTAGAAAATAACACATCAAGAGAAAATAACATGTGAAAGATTAGAACGTTGTACAGTCCATAATGGATGAGCAGCAGGTAGCAATGAAACCAAATAGTCTGAGTACAAAACTTAGTGGAAATTTAAAATGAAAGAAGCATATGGCAGAGTAAGATATTGCATGCTCCAAAGGGGTTACCTACATCTGAGTAAGCAAGCATAACAATAGCACAAACCATGGCAACTGGTATAGAGAAAATAGGTTATAGCAGTGTAGAGAAAAGGAAAGACTGAGAGAGAGGGCTGTCCAACTATGACCCAATAGCTGAAACAGAGAGACAAAGGGTGCAATCCAGGAAAGTAGAGTAAGTGCAGAAGTATCGAGTAGGTAGAGGTGGGATATTGAAAGGGAGGGAAGAGAGAGTAGGGAATGAGAGAAAGTACAAGTGGGCAGAGGGGGAATTTGGTAGGGTCCAGAAGGTGCTATGATTTTAACAGAGAAAAGTTAATGTAGGCAAAGCAGAGCTATGTGGGGTCAAAACAAGCACATTGGTCTACTGAAGTTTGCTGCAGCCCTAGATCACCACAAATTGTGGCAATCCAGGAGCTCTCTGAAAATCAAGCCCCAAGTCGTTCTCTGCCCTTCACAATTTATGTTCACTGTGTTTATACTGAAAAGAGTCGCATCTTACAGTTGCAGCTTAAGACATGGTCAGATATGTCCTGCAATTTCTGTGATACCGCTAGAGAAATTCCTAGTCTGCCTGCAGTACCACTGCGGACCACCAGAGAGAATCTCTTTAGATATGTTGAGAAATATCTGGAAATAACTGAATGTATTTATAGTTGCAACTGTAGTATAACCACTGATATAGCTCACCATTAAGGTGCCTTCTTTTTTTTACTATTCGGGGGAAAATTGACTAATTGCTGTCCACCTGGGAACAGAAGTAGGAGGTTGTTCAGGAAAGAGGTATTGTTTTATCTTCTGTTTTAACTGAAATATTTGAATAGTTTTGTACTTGAAATTAGTTCTGTGTGTTAAAAATTACTACTTTGAGTTAGAACTGTTACTTGGGCTGTAATATTGTTACTATTGGGGCTTGTGTGCTGGGTGTGGGAACACTTGTTTGGCAGTGATAATTATAGTGAAATTTAAATGTGATGTTTGCCTGGTGTTAGGGGGAGGAGTAATTACAAGAATCATCTTGTCTTTCATTGTTCACCTGGGAACAGAAGTAGGAGGTTGTTCAGGAAAGAGGTTTGGTTTTATCATCTGTTTTAACTGAAATATTTGAATAGTTTTGTACTTGAAATTAGTTCTGTTTGTTAAAAATTACTACTTGAGTTACAACTGTTACTTGGGCTGTGATATTGTAAATATTGGGGCTTGTGTGCTGGGTGTAGGAACACTTGTTTGGCAGAGATAATTAGAGTGAAATTTAAATGTGATGCTTGCCTGGTGGTGGTAGAGCCCACCCAGCTACCCTGTTTTGTAGGCTTTCATAAATACTGAAAAGCCACTGGGGGTTGGGATTGAAGGGCTGTGCATTTCTGTTTGTGACTGAAATTTGAAGCAACAGGAACTGGTGGGCCTGTGACATCATACGGTACCTGACGTCTGCATACACACACTGTTAGTGGGACTGGACACATACTGGACTGTATGTGTTTGTGAGACTTGGGAACTTTATTGGTGGGGTTGAAACTGGGTTTGTAAACAACTGCAGTCAGTATGGAGAGACTGTATTCCGGGGGAAGGGACTGAGAAAAGGGGTGTGTGCATTATGAACAGAGAGGGACAAACAGGGTGGCCACATTCCACCATGGCAGGCATCTTCGGAAGGGTTGTAGGCTGCACAGGCTGTGGGGAAACTCAGGGGAAACTCAGGTTGCTTGATGGAGGCTGGCATAGAATGTTACAATAAATTTGAACTACTAAGCAACCTAGAGGGGGAGGAAGGGGTTGGTGGAAATGAGGAAACTGATACAAAGGGCCGGGGGAGGGAGTCGGATACCCATAGGGCATCACAGACTGGCAATGGAAAGGATAGAAATAGTCCCAGAGGGAGAAGGGGAAACATAAATGTTAAGCAGATGGGGGAGATGCAACATATTGCAGACATGAGGGAGGAGAGCACGACTGGAAAGAAAATGGGAGACAAGAAGGCGGGGGAGGGGCCTTCCTTCAGCAAGGGGGTCTGTACCAAGGATGGGGCCCTAGGTAAAGGGGACCCACAGAGGGCCTCTGAAGGTAGGGAAACTATTACAAGGGGGGAGGATGGCGGTGCGGGGGAAGGGGAAACCATCAGGGCCAGGATAAATGGTTCGGATAAGAGACGGTTAAAGGGGACACCTATCCGGGGGGGGTCTGAGTTAAGTGGGCAAAATAACAAGGGAGGCAGAAAGGGGAGGGTGAAAAGGGGGTCTCTAATAAGGCAGGAAGACTCCCATGGAATTGAGATCACGAATAAGGATGATGGCAGTGTTAAGGTTCTGTTATTGGGAGACTCAATGATTAGGGGTATCCAGTGGAAGGGACAGGGGGTGGATGCCATAGCCAGGTGAAGGTAGTGAGTATCTCTGGGCTGACAGTGCACAGAGCAAAGTTCATGGTGTATGAACTGGTTAGGGATTGGGGAGGGAAACCGGATTTCCTGGTGCATTTGGGAACTAACGATCAGGAGGGAAATAGCGTTTTGGAAATTCAAGCAAGGTTCCAAGAACTTGCCAGAGTCTGTCGGGATAATGGATGCAACATTTCCTTTTCAGAGATATTGCCAGTACCAAAGGCCTCAGTGTAGAAAAGAATTTAGATCACAGAGGTTAATGACTGGCTCAGGAAGTGGGTGAAGAGTGGGTTGGGGTGTTAGAACTGGAAAGGAGTTTGAGAGGTAAGGGACTGTATGCCAAGGACAGGCTTCATCTTGCCCCGTTAGGAAAGGAAGTCCTTAAACAGGGGTTGGCTGACTACATTCAAGAAAGGTGGGGTTTAAACTTGTGAGGTGGGAGGGATAAGGGAGGGGCTGACCAGAAGCCCTCTCCTCCAGATGAGGGGAGTAGCCTTCAAACCCAAGGGGAGAGGAGGGAAACAGACTGGGGGAGGAGGTTTCTGGAGGAGCAGAGGGAGGATGGAAGTATAAGGAACCTGGGTGGGGTTCGACAAAGGGGATCAGGGATAAGGGGTGGGGGGTGGTGTTAGCAAATGCCAGGAGTTTGGGAAACAAGTTGCTAGAGTTCCAGGCCATGCTGTTCAAGGGGGGGTGGATGTGGTGGTGGTCACGGAAAAGTGGGCCAACAAAAACCATGACTAGGACCTAAATGTGCAGGGGTACATAATGCTTAGGAAGGATAGAAAGGAGGATAGATGGGGTGGAGTGGCTATGTTCATTAGAGATGACATAGAAATTGCTAGGGAAGAAGAGGCAGAGGGAAATGTGGAGGCCTTATGGGTCTCCTTACGAACCCCAGCAGGAGGTAAGGTCAAGCTGGGTGTAGTATATAGGGCCCCTGGGATGGGTGATGTTCTGGAGGATGGTTTGCTGGACAACATCATTGCCCAGTGTGGACCAAAAGGGAAGGAGAAAGTTGAAGGGGACCTTATTATGCCAGGTACAAACTGGGGAACCATGTCCCTAAGGTGGCTAAGGGCAGGAGGCTGCTGGACAGCTTGCAGGATGTGTTCCCACAGCATGTGATGGAGCCCACAGGGAGGGTCATGTCCTGGACATGGTTCTGGCAGATGGGGATCTGGTAAGGACCTGGCTGTAAAGGATCCCTGATTGGGAGCAACCACAATACTGTCTGGTTTCAAATAAGCATGGGGGGGGGAGATCTAGGACACTGGAAGTGGACTTCAGGGGGCAGACTTTGTGGGCATGGGAAATATTCTCAAGGATCACTTGAAGGGGATTACATCAATGACAAATGGGGAAAAGAAATGGGAGGTCATAAAACATGGACTTCATGAGGCAGTCAGGACCTGTGCAAAGGTGAAACGTAAGGGAGCAAGGTCACATAAACCATGCTGGTGGTCCAGTGAGGTTCAGGTAGCAGTCAGAGAAAAGAAGGCGGCCTACAAAAATATAAAACAACAAGAGGGGATAGGAAAAGGGAAATGTACCATCTTGCATCTAGAAAAGTCACCTAGATGGTGAGGGGGGCAAAGTCCAGTAAAAAGCAACGGCTGGCACAGGGGATACGTGAAGGGGAAAGGGGGTTCTTCGGTTCATTGGGAGTGGAGAAAAACTAAGGGCCATCTTGGCAGATTGAGATCAGAAGGAGGGTGGGTGGAAAAGGCGAGGGACCAGGCAGAGGTATTAAATGAGTACTTCACCTCTGTGTTCACTAGGGAGGGGGATGGAATATATACAAAGCAAGGCATGATGGGGATAGAAGCGGTAGTGAGTGGGATCAGGGGAGCAACAGAAATGGAGCAAGAGGGAGGGAAAGGTACCTCAGGGGTGTCACATCAGGATAAGGATCAAAAGGCCAGTAAGGTGGAGGGGACAGATAATGCTATCTCCACTGAAAGGTTGTGGTTAGCCCTCAAGGCCCTAAACAAAGATAAATCTCCTGGTCCAGATGGCATTCATCCGAGAGTACTATGGGAACTGGTGGACATACTGGCTGCACCTCTGGCGGAGCTCTTCAAGAGGTCACATGAGACAGGGATTGTACCTAGGGATTGGCGAGAGGCACATGTGATGCCAATCCATAAAGGGGGGTCGAGGGAAGTATCAGGTAACTATAGACTCATCAGTTTGACCTTGGTGGTGGGAAAATTAATAGAGAGTATACTAAAGGAACGATTGGGGGTGTACTTGGAGGAGGTGGGAGGTCTGGAAAGTCGGCAACATGGGTTTGTGCCAGGTAAATCATGTCAAATCAATCTTGTGGAATTCTACAAATGGGTAACATCAGAACTGGACAGGGGAAAGCCTGTGGATGTATTATTCTTGGACTTAAGCAAGATGTTTGACTCTGTCCCCCACAATGGTCTGGTGGAGAAACTGATGGGGTTGGGAGTAGGTCCTTTGATGGTCAGATGGATTGAAAACTGTCTAGCTGGATGCACCCAGAGAGTAGTGGTCGGTGGGGAGCTCTCAAACCCTAGAGAGGTCGGTAGTGGGGTACCGCAGGGCTCGGTCCTGGGTCCGATCCTGTTTAATGCATACATATCGGACTTCAGGGAGAGTATAGGGTGTGAAATGAGTCTCTTCATTAATGACTCCAAGAAGGGAGCAGTAGTTGAGGGGGAAGAGGGGAGGTTGGCCCTGCAAGGGGATCTGGACACCCTGGAAAACTGGGCTCACACATGGAAGTTAAATGTCAATATCACCAAGTGCAACGTGTTACATCGTGGGTGGGGAATCCCTAAACACAGGTACACCCTGGGAGGGGAGGCACTGGAGGCCTCAATAGGGGAAAAAGACCTAGGGGTCATGGTGGATGCATGTATGAATAACTCTGAGCAGTGCAGGAGAGTGGCTAGCAAGCCAAACAGGATGTTGGGATGCATCGTAAGGGGGATCACCTCTAGGAGCAGGGAAGTGATTCTGCCACTGTACAATGGACTGGTTAGACCACACCTTGAGTACTGTGTACAGTACTGGAGACCACACTTGAAGAGGGACATACGGCTCCTGGAGAGGGTACAGAGGAGGGCAACTAAGATGATACGAGGACTAGGGGATTTGACGTATGAGGACAGACTTGAGGAGCTCTGCCTGTTTTCATTGGAGAAGAGGAGAGACAGTGGGGACATATTTGAGCTCTTCAAGTACCTCAAGGGAATAAATACGATAAACATGGAGGGGATCTTGAGACTAAAGCAGGGAGGTATCACCAGTGGGCATGGTTTGAAGTTGGAAGGTGGAAGGGTGAGGGGGGGAAAGAGGAGGAGGTTTTGCACTGAGAGGGTGGTAGACCCTTGGAATGCCCTGCCTGGTGAGCTGGTTCAGAGATCCACAGTGAAGGGCTTCAAGAGAGGGTGGGACAGACACAGAAAGCGGATGTATCAGATGATGGCCTGGCCCGGGGGGTGGGGATGGATGATAGGGGTTTCTGGAACACAAGGGGGGGAGGACCTCGGCAGCCAACTAGGGATCTGAGGTTCGAGCAGACTCGATAGACCGTAAGGGCTAATCTGCTGGCAATTAGTATGTTAGTACTTAAGCCTACTTTAGCTCAGAGGGCACACCTGACCAAGGAGAGTTTGTCACTTTTGCCAGACTTCTCACTCTGTGAGGAGAGATGGGTTGAGTTAGGAAACTTCACACTGTGAAGTATTTCTTGAAGTGTATCTAACATCGTTTTCACTTGTGATTGGACTTCAAGCAGTTTTCCCCTGGCGAAGTACCCACCTTTGCCTGTTGAATCATATACATTGTGGCACTTAGCTGGTGAGAGTGTTGGTGAAGTGACAGTACTGGTAGTTTTTGTCAGGTGACATAGCCTCCGGCAGTGAAAAGTACAGTGTGTCATCTTTTTATTTTAGGAAAACGTGTTTTATTAATGTTTAATCCACCCCACCAACTTTGCACTTGTCTGTCTTCTTGCAATACTCTATCTGACTACTAGAGCCTTCAGTCTAAATATCGAGGGACATATGTGTGCAACGCAGTCTCTGTACAATGGCATCTGCTAACTCTTTAATGAGGAACTCCTGCCAAAAGTGCTACATTGCAGAATTAGAATAAGCATACTCCCAATAAATTTTATACCAAAAATTAGGTTTCTACGTTACTTCGTTTTAAATTTATGAGCTATTTTGTAACCCTGATTTCACTACCTATTCAAAACAGCCAGTTTCAGTGAAAAGCCACTGATGGTGTCATCTCCTGAACTCACACTCTAGTCCTACCTGTCGGCAACCTTACAGGATTTGCTTCTCCAAAGTTTAAGAAGCTGTAGCTATAGTAATCATTAAAAAAAAAAAACTATGGCCACAGCCCAGAGAGAATAGGGCTGCAGGCCTTTGTTATGACTCTGTGTCATAAAGAAGGGCAGATAAAATGTGCAATTCTTGGGCTAAAGGTGATTTTGCACAGGGACTGCAAATTCAACTGTCAGGACACAGAAACACATTTTGTGCATGAGTTTAAAAATGACAGCTGTCACCTTCAGGAGGTGTTGTAAATATATGGCTATGTTGTAAATTTGGTTTAAAAATATTGAAAATTACCAAAGTTATGAACCTGTGTTTGCAAAATTCAATGTAGGTTCATAACTTTACTGTTTTTTAATATCCTCTCATGTTCAAAGCTGGCTTCATCAATGAGCACTCTCCAGTCTCTTTAGAGTTCTTTCATAAAATCCTTCCCCCCATCTAACCAGCTATGGAATGCTTACAGGCTTTTTCGTAACTCCTGAAAGCAAGACATAAAGTCACATAAGCGCAAATATTACACTAACTTGCAATCAGACTTGCTTGGTACCCCACGTACTTTCTGGGCTTCACTAGGTTCCCTCCTAAACCCAAAGTCCAACAAACAGATAACATGGCTCAACTCCCCCACTGGCCCCATCATCAACCAAGGTGATATTGCGGACACCTTCAACAAAATGTTCACAGATCTCTCTCTATACACTAGCAAACTCCCTGCTCAGCCACCCTCAGGCCAGTACAGCTTATCTCATGGATCCCTACCGTCCCCCACTGCAACCTCGCTCCCCCCTTTTTACTTCAATACAGTTGGTTTAAATGTAATCACAAAACTGATCAAGACACTACCAGCAAGAGGTAGCCCTGGCAGTGATGGGCTTTATCCTGCCTTCCTGAGACTGCTGTTCCCGGACATTGTTCAACCTCTAACCTATATCTTCAACCTCGCCCTTTCAATGTCAGCGGTACCTGACTCCTGGAAGAATGCTGTCATTGCAACCATTCATAAGACTGGTGACCCCCATGCCCCTAGGCACTACAGACCCATCTCTGTCTTCCCTCACTTGAGTAAACTACTTGAGAAAATAGTTCACCATCAGTTATCCAATCACCTAGAAAAATGCCACCTCCTCAGCCCTCACTAGCATGGCTTTTATAAACTCCACAGTACTTCCTCTTCCCATGCTCTTTTCACCAATTACGTCCTCAGAAACATGGACAGGAGCAATGCCACAGGCACAGTGTTTGTGGATCTATTGAAGGCTTTTGACTTCGTCAATCACCATCTCCTCTACTCAACCTTACTAAACTTTGACTGCTCATCGGATACTGCAACATGGTTCCAGAGCTACCTCTCTAATCAGTCCAAATCTGTACTGATAGGATATAACTGCTCTGCTGCCTTGCCCATCCACACAGACATACCGCAGGGCTCAATACTTGGGCCCTACTATTTTCTATATTTATAAATGACCTCCCTGAAGCTAGCTTAAACTGCAAGGCACTCCTTTATGCTGATGACCTCATCATCTATCATAGCGACAGATCCCTGATGTCCTTATCTGCCACACTCTCAACTAACTATGGAGCAGCCCAGAGTTGGTTCTTCTCAAAGAAACTTCTCATTAATGAGAAAAAAATTAAAGCAATGCTCTTTGGTTCCAAGCCATTCCTAGCTAAAGTCTCAAAATCAGAAACCTCACTATTGATTTCTACCCCTGCCGGCCCTCCCCTTGAAACAGTACCTACCTTTAAATATCTAGGTGTGATGCTTGACCCATCTCTTACCTTCAGTGAGCACACTACCACCATTGTAAAGAAAATCCACCAAACACTGGGGGCAGCCTATCACCTCATAGACTTTGAAACATAGAAACATAGACTTTGATGGCAGATAAGGACCGCTTGGCCCATCTAGTCTGCCCATTTCCCTACCTACAGGATAGGCCACAGATCCTAGTTAACCAACAGCCTATTTCTTCCTACCCCCCACAAGAATTGCCTTATGTCTGTCCCATGCATTCTTGAATTCTCCCACAGTTTTAGACCCCACAACCTCCTCAGGAAGGCTGTTCCATGCATCTACTACCCCTCTGTGTATTAATACTTCCTCACATTGCCCCCTGAACCGCCTCCTTCTATCTTTAAATTGTGTCCCTTGTTCTTGCAATTCTCTTTTCTGAAGATGCTGCCCTCTTGGACTTTGTTGATTCCACTGAGGTACTTAAAAGTTTCTATCATGTCCCCCTCTCCTTTTTCCTCAAGGGTATGCATAATAAGCTCCTTTAGTCTCTTCTCATACGGCTCTCTTGCAGCCCTGCACCATTTTAGTTGCCCTCCTCTGGACTACCTCTATCCTGTCTATGTCCTTGCGGGATGGGGTCTCCAGAACTGGACACAGTACTCAGATGGGGTCTCACCAACTGTCTGTACAGAGGGATAACAACTTCCTGTTTCTGCTGCTGATGCCTCACCCTATGCATCCCAGTATACCCCCAGCCCTCCCTACTGCCTTCTCACATTACTTGCTAACCTTAAGGTCATCTGATATGATTATCCCCAGGTCCTTTCCTTTTTGTTGTTGTTACTACCTCCCACCCATTGTGTATTCTTCCCTGGGTTCTTCTTTTCCCATGTGCATTATTTTGCACTTCTTTGCATTGAATCCTAGCTGCCATACTTCTGACCATTCCTCCAACCTTGCCAAGTCCCTTTTCATCCTATCCATGCCTCCTTGTGTATCAACCCTGTTGCAGATCTTTGTGTCGTCTGCAAAAAGACATACTTTTCCTTCCAGTCCCTCTGCAATGTCACTGATGAAGACATTAAAAAGGACTGGACCCAATACTGAACCCTGCGGTACCCCACTAGTAACCCTCTTTCTTCAGAGTGGACTCCATTTACAATTACCTTTATGTGTCCTGTTGTGCAGCCAATGTTTTACCCAGGCTACCACCCTGGGACCCACTTCCAGGCTGGTTAATTTGACTATTAATCTTTTGTGTGGGACTGAGTCAAAATGCCTTGCTAAAGTCTAGGTAGGCCATGTCCACAGCCCCGCCTCTGGTCTACACTTTGGCCACCCAGTCAAAGAAATCTATTAGATCTGCCTGACATGACCTTCCTGCTGTGAACCCATGCTGCCTTGGGTCCTGTGCTCCACTGGCCTCTAGGTACTCAACTATTCTTTCCTTCAGAAGTGACTCCATCACTTTCCCTACCATAGAGGTCAGACTGACCAGGTCTTGTGGTTTCCTGCCTCTGTCTTGGTCCCACTTTGTGAAGGGGAATCACATCCCTTCCTCCAGTCCTCGGTACCACACCATCCTCCCATGATTTATTAAAAAGAGTAGCCAGTGGTTTCACTAGTTCCTCCTTAATTCTTTTAGAATTCTAGGTGAATTCCATCAGGACCCATTGCTTTGTCCACCTTCAGTTTTAGGAGTTCTTGCAGAACCCTTTCTTCTGTGAAAGAACTGGGATCGACCCCCCCTATCAAGAGTGCTTCTGTTAATTGGATTAGGCACTTCCTCCTCCTCTTTTGTGAATACTGAGCAGAAATATTCATTCAGTATCCCTGCTTTTTCACTGTCCCCCTCTGCCCACCCACTGCTCATTCTACTCAACCTCACTATCCCTCCGTTTGTCTTTCTACGCTCGCTGATGTACCTATAAAAGGTTTTATCCCCCTTCTTAACTGAGTTGGCTATCTTTTCCTCAGTTTGGGCCTTTGCTATTCTGACTTCCTTCCCTGCTTCCTTCTGCCTTAACTGGTACAGCTCTCTGTCCTGCTCCTCCTATGTTTCCTTATACTTCCAGAATGCTATCTTTTTCTTCCTGACTTTCACAGCCACCTCTTTTGAGAACAATAATGGCTTTTTCTTTCATTTTGATTTGTTTATTTGCTTCACACAAAGGCTTGTTGCCTCTGTGATGGCAGTTTTGATGATTCCCCATTGTTGCTCTACACCTCCTTCTAGCCTGTTTGCTAGTGCTTTTCTGAGGCACTCCCATCTTTGCTAAAGTCAGCCTCCTAAAGTCCAGTACACTTCACTTTGTATGGCTTGATTCTGTAGCTGAGTTTAACGTGAACCACACTGTTTGATGGTCGCTTGTCCCCAGATGGCAACCCACTTCTAGATCTGAGATCCTCTCACTGCCCCCATTTGAGAGTACGAGATCTAAGATTGCTTCCCATGAGTGGGTTCAGAAACTAGCTGTCTAAGGCCCACCACCTGTAGCATCAAGATCGCCTGTTTGGATGTGGCTGCAGCAAATGTGCTCCAGTTAACATCTGCGCATTCAGGTCTCCCATCAACAGTATCTCCCTTTCTCTGCCATTCTAAGAATGCCTTCTATCATATCCTTGTCCATTTCCTCCCCTGACATGGGGATCTGTACACAACCCCTGTGCGGATTGTGGTGCCTTTCCAGTCTCAAGGTGACCCACAGTGCCTCCTCTCCTCCCTGTTTACTCTTTTGTTCAGTTGCTTTTATCCTTCCTTTACATGAGAGCTACTCCTCCTCCTCTTCTCCCCTGCCTGTCTCTCCTGTAGGTTATGTACCCTGGTATGTTAGCATCCCAGTCATGGTTCTCTCTGTACCATGTTTCTGTGACTGCTACGATATCCAGGCATCCTCTTCCATTAAGGCCACCAGCTCAGGAGATTGTTACCCAGACTAGGGCATTGGTACTCATTACCTCCATTTCCTGATGTCCTTCCTCCTTTGCCCCATCCCTGTCCTTCTTGCCTTTGTCACTTTCTCCATTTACCCCTGCCCTTCTCCCTATCGACACCTCTATGTTGGTGTTTGCTGCACTTACTACCTTGATTATTTGGGGGGGCTAGGATTTCCCTGCTCCTTTCCAGTGCCTCCCCCCCTTGGCTAGTTTAAAAGCTTGCCAATGAAGCATTTAAACCTATCACCTAGGATCCTGGTTCCCCTCCCGGACAGATGCAGCCCATCATGCCAGTATAGGCTTGCATCACTCCAGTCAATTCCTGACCCCTGAGGCCCACTTTGCCATCACTAGAGGAAACCTGCTGTCTCTACTCGACTACTGCTTGCCCATCTATGCCTCCATGTGTACTTCGTTATTCACTCATCTAGTCCCCACTTACGATGCCATCTGTCTCTTTGTCCTCCTAGCCCCTTTCTCCACTCACCACGGCTTGCTGTATCAGTCCATAGACTGGCTCCCTCTTCAAGGTTGCTTTGACCTTGCCATGGGTAATTTAGTTGATTCCTCACTTAGAAACTCTCAGAAGTCACCCTACTCCACCATCCTGGCTCATAGGGTGATTCCCAGATACCTTAGGGACTCCTCCATCCCCAAACTAGAAATTCCTCATACCTCTATAGCCATGGGTAGCAAAGCCTTCTCTGTCTCTTCCCCTACTCTCTGGAACCATCTACCTCCATCTGTCAGGCTGTCCCCCTCTCACCTGTCCTTTAAATTCAACCTCCGAGCCTGGCTCCTGTCTGAGGCCACATGCAACTGCAACTGAACCTTGACCACCCCGCCTGGCTCACCTCTGGCCCACCCTGCACCACACCCACCACATCATCCTCTTGAATAACTTTACTGTGTTTATCAATAAGTGTCATCAATTGTATATTTATACACTTGTACATTTGTTTGACTTTATAGAGCATTATACACTTGTATATTGTTGTTTGTGAAGATTGTCATCAACTGTATATTTTTATACACTTGTATATTTTTTGTTTTCCACCACCTCATGCTAGGGGTGTGTATTTCCCTGACTCTGTATGTACTGTTTGTCTGTTTGTTTTCCTGTTTGTGCCACCCTGTGGCCCAGGTCATGCCTAAAAAGAGTCCTTTGATCAGTGCACCCAACTGGTCACCAAAGACATAAATAGTAAAATAAATAAAGTTACTTTAGGGAATAATGGTACGGGGTGGTTGGTGAGGATAAAATGGTGATGGGTGGTATAGCATGGAAAGTGGTGGAAGCAGAGAATGATAGTACAGGGAGTTATAACAGAAAGTGGAGGGCAATGGGAAGGGTTGATGGGGAGCAACTGTCATCAGAGCTCTTTAACAAAACAAAGCAAACAAATGTGCCTAACACAAAAAAGGATATCCTTGAGTGAAAAATATAAGTAAGTTAATAAATAAACTTCAACAGAGGTTCAAAAAGCATGAAGCTACTGGAACCATCCCTGTCTTTAAATGTTAAGGGCTTGATAAGGCCAGATAGGTGTGCATAAAAACAAGAGAACCAGTTGTTACACCCACTGAGTTGGTGGGAAAAGAGCAATGATCTTCTTTCTTTCTATTTTTAATGTTCCTATAGTGTACTTTAGCTTAAACTGTAATATGATTAAGAGGCAAAGCTAATTTCCGAGAAGGCCTATAATGACTGAAATCATAGAATCACATCATAGAATCATAGAATCCTGCCAGCAGAAAAGGACCCTTTGGCCTATCCAGTCTGTCCGAAAGAGATAGCCCACCCCCTCCCACCTTTTTACCTCCCACCCCTTCCCTCTTTCTCCTTCCCCACCTAGTCCCATGTAGTTATCCCATGCTCTTTTGAATTTCTCCACCATATCCAACTCCACTACCCATTCTGGTAACCTGTTCCATGGACCTACAACCCTTTCAGAGAATTAACTCACCCTTATATCCCCCCGAAATCTGCCCCCTTCCAGCTTGAATGCATGACCTCTGATGGTTTTGTTTTTGCTCACTCTTAAGATGCTATCCCCCTTTACTATATTTATTCCCTTCATGTATTTAAAGATTCTACCATGTCTCCCTTTTCTTTTCTCATCTCCAGCATATATAGACCAAGCTCCTCCAGTCTCTCCCCATATGGCCTCCCTTGCATTCCCTGGATCATCCAGGTTGCCTTTCTCCGGACCCTTTCCAGACTATCCTTGTCTCCCTGCAAATGGGGCCTCCAGAATTAAACTCCATACTCCAGCTGCAGTCTGACCAGGGTCTGGTATAGTGGCATGATCACTTCCCTCCCCCTACTTGTGAAGCCCCTCCCAATGCATGCCAACATTCTTGTTGCTTTACCAGCCATTCATTCGTACTGGGTCCTAACCTTTAGCATGCCAGTGATCCAAATTCCCAGGTCCTTATCTTGCTCTGTAATTTGCACTGTCTCCCTCCCCTGCAAAGCAGTAATTAATCCAAGGATTATTTTGTCCTATGTGCATTATTTTGCACTTTTTAGTGCTGAATTGCAGTTGCCATTTTCCCACCTGTCCTCCAGCCCTGGCTAGATCCTGCCTCATTTTCTCCACCCCACCTGGAGTGTCCACTCTGTTGTAGACTTTCATGTCATCCACAAACGGATATGCCTTTCCATTTAGACCCTCTGCTAAATCTCCCACATACACATTTAACAAGATGGGACCTTACACCTATCCTTGTCCTATCCTATCTGAGATTATTTGTGGAGTTTTTTTTTTTAGTTTAAAAAAAAAATTGTGATGTTCTGTTTTGTTTTTATGCTGTTTTACTAATATTTTTGCATGGCGCCCAGAGCATCTGGGATTGGGTGTCTTTTAAATAAACTTTGCTTTGCCTAAACTTTGCCTTGTGGTACCCTGCTCATCACCCCTAGCTCCCTGGAGTGTTTCCCATTGACCATCACTCTCTGAGTCCACCCTCCCAACCAATCCTCCATTCAATTTGTCAGCTTAGCTCCCACCCCTAAACTGCTTAACTTGTTTACCAATACCAATCTTCTATGGGGGATGGAGTCAAATGCCTTCTTGAAATCCAAATAGGCCACATCCACTGCTCCCCCCGGTCATACACCTCCATTACACACTCAAAGAATTCAGTCAGATTGGTCTGACATGACCTACCACCTGTGAACCCATGTTAGTTGTGATCAAGTAATCCTTCCTCCTCTAGGTGCTCTACCAGTCTTTCCTTTATGAGAGCTTCCATATGCTTGCCTACCACAGAGATTAAACTGACTGGGCAGTAGTTGCCAGGCTCATTGTTTCTCCCTCCCTTGTATAGTGGTACCACCTCTGCCTGATTCCAGTCTCCCAGGGCACTCTCCAATTGGAGGGATAGATTAAACAGTTTGGCAAGAGGCCCCACCAGTTCCTTCCTTAACTCCCTGAGTACCCTTGGATGTACCTGATCTGGTCCCATAGCTTGTCAGTTTTTATTCTTCCCAGCTCCTTCAACACCCTCTCCACCGTGAAGGGGCTTGTGTCCACCTCCTTGCCCACCATCCCCATTCTGCTTAATATAGGCACTCTTCCTTCTTTCTCAGACATGAATACTGATGCAAAGTATTCATTGAGTAGGTTTGCCTTTTCCTCATACCCTTCAACTATCTCACCCCCTCCACTTGAAGTCTTGGAATCCCTTGCCTGCTTTTCTCCTGTCACTCACATATCTAATGAATTTTTTGACACACCTTTTCACTTCCCTAGCTATTTTCTCCTCTGTACATGGTTTTGCCTTTCGAATTGTCTTTCTTGCTTTCCTAAGCTTTTCCTTGTAGACCACCCTTTCCTCTAACCCTTGTAACAGTTTATAGGCTTTGAACACCTTTTTTTTCTCCCTGATGGCCTCCCTAATCCCTGCTGTGAACTACAGGGGTTTCCTCCCGCTTTTGCATTTGCTAATTTTGCAGATACATTGCTCCATGGCCATCAGGATTCCACCTTTTAATGCCCCCACATCTGCTCAACCTCATCTAGGTTTTCAATACCTTCACATTCACTCAGTAAGATGTCCTTCATCCTCCCAAAATTTGCCCTCCTGAAGTCGAGCACCTTTGTGGTTGACGTACCTGATTCTGACCCTGCCCAGATGAAGAACCTGACCATCTGGTGGTCACTGTCTCCCAAGTTTTCCCCCAATTCTACCTCCCCTACACTGCCCCCATTAGTCAAAACAATATCCAGTTTTGCCTTCCTCTAGTAGGTTAATTTACTATCTGGTTTAGGAATGCATCCTGCATAGATTCTAACAAGTCCTTCCCTTTTTCGGATGTGGCCGATGGGATTTGCCAGTCCAAGTTGGGTAGGTTCAGGTCCTTAAGTACTAGGATCTCCCTTTTACTGGCCTTCTCCTGTTTGTCCCTAGCCATTTAGCAGTGTCAGTGAATCTGCAAGTAGCACACTCACCTCTTGGGTCGGGAGATCAGAAGGCTGTGGGTTCTATCCCCACACCAGGCACTTGGGGTTAAATCCCAATACAGACACTGTAGTGCAGCATGAGAGAGGGTGCTGCACTCCTCAGGTGCCGTCTTTCAGCTGAGATGTTAAACCGAGGTCCCATCTGCCTGTTCTGGTGGTAGTTCAGGTGGATGTTAAAGACCCCTTGGCACTTCTCAAAAAGAGTAGGGGAAATTTTTATTATAATTCAATACAAATCAAAAGAAAAAGCAACTTCAATCTATATACAAAAACAGAAAACATTCAGTAATAATCAAGGAATAATTTACAACATATTTCAAAACAGGAAGTATAGCAAAAAACACATAAAAGAAAAAAAGAACTTTATCATACTTCATATTTTAATAAAACAAACATCCATTTTGTACAGAAAAGGTGAAGGAAGATTATTAATCTATCTAAACTGTCCTGCTAGCCAAAAGGACTTGTAGGAACACAAACATCATCCCACCCAATCAATGCCTTCCCATAATAGAGCACAGAAATAATCCCCCATCTTAATATTCTCAGCAAGATAAATAGCATCTAACTCTGCCTGGAGTTTAAATAAAATATCATTCACTGTAACCTCCTCCCCACGCAAAAACCTCTGACATCTCATATGCCATATAACCCATTTGAGACATACCAAGATGACAAACACAGTACTCTTTTTCCACTATTCCCATGGCCCTGTAAGCTGATCATATACCAACACTTCATATGTCATACCTGAAAAGCAGGAGGTATTCTAGAAGGTATCTAACTAAGACCAAAAGGATTTTACAAATGAGCATTCAAAAAAAAAAAAAAGAGCCATAGTTTCTACCTGTACTGTACAGTCTGGTGCTTGACAAAATCTATCTTGGGGTGATTTATTTTTATGATTGCCCTGTACATTTAGTTTATCATGTCCACAGATCCACATTGTATCCTGCATTTTTGGGGCAATCCAGGACTCCAACATGCAACCTAACAATAAAGAACAATCTACTGAAGGGGCAACTTTAAAAACCAGATCTTCAAAATACCTTTTCTCTACAATAGTGTTATGAAACTGTTTACGGGGAGCACCTGCAAACCAACTGAGTTCTATTTTCCATAGCCTAATATATTTTAAACCTATTGGAACGTGCTGAGGTGAAGACTTCTCCCTCCCATGCCACTTACCCCTTCCACAAGCTGTAAGAAAGTTCATCTCCCACAATCTCATAACCTTGGTGAGAGGTAGTGGGGGTGACTGACGCTGGACAATAAAAAACTGAAGTAGTGAGAGGACTTCAGTATTTCATATTTCGTATTTACACTATTCTTTTTTATCGTATTTCTCTTGGATTGTATATTTTATTTTGAGGGTTGTTTATTTGTGTTTAGGATTGATTTAGACAGTAAATTTGGAGAGTGAGGGTAACTTTGCTAGGAATGGAAGCACGGGTTTGTGTTGTTGGAAGATGTGCTGGGCTGTGGCTCTCCCGGTCAGGCACTACTCCCCCTCTGAACTTCAGGGACTCCGGCCCTTTTTTCCTCCTCCTCTGCCTGCATAGTCTATAACCACTATAGGGCATTGGGTATTGTTAGTAGGAGGAGGGAAGGGGCAGGGGGTCCTGGACCTCAGAGGGAGGGGGAGTAGGGTGGCCGTATCGGGGTTGTGTGGTCCAGGAGATACCCTGGGGTGAAATGGTCACTGGAATGTGATCCTCCATGTCTAGTTACCATACCCAAGGGCTCCAGTGTTTCTGGGCAGACAACTCGGTCGGCCCGGAACCCTGTCTGACTTGAGTGGTGTTGTGCAATGCCAGGTCTATTAAGAACAAGACAGCAATTATTGCTGATCTTGTTGGGACAGCAGACCTGGCTTGCATCACTGAGACCTGGCTTGATGACAGCACAGGCCCCTTTTTGGAGGCAGCTGTTCCAGCCAGTTTTTTGTGATACACCACTCGAGATCAGACTGCAGGGACGGGGGGTGGCTATCTGTTTTAGATCAGAATTTGGCCTTACTGATCAACCAGTTGAGGGGGCCAGATCATTTGAGTGTACCACAGTAGCAGGTGTGGGCTGCGGGATCATTCTCATCAACTGTTCACCCGGGGGTGAGAAAATGTTCCTGCAGGAAGTAGCAGACTTCATTGTTTACATGGCGCTGGAGTCGCCAAGGCTGATGGTCCTGGGTGACTTCATTGCCTGTGTCGATGATGAACTCTCACAGTTTGGTCAAGACTTCCTCCAACTTATGTATTCATTGGGGTTCACACAGGTAGTTACCTCTGCTACTCATAAGCAAGGTCACTCTCTTGATCTTGTCTTCCTTCTGGGGATCGAGTCCTTTGATTTGGTGGTGGAACCAGTCGTATGGTCTGATCACTACACAGTGAGATTCAATTTCCCCCCCATATAGGCCTTCCCCTGTGGAGATGGTCAGATACCACCCATTGAGGGGAATATCCCCTGAAGGCCTTCAGGCAGTGTTAGACCTATCGGGAGTTTCGTGGGCAGGCGAGGACCCAGAGAGTCTAGTTTTGGCCTATAATAAGGCTATCACTGAGGCCCTGGACTCTATTGTCCCAGTCCATGTTCGTCCACTCTCTCTCCGCCCTCAGTTCCCTTGGTTTGATGGAACTTTGAGGAAGTTGAGATGAGTAGGACGAAGGTTAGAACATTGCTGGTGGAAATCGGCCCTTGAGGCTGACCACCTTAGATTGATAGATCATTATCAATGCTATCAATCAGAAATCATGCCTAAGAAGGCAGAATTCCTGTCCGATGAGATTGCTGCTGCTCAAAACTGAACAGCTCAGCTCTTTCGAACCATAGACAGGTTGTGCAACCCATCCTATCTGCAGGTACGAGGAGCATTTTCACAAGTTAAGTGTGAGGAGTTTGCTCGATTTTCTGTGGATAAGGTGCCCGGCTTTAAGGCCGAAATCTGTTCAGCGTCCTCTTTGGGAGTTGATGGTGTTCGGTATTTCGTCACTTCCTCTCGGTCACCCTGGAATTCTTTTGACAGGACAGAATGGGGGATATCATGCGGATTGTTCAGAATCTGCAGCCAGCATGCTGTAGTTTGGATCCAGGCCCTACACGCCTATTATTGGGGTGTATTGATTTTATCAGCCCGATCCTTGCACAGATTGTTTGGTGCTCCTGAGACTCGGGAGAATTCCCTAGCTCCCTGAAGGAGGCAGTGGTGACACTGAATCTTAAAAAACCTTTGTTGGACTCCAACAACTGTGCTAACTACAGACCTATCTCTAACCTTCCCTTTGTTGGGAAGGTGATTGAGAAAGTGGTTGTGCTGCAACTGGAGAACCACCTTACCATCCATGATATCTTTGATCCTCTCCAGTCAGGCTTCCAGAAGAGACATAGTACCGAGACCACTCTGGTTCGGGTGCTCAATGATCTCTTGATGGCGAGGGACCAGAAATGCAGTTCCATCTTGGTAATTCTGGATCTCTCTTCAGCATTTGACACTGTGGACCATGGGGTGCTGCTTGAGCACCTGAGGGTTATCCGTGGCCTGGCTGGTCCAGTTCTCAGATCATTCTTTCCTTGCCGACAGGTCTCAGAGGCTGGTATCTGGGATTTTTTTCCTCTGAACCATTCTGTCTGCCATGTGGAGTCCCTCAGGGCTCGGTGCTGTCCTCCATGTTGTTCGCAGTGTATTTGCTGCCCCTCGGAGACATTGTAAGATGATGTGGGCTGAGGTTTCACTGCTATGCTGATGACATCCAGCTCTAGCTGTCTTTTGCATCTGACTAGGACAGTGCGGTCTCGATGTTTAACAGCTGTCTGGTGGAGATCCATGACTGGATGAAGACTAGCTGGTTGAAACTGAATTCTGGGAAGACTGAGGTGTTGGTAGAGGATCTGGGATGCCAGATAGAGAGGCAGGTGGTGGGTTTACCATCTGGGCTTTGGCTTGATGGTGTCCAACTGCCTGCCTCTGAATGGGTGCATGATTTGGGGGTGGTTCTTGATGATGGGCTAACACTGAGTCCGCAGGTGTCGTCAGTCATCAAGTCCTCCTTTTACCATCTTAGGAACATCACCAGAATTAAGTACCTTGTTCTGTCCAATGATTTGCCCACATTGATCCATGCCTTTGTGACCTCACACCTTGACTACTGTAACTCCCTTTACCTGGGGCTTCCAGAGGTTGATATCCGCTGCTTGCAGCTGGTGCAGAATACAGCAGCTTGGCTGTTGACTGGGTCCTCGAGCTCTAGTCATATTACTCCTGTGCTGTGCATTCTGCACTGGCTGCCTATACAGTGGTGGATCACCTTTATGGTCAGTCTGCTGACCTATAAATCTCTTCATGGACAGGACTGAGTTATCTGCAAGAGCTCCTGGTTCCTTACAGCCCCAGCCATCTTCTTCGCTCATCTGATGAGGGGTTGTTAGAGGTTCCCAGGGTGCATTTAAAAACATCTGAGGCCCGGGCATTTATGTTTGTGGCACCATCCCTGTGGAACTCTCTACCTCATCAGATTAGAGAGTGCAGGACCATGGAGAGTTTTAAAACCAGCTTGAAAACATATATTTTCCAACAGGCTTTTAGTGATTGATATTTATGAATGGTTTCAAATTGAAGCTGAATCTGTGCAAGATCTTTTAAATTATTTGTGATATGTTTTTATGTGTAGCACTTTGATACTGGACTTGCACTATATAAATAAAAATATTATTATTATTATTTTATTGGTTCTTACTCTGCCCTGCTCAAGCACTAAGGGGGCGTGTATTGGAATAAAAATAATTCTCAAATAAAAAACTAAGGGTTGCAACATGTTCAGTCCCCTTCTTTCCATGCTCTGTACATATGACATTGCTTTACAGGGTTTAAGCAACTACCCCAGAATAAAGTAAAAAACAACCCCATGATTTTGGAGTGCATACCAAAACGGAAAGGGAAATACATGCGATATGTACACAAATAAAGGTGCTAAAAACACCCTTATCAAATAAACCTGTTTCGTCCTTGTCATATTCCATGGCTTCCAGTTTTGAATTTTCCTATTTGCTGCATCATAAACACTATTCCAGTTAATGTGGACAACTTCTTGTGACCCAAAGTAAACCCCTAAAATTGTAATCTTATCTTTTTATATGGGCACCACAAAATTTGGATCTTCTTGTGCCTTTCCCAAGGCCAGTGCCTGACTTTTCAGTTTATTTATCCAAGTACCTGTAACCTGCTGATGTTCTTCAAATACCTGTAGCACTTGCAACCCTGAGGGTAAATCGTCCACCATTAAAACACAGTAATTCGCATGTAGCGTGACTTGCTCGACCCTGTATTTTGCAAACTAGGAGCATCTACTTCTTGTGCTGCCAAATTCCTAAAAATGTGATCCAACCCAAAAACATAAAACAAGGGGCTTAGCGGGCAGCCTTGCTGTACCCAATTCTTAATATGCATTAGGATTCCATGATGACCATTTATCACAGGCTGCATTTGTGCCTGCTGGCACAATAAATGTAACATTGCTATAAAACCTTCTGGAATATCATACCACGCTAATACATTCCAGAGATAATCATGTTTCACAGCATCAAAAGCAGCCTCCTGATCTACAGTACATATATAGCCATCCACATTCATCAGCAACCTCTGTTCCATTACTTCTCAGAAAAAGATAACATTTTGTGAAATACTTCTCCAAGGGATCGCACAAGTCTGTACTTCAAAAATAATATCTTTAGCCATAGTAGCCAACCGAGCTGTGAATATATTCACCAAAATTTTATAATCATTTGTTAATTGACTTAGAGGCCTCCAATTATGAAGACCCTATCAATTTCCTTTTGTATATAGAAAAATCATAATGCCTTCCCTCATGCCAGCACCCATCTCCCCTATTGCCACCATTGTCAAATATACTTCAGTTAATATAGGGGACAATTAATCAATAAAATCAATATGGAAGTCATTAGGAATGCCATCACTCCTGGGGGATGTATTAAGGGATAATTTGCCTATAGCAGCCCTGACTTCAACCTCTGTAACAGTTTCACATCCTCAGTTACCTGGGGAAAAGTCAACTAATCCAGAAAGTCATCCTGACTCTGTAACCCTTCTACCTGAAATCTGTCATGAATGTATTATTGTACCACCAATTGCATGGAAATTCGAATCAATAAAGCTTTGAGATCCCATTTCGTATTATCCCACCAGTCTACGGGGCTATCATACAAAATTCTTACCTCATGTTGAGATTCTAATAAAATCAAAATGCCTTGATGGTGAGAATCTATTTGTAATATAGAGGTATTCATTTTTCAGTATCCCCTACCCATGGAGACATTGCATCTATACCCTAGTGTAACTTTCACATCAAAATGGTCTGAGGTTTCAACAGGAATTACTGAGACCAATGCAGCTGTTGTTCTTTCTGACAGAAACCAGACATTTATTGTAGTAAAGTACCTTTATAGAATGTATGGGTGGGAACATCACCTAAAATGTCATATGCATCCTTAAGATGACTTCTATCTAAAATGCCTTGCAACAGGTTGGTATCACAATACACTTTTCTACCCCAATCCCTACTGGACAATCCACAATGAAAGTCTCAGCCCCACAAGATTACCTTTGAGGTGTCTAAAAAAGTCTCTATCTGTCTTAACAAGGCAGTTCTATCAGCCTTTGACTGGGGGGCATAAATATTAATGTCTGTCGGTGGACTCAGTGATTACAACATCTATTAACAACACTCTTCCAGGAATAACATCCATAACTTTTAACACAGGTGCAGGACAGCCAGAAAACAATATGCCCAATCCAGAACATAAATCCTTTCCTATTGACCAAACAGAAGGCGCCCAATGCCACACAGACTGAGCTTGTGCTATTTCTGAAAGTGTATGCAGTCTGGTATTCTGCAAGAATATAGCATTCCCTCGTTCCATCTCCTGTTTTGCAAAGGTGACCTGTCTCTTTGCAGCTGTCTTGATTCTATTAACATTTAATGTTAGTGATGCGAGATCCATTAGCAAAAAGAAAACAAGTTTAGCAATCATAAGAATTATTTATAGAGAACACTTTTTTTCTTCCACTTTTTTACGTTAGGTTTCACCTCAGGAGCAACTTCCCCAACCACTTTGGTCTGAGAGGAGGCTATGGAGAATACCTCAGAACAGTCATCTGAATGAACTGACTCCAGATCCATTAATACCTCATAAGGATTCTAAGTAGGCAAGGGACTCATTTCAGTAGTCAGGATAGATACACTAGGCTGTGACAGTGCCTTTGACCTGGTTATCCTCTGAAAGGGGGAATCATGCACTGGAGCTGGAGGGGGTATATGTAAATCAGAGGGTGTGGCTACTGGCTGCTGAACAGGGCATTCCTCAGGTGCCAATGTACTAACTCCTTGAAGATTCAAAACCTCCTGGAGGACTGGAACAGAAATTTGCTCCACTTCCTCTGAGGGGGGAAGGGGGTGGCTCCCACTTCTGTGACAGAGGGAAGATCAATAGAAGAGGAGGCAGGGGCATGGGATACCTTGGGGGGGTGGTTCCTGAATTTCTCTCAGATCTGGGTCTAGTAGCTCTCTGAGGTCGAGGATCATAGAGAACAGTTTGGGACATTAACTCCATTAATCTCATATGTTCCTTCTGAGCTGTAGTCACATACATATCCTGTTCTGCCCATACTGCTTTATCCAAACAATTATGAGAGGCTCAGGCACATGTGCTAAAGAAATGACCATGTTCATCACACAAATTACACCTAATTGGCCTAGGGCAATGCAGACCAGCATGTCCTAAGTCTCCACATAAACCACATTTTAACCTGGTACACACATTACTAAGATGATCCACATCCCCACAACGATAGTAGACACGGGGCAGCCCTAGATAAAAAAGCACCTCTCTATCCTGCACCCCAAAAAACAGTTCATAAGGTGCTTTGTCTCACCATTTTCCTGTTTCAGTGTTACTTTATAGTGCCATCCGCCCATCCAAAGGTGTTCTTCATCAAGAATGGGCTCAGGGTAGCCATCCACAGTACAACATTTCTTTAACCAACAGGTAATGTCTGCAATATTAATTCCTTCATTCCGGAATTGGATAGTAATCCATTTGAAGGATTGTTTCATAAGTGGGATGGCCAAAAAAGGCTTCCATAGGGCAATATTTTTAAGTAACTGATATTGTTTCAAAAAATTTTCAAGGCCTGCAGGGTGCTTAAAGCTGATATCATAAATCGTGTCACCAGGCATATGAATAAGGGTATAGATTTCATAAACATAATACTTCATACTATTGTTTAATAGATCTCTACCTATGAATAGGTGATCTGGAATATCCTCCATATTCCCCTGATACCCCAGATGCACCTCATTTCTGCGGGCCACAGGCTCAGAGGCCAATTTCACTGTCTCGGGAAAAAGAAGTTCCCTAACATTTGTGGTCCACACATTGGCCCAGTGTCCATCCTCCAACTCGGTGGCAACTCAGTGGGCATTTAAATTTGCCTCCTCCGAGCCTTCTAAGGGTGATGGGACAGTATGTTCTGTTGTTTCTGTACTAACTCCCTCTAGGCCCTCATTACCTTGTAACAGGGCTCCTGGATTTCCACCTTCCTCTTCTAAAACCATAATATCCATCACTAAGCCCTGAGAATGCACAGAAACCTGTTGTGACTTGGTACCCAGATGAGGCCCTGTAGGTTGACCAGGAGGAATGGATGTAGTGATGCTCTGCCCTTCTCCTGACTCAGGGGTGCACACAATAACAGTGGTTTTAGGTGTGGCATCCCCAACCCCCAAATGATGTAGGGAGATTTGTATCCCACTCTACTCCAGTCTTCATCCACCCAGCTCCTTGTAATGCAGTTTGAACCCATTCCAGGGTGACTACAGACACATTCATTACAGACCTATGACTCCTGCTGACAGAGATGAGCAGGGACCTTAATTCTGTCTTTGTACCCTCCCACCATGCTACGGGGTTCTCAAAGAGAACAAACAATGATTTTTTGTTGATAATAAAATATAAACATTCTTGCTTAACCTGTTCTAACAAGATAAGTGAGGAGTTTAACCTCCACATCCCAGGGCCAAATTTTTGTCTGCCAATACCTATCGTAATGGATAGTTCCTTATAGTCGGAGTACTCTACTGATTCCACCATGGCTGACTGAATAATTAAGGATTTATTTATAAAGAAGAAATCAATCCTCGTCGCAGTACTCCCTCTTTGAAAGGTTGGGTCTGACCTACTATATTTGGAAAAATATGCATCTACCAGTGCAGCTGTCCTAATAGCAGTCTGTAAATAGGGCATGTCACAAAACACCTTCTGAGTGGTATTCACCCTTCCTTTGTCATTTTTTGACAAGCCACAATTAAAATCCCCACCCCAGATTATATTCAGCGACGTAAGTAAATATGGCCTTATTTGTGTAAAGACAGCAATTCTGTTGGCTTTCATTTGGGGGGCGTATACATTGATTAATCTATAATACGCAGCATGGATTTTGACATCTAATGAAAGACTGTCCCTGGAACCAGATCAATAAGTTTAATTACGGAGGCTTTAACATTGTGAAACAAAATACCTACCCCAGAGCAGGAGTCAAGACCAAGAGACCAAAAGAAAACCCCAGTATACCATTCTTGTTTTGCTTTAGACCAGTGGTTCTCAAATGGTGAGGCCAGCCTCCCAAGGGAGGCCCCATACTGTTCTAGGGGAGGCCCAGTCAAGTGTGATAATGTGCAGTATTTAAATTTTAAGTTTTGGATGTTCTGTGTGAAGGGATGAAGCAAACTAAATATAGATAATGGCAGGTGAATTTCTTTACTTATGCACAAATTGGTGACAGAAGGCCCTGAGCAAAGCTTGTTTTATACTGTAGGTGTGTTTTGCATGTAAATTGGCGACTAAGAAGGCACACTGAGTCAAGGCTTGTTTCTACAGTAGGTGTTTATAGGCAAATTAGTGACTGGGAAAGGCGAACTGAATCAGGGTTTGCTTCTACAGCAGGTGTTGTTTATATGCAAATTAGTGTCTGGGAAAGGCACACTGAGTCAAGGCTTGTTTCTACAGTAGGTATTTATTTATTTTTAAACTGGTGTCTGGGAAAGGCACACTGAGCCAATGTATATCTCAAGTGTGACCTCAGTAAGGGTACAAGAAGTTGCTTAATAGGGTAAGGGGGAGAGATGATGTGGCTAGGTTAGTTGTTCCAGATGACAGAGAGGGAGTAGAGTTATAAGGGTCCAAGAATCAGAAACGTGGAGTGACATGGATAACCAGGGGTGTGGGGTTGGGGGTGGTGAACAATAAGTCAAATAAAAAGAGAATATACTCTGTCAACATTATTAGTCCCACTTGATTCCTGGTGTACTGTGCAAAAGTATGATTTTTTTTCTATGAGGGAGGCCCAAGATTTTTTCCAAATTTGAGGGAGGCTCAAAACCTGTTCCATGGCTTGGGGGAGGCTCACTATCATAAAGTGTGAGAACTAATGCTTTAGACAATTTAGTAACTGTATATAGTCTGGTATCCTGTAAAAAATAAACATTTGTGGTATTTTCCTGTAGGTGCAAAAAACACAGCCCCATTTAAAATGGTTCAAAATACTGTTAACATTAACAGTTAGAATGTAAAGGATCAGCCATACTAAGAGTAGGTAAAGATTGTGTAATTTAAACCAAAAAAAGAAGGAAAAATCATTCACAGGGGTTTCCCTTTTTCTTGGCCTTGACTCCCAAGGAACGTTTAGTTACAACAGTTTTATGTACTGCAGTACTGTCCTGATGGGATTCTTAATCACTCAATTCTGCCCCTGAAGTCCCTTCCATGACCACCGAGTCAGTGGAGGAACTATTTGAATCAATATCTCCCCTATCCTGTTGTTCCGAAAAGGCTTGAAATCTATTGGAGATGGGGGTTTCAGTTATTTTGGCAATTCTGGAAGCTGGTTGCATCCTATTAGATTGCCTCCTAGGCATGTTTTTTTTCAGGCTCTCCTGCTGTAATTCTGGCAGGGGGGAGGGGGCATTGTGACTGTGTCCATGTCTTGCACAGGTAGAGGTACATCAGGAATGTTTTGTATCAAGGGGTGTTCTCTTCCATCCATGGAACCTCCTAACCCACTAGTAGGAACTGGCCTTACCTGCAGGGGGAGAGCCATGGGCTCCGTGCTGGGACCTAACTCTGGTGTAGAAGTATGTCATGTTGCTTTAACCCCTAATACTAGTGATGTGTCCTGTGCGGGTTTGGGATCAGTCAAACCCTGTCAGTCTGTGGTGCATTGTCTCTGCACTAGAGAGACCAGCAATCTCTATTCTTCACAGTCTGTTGCCCCCGTTGCACAGTGTGCAGTTTTCGGACATTTTGTATAAGCATGTCCTCGAGTCCCACAAAGATTGCAGGTTGTCACCTCTTTACACTGCCCACTAGTATGCCCCAAGGAGTTGCATAAAGTGCAGCAAAGCTGATCACAGTTGCTGCTTATGTGCCCCGGAGCCCCGCACTTGTAACAGGTTTGGGGCTGTCCCTGATAAAACAACAACACCCTATCTCTCCCTAAAAAAAAAGAATTTGGCAAGCACTGTAATCCCTGTGATCATAAAATAACTCTTATTCTCCAGTCACCAGTCCAAATACTCTCTGAATTGAATATGGCTTTGGGGTTCCTCACTGCAGTGCATCACTGCTCTTAACCAAAATACCAGGTCTGTGACACTCACACTCTTATTGCAGTATAATACTGTGACCATCCTATGAGCCGGTTGAGTCAAGGGTATTACCTCAAAGGGCTTCCACAATGGGGTGTTTCATACTTTTTGATATCTCTCCCAAAATTCTTCAAGTCCACTTCCCAATTTGAAACTAATATCAAAAGTTGACTCTCCCAAAACATGTATTAGAGCATACAATTCAGATATTTGAAACTTTAAACATTCTTTCAATAGTGTTTTCCCCACAAAGACCCTATCAGGAAATTGCTCTAAACTCCCTATATATACAAGGCGGACAGCATTATATTGTTGTGCCGCATAGACTGGTTGTCGAAAAAAAGAAGCATACTGTCTCGGTGTCCTTCCATCAGTATCCCCTTGGGGTACCTTGTTGTCTGAGGCCTCTGAGGTTTTAAGCCCAGTATTGACCTGTATTAAATTAGTAGCCAAGTCAGAAGAGTCAGATGCAATGTCAGTTTGAACAGTTAAATCCTCTCTCCCATTGCCCTGCACCTCTGTCGGCAGATGCAAGGTGGGATGCTGTGTTAATTCTTCTTCTGGAGGCAGATTTAATACCTGCAGTCCCTGTGTTATATCTAGGGCAATGCCTACGCCCTGTACACTTTCAGATGTACTTTTCACATCCCTTTCTTTTCTGGAAGAAATTGGGGGCATAGTCAAATGAACCCCTGGAATCTCAAGAGGCGAACCTCCAAAATCCAGCATCCATTATCGGGCTCTTTAATCCATCCAGCCACTTTAAGAGAATGCTCTACAGACCAAGCACCCTGATCAGATTCTGAGAAATCAGCCCAGGATTTTTGTGTGGGGCTAGGTTTATTCACCACTCTTCCCTCCCATGCTGCAAAAGAGAATATTGTGACACTTTTTTGAGCTTGTCCTGTAGTCACAAACACTGTTGTAGGCTATCCTGTTGAGGCATAGCAAAATTAAAATCCTGCACACTTTCCTGCACATCCTTGCTAATACTTGCCTCAGTCAAAACAGTTTCTGATGCATATTGCAAACAGTTCCCTTTTTTCTCTGCATATGCTCGTCCTGTTCTTCCGCTAACAATTGAATCAGTAATTCTTTTAGTTTGTAACTCACTGTGTCTGTTTTGATTCCTTGTAAGTCCCCTTGTTCAGGTTGCTGAAATTCTTGCCATTTCTGAGCTTGCAGGTCCTGACATATTAAATCCATCTGTCCATCAAAGATTTTCTCCGGATTCCCTGCTGCATTAAAAAAAAACTCTGTTTCAACTGCAATATCAGTCGCAAGGGAGACCAGCTCCACACCCATCTGCACATTCTCCTTCTTCTCCATCTGAGCTGCAAATGGATCAGCCATCCTCTGAGACAGCACCAGTTCACTAAAAATAACATCAACAGCTTAATCTGGTTCAAGGTCAGTTGGCATTCGTCTGTATCCCACTCCCCTGGGTCGTGCCTAAAAAGAGGCAGAATTAGTCTAGTGCACTTACCCGGTCAACAAAAACTAAATAAAAAAATAAAATAAAATGTTCCTATGCACCTCTTCACCCTGATGTGGTGATCTGTAGACCATCCTTAGGTTCCCCCCTCCTCCTTTCTGCCCAAGGTGGCCCAAAGGATCTCGGCAGATCTCTTCTCCTCTTTACCCTCCACCACTTTTATCCCATCCCTCACATACAGGGCTACCCTCCCTACCCTTATTTAATAATAATAATAATACTTTATTTATTGAGTGCCTTTCGGGTACCAAGGTGCTTTACAATCATAACAACAAATTCCATAAAAACTGCAATTAAAAATAGGCCATTAAAAATCATCACAGTTCATAAAAGGCTTGTCTCCACAAGAAGGTCTTAAGTTCCTGCTTAAAGCTCCCCACAGTTGTATATTCCCAAAGCTGATGTGGCAGAGAATTCCAAAGGGTTGGGGCAGCAAACATAAAAGCGCGGGCCCCAGAAGATTTCAAAGAAACCCTCGGAACCTCTTGCAACCCCTCACCAGCCAAACGAAGCTGTCGCGCAGGGTTGTAAGGAATCAGAAGCTCTTTCAAGTAGTCAGGACCAAGTCCGTGTAGGGCTTTTGTAGGTCAATAAACCTACCCTAAAGGTGATCCACCACTGAATTGGCAGCCAGTGCAGATCACGCAACACAGTGGTGATGTGTAACCTTCTAGACACCCCTGTCAGCAATCAAGCTGCAGCATTCTGCACTAGCTGCAAGCGGTGGATATCAACCCCAGGAAGCCCTATGTAAAGGGAGTTGCAGTAGTCCCTGTCTCTCCATCCTAAAAAGACTGCATTCTTGTATCTCCACTTCCCAGCTATGGCAATCTGTCCACCACATTTCAGTTATTGCAATTAGGTCCGGGTCTTTCACTCCCACCACTGCCTCTAAATCTGCCATTTTGTTCCCTTAACTCCTGGCATTGGGCAGTATTCCCTTACATCCCCCCCCCCGCCCTTATGATCCCCTTCCCTCCTGCTGTCCCTTGTCTCTCGCATTAGGAGAGTGCAAGCTAGGTGAAATATTGAAAAGTTAAAGAAAAAACAGAAAAAAAACTTATCAATAAGTAAATGTGTCACACACACACACACACACACGCACACATACACACACACACACGCACACACACACACGCACACACACACCACACACACACCAACACACGACACACACATACCATCGCACGACACGTGACGCAGGCATACCTGCAATTTCCGTTACACTTACACAGCTGTTTTCCACTAGAACTCGATATACTTTCTTGCCTTGTTAAACTTGGTTTCTAATGGATTATATGTAGTCAGAACATTACCCTTTTTAAATCACCATAAACATGCCATAATGTTTTATTTCTCAGGTACTAACTGATTGACTTAACCTCTGGCACAAAGGTCTGGCCTACAAGACAAAATCAAGGTTGTACCGGAACCGGATGAGGAGAACTGCTATTCTCTCTTTGGAACCCCCCCCCCCAATAAATTTTATAACAGGTAATTAAAAGTTGCAAGGAGGAAACTGCCACTCAAACAGCTTTATAAAACACAATGTATCTCCATTTCAAATGCTGCCCACAAAGAACAGAAAAAAGAAACTGGCCAGGAAATTTGGTATGGGCTCTCATGTCCTGTAAAGACAATAACCTGCCTGCCACACTGCCTCATTCATGTAGAAAGTATATTGCACTGTTTTTTATGTTTGCTTGCACGCATGTGCAAGAAACATAGTGCCATCATCGGAGATTTCGGAGGTGTGTCACCTCCTCCTCCAATTCAGTCAGTGTGCTGGCAGGCGCGGCCCCTGTAAGCCAATGCATTTTGGAGCTGTCTATAACACGCTCCAAAATGCAGTGGCTCTGAGATGAAAGAGGCTTCGCCTGGTGAGCAGCGATAAGATAAGGCTGCTCACGCAGCTCCCCCTCCCCACAGCGCCCGCAGGCGTCGCGCGCCCTGCGCCGCACTGTATAACCGACGGGGTGCCCAATCCCCATCGGCTGTGCTGCGTTCCTCCGCCTCCTCCCCAGCGCTTACAAAATGCCACACTGGGTGCCCACCCCAGTGTGGCAACTAATCATATAGCCGATGGGGTGCCCAATCCCTGTCGGCTGCACTGCCCAGTGAGTGAGTGCCACGCTGAGGAGCCCACCCCAGCGGTAAAGCAGTCGTAGCCGGCGGAGGTGCCCAATCCCCGTCGGCTGAACAGCCACCCCAACATCCTTGTGCCATGCTGGAGCCCACCCCAGCTTGGCAAGCGTCCCCATCGTCCTTTTTTTTTTTCACCTGTGAAGAAAACGGTCCCATGGTGAGTCTCCCTGCCCCTCCCACAACCCGCACCCACCCGCGCTCCAGCCTCCCCACTCCCCTCACCCATACTTGCCTCCGGACCTCGGCGCGACGATCTTCGGTGGACCGGGAACACGTCTGCACTCTTCAAAGGCGACCGCGATCTGAGAAAATGCCGGTAAGCTGTATAATGGGCTAGATTAGGGGGGTTTCAACTTTATTGCATATCTCAGGCATTTTTTTGAATTTTTGCACCAGATTTTCAACATGGGGTTTTTGGGACCCCTTCTCATGATTGATTCACTGTCATGGTGTTATTGGGCCCGAAGGGTGATTTCGCGCAGTGACTGAGCGGTGACTGCGAAATCACCCTTCAGACGAGAACAACACCATGACAGTGACTCAATCATGAGAAGAGGTCTCCAAACCATGTTAAGACAGATTGAAATCAAAAAATAACTGTTTCTGAACTGAGTTGCGCGGTCCTCGGCCTCGTAAGTTCAGAATTTTCAATATTTTCACTCCAGATTTTCAACATTGCCATTTTACCACACCTTCTTATGAATAGTACAGCTGTCATTTTTCACATCTCACCCAAAATGTGTTTTCACCCATGTAGCGCACAATGGCGCATTTGGTGTGTGAAATCAATGTACGGGACAAATTAAGAAAATCACAGTGACACTGTTCATGAGTAGACATCTTAAAATGGCTATGTTGAAAATTTGGTGAAAAAAGTCCTAAAAATGACTGTTTTACGAGCGTGCATTGCGCGAGTTCCATGCGCTCGTAGGGCATGAATTTTCAATATTTTCCTCCAGATTTTCAACATTGCCATTTTACCACACCTTCTTATGAGTAGTACAGCTGACATTTTCACATCTCACCCAAATGTGTTTCCACCCATGTAGCGCACAATGGCGCAGTTGGTGTCTTGAGGTCAATGTCTGGGACAAATTAAGAAAATCACAGTGACACTGTTCATGAGCAGAGGTCTTAAAATGGCTACGTTGAGAATTTGGTGAAACAATTTCAAAAAATGACTGTTTTACGAGCGTGCGTTGCACAGTTCCTACGCACGCTCGTTAGTTCGCAAATTTTCAATATTTTCACTCCAGATTTTCAACATTGCCATTGTACCACACCTTCTTATGTGTAGTACAGCTGTCATTTTTCACATCTCACCCAAAATGTTCTTTCCGTCCACGTAGCGCACAATGGCGCAGTCGGTGTGCGAAATCAATGTACAGGACAAATTAAGAAAATCACAGTGACACTGTTCATGAGCAGAGGTCTTAAAATGGCTATGTTGAGAATTTGGTGAAAAAATTCCTAAAAATGACTTTCACAAGCGTGCATTGCACAGTTCCTATGCATGCTCGTAAGTTTGCAAATTTAATATTTTCACTCCAGATTTTCAACATGTCCATTTTATTAAACTTCCTTATGAACAGTACAGCTATAATTTTTCATATGTCGCCCAAAATGTGTTTTCGCACATGTAGCGCACAATGGTGCTGTTGGTGTGTGAAAGCAATGTTTAGGACAGATTAAGAAAATCACAGTTACACTGTTCATGAGCAGAGGTCTTAAAATGGCTATGTTGAAAATTTGGTGGCAAAAGTCAATAAAATGACTGTGTTACGAGTGAGCATTGCACAGTTTCCACGCACCCTCGTTAGTTCATGATTTTGTAATATTTTCAGTCCAGATTTTCACCAGTGGCATTTTTCCACACTTCCTTATGAGCAGTACAGCTGCCATTTTTCACAACATGGCCGAAGTGTGTTTTCACACTTTCAGTGCAGAGATGCGTGGTCACTGTGGGAAATCATTGTTCGGCACAGATAAGAAAATCACAGTGACACTGTTGGTGATCGGAGGCACCAAAATGCCTGAGTTGACAATCTGCTGTAAGAAATCCCCAACCTAATTATATTACGGGTGTGCGTTGCACAGTTTCTATGTATGCTCGTGACTTCACCATTTTTTTAAATATTTTTACTACACATTTGCAACATAGCCATTTTTTACACCTCCCCATAGAAGAGTACAGCTGTCATTTTTTACATCCTGTTTGGAATATTTTTGCACCTGTGGTGCTAAATGCCGTAGTCACTGTGCAAAAGCAGCTTTCGGCTACCAAACTGATATTCCCCCTGTTCATGAGGTGGGGTCACAAAACAAACATGTTGAAAATTTGGACTGAAAATACCAATGAATGCCTGAGGTATTAGGCTTTTCAACTATAATGCCCGACCCTATAGAGAATGACAGGCATCAGGGGTGTGACTTGGGATTCTTGCCTGTGATGCTCATACCATTCCACACCCTGCAGTCACTGAGAGGCATCGAGGTATGCCTTGGACTCTTCGGCCCCAAAGTTCACCCCATTCTCCTATACCACACCCATCTCACCGTACTTCCTAATGGAATGGGGTGTGCATAAGGGCCAAAGATCCCAAGGCACACCGTGACACTTGTCAGTGTCTGCAGGGTGGGGTGTGGTGAAATGGCGTGGCCATTATGCCTGATGACCCAAAGGCACACCCCAATGCCTGTCCGTATCTGCAGGGTGGTGGCGGGGTTGGCTTCAGTTTGACACTTCACTGCCATTCCTATTATGCAGCTGTCTAACTCCTACACTACCAATCCCAATGCCAGCAAGCAAACATTCGGCATTGACAAATGCTTGTTTATAAAACACCTTGCCCAGACTGCTAAAACGCATATGTGAATGTTGATAAAAATTAAAGTTCCTTTCTCCTAATGACTATCATTTGTTTATTTTTCTTAAGTTTTTCTTCTATGGTGTTCATGAGTTGTGAGGGCTCTCAAAATGGACAAATCTATGTTATGAAGCAGGCCAATTAAATACCACACTATTTTTTTTCTTTTCATTTTACTGGCTAATCATCATTAAACAACTGAAAATTTCTGAGATATTCATTCAAAGGATTGCAGCGGATCCACTTGAAAGTATAGTCCCCAGGACCAGCACAGGTAGAAGAATTCCTAGGAGACAGCATCTCTTTATAATATCAACTTAGATCAAACATGGGAATAAATACAACTTCACCAGTACAACAGCAATACATGAAATCTAAGAGTGCCTTATGAAAGACTGAATATACGTTTTAATGAGAAAACCATACCTTCTTCAAAGCGTAAGCGTGTACTGCCTCTCACTTTGTTTAAATAACTAAAGAGGGAGGTATAATGACAATCTTTAAAGTGCCGGTGACTAAATATAAATAGCATACTGCAATGCCATATCCATTTGTTGAACTATACATATAACATCATATGCAAATAGATCAGCATAAGTGCATTAAAAAACTATATACAGTACATATTAAAGAGCTACTGACGCCTCAAAGAAAACTTTAAAAAACATAGTTATTAGGTACAATTCAGTCTGTATTCCATATATATGTATTCCAGATTTCTCCTCCCCATTATTTATTACTGAGAAAATGGGCATGTATACATCATTTTTATCCTTTGCAGTTACTTTAAAGTTAATCTGCCTCTATAGCTTATTCCTTACTTCAAGTCATAATGCTCTGTTATGACATCACAATCTGTTGCCATGAGAGTAACTGTGATGTCACAAGCAGTGCATTATGATCTCAGGTAGGGAGACAGCAACAGAAATAGATGAACTGTTCAGGAGCAAAAAGCCTGTTTTCATGCAAATGATCTCAGCAATAAATAATGGGGAGGAGGAATAAAGAACTAATGTGAAATACAAGCTGAACTTGATCTAAAGGGGTACCTCTCCAGGCTCAAGCTTGCTCTGGGGGAGATGTTGAACCCAACCCTGGCCCCCACTCCCCTAACCTCGCTCTTAGTGATCCCACTAACCTTCTATGGGCTGAGGCCAGGGGCTTCCGGCTGGTCAATATGAACATGGGCAGCCTAAGGCATAAAGTTCTCTAAGCTTGGACCACCTTGTATAAGCCAGACGTACTAGCGGTGACTGAAACTTGGCTCAAACCACATATCCTTCTGCACAAAATAGACCTGGTCAGCTACAAATGCCTTCAGACGGTATCATGAAGGAAGGAAAAAAAAGAGGTGGTGCTCTCATTTATACCAAGACCCATCTCAATGCTATGCAGATAGTTTATTCACCCCTCAGTGACTCAGCAAGTAAGATTATATTTACTAGATTGCTCCTTGTAGACACCTAGCCTCTCTACATTGGGTGTGCCTACCTTCCACCCCTAACAGCTGCCTCCTCCTTAGAATCTCTAATCCATGCCCTAGCGGAGCACCCCCTAGAGGAGATGATTCTCCTTGGGGACTTCAATCAAAACTGGCTTGCCCTGGGGACCTCAACTAACAAGAACCCCATTCTTGACTCCAACCTGACTCAAATCATCGACCTGCCAACTAGGCATAGTGCCAAGTCCGGCAATCCCTCTTTACTAGACTGGGCCCTTATCTCTTGCCCGGACCGTATTATGACTGCTGGGACCATGGCTGATTCACTGAGTGACCTGTCTCCAATCTTCTGCACCTGGTCCAATAAGCCTCCAAAACTGGCTGCCAGAGTGATAGAAGCCAGGAATTTCAGCAGATTCATAGCAACTGACTTCTGCTCAGACCTTCTTGTAGTAGACTAGGATCCCATCATCACTCCCCCCACCCTGGATGAAGCACTGGACTACTTTACCAATTTGTTTCTGTCCATGGCCAACGCTCATGCTCCACGAAAAAAACTGAGAGTTCAGGGAAGGACCACAGATGGCTTGGCCCTGGCCTCAAATGGAGTATGCTGCTCAGGGATAGGGCCTGGGGACTTTATAAATCCTCAGGCCACAATGCTGACTGGGAAAAGTATAGGGAACTGAGGAACCACTGTAAGAAAACCTCCAAGCAGGCTAAGTCCACATACCTGCGTGACCTCCAGACTAGTCACCTGCGCGATCCCAAGACATTTTCCAGCCAAATGAACTTCCTACTCATGGGTGCCCCCAATGCCCAGGATGGAGCCTTACATGTTGGGAATACCCTGACCAATGACCCCTCCACAGTAGCTAAGGCATTCAATGCCTCCTTCTCCAACCCAGATGGACTCCCACCCCCCATCCCGTCTGTTGCTCCCCACTTCAGCAATACCAATTGAGAACATGCTCGGTCCCAGTTTCACTTGAAACTTGTCAAACCCTCTGAAGTTCTCCCACTCCTGCTCAAAATAAATCCTGATTCCTCCCCAGGACATGACCTGCTTGAACCTAGGCTGCTGAGGGCAGCTGCTTCTGCCATCTCCCTGTTATCTGGCTCATCAACAGGTCCCTCCTTGATAGAGCAGTTCCTAGCAAATGGAAAGTAGTGACTATAGTCCCAGTACACAGAAAAGGGCCCTGGGGCAAAGTGGGGCACTATAGGCCTATCTCCATTCTCTGTCCCCTCAGGAAGGTGCAGGAGAGATTGGTCTACAACCAACTGCAAAACTACCTTGAGAGGCACTCTCTCCTGGCCAACATACAACATGGCTTTAGGAAAGGCCACGGCACAGACACAGCCCTTATCCGGCTCACTTCTGATGTCCTCAATGCTATGAACAGGGGCTCTCAGACGGGAGCTCTATTTATTGACCTGTCTAAGGCCTTTGACTTGATCTGCCATAATCTTCTTCTCTCCAAACTCCACCTCCTTGGACTGAATGGGCTCTTCCTCTCCTGGTTCAAGAGCTACCTGCTCAACTGAAGCCAAAAAGTTCTCTGGAGAGGAATCCAATCTAGTACCCGACCAGTGGTCTCTGGGGTTCCTCAGGGCTCAATCCTGGGCCCCCTGCTCTTCACCCTCTTTGTCTAGGACATTGAGAGGGTTAGTGGGCTGAGCAAACGTATCCTCTATATGGACGATATCATTGTCTACTGCAGTGACCCGCTACCTAGTGTTATCACTGGCAAGTTGCAAGCTAGCCTCTTGGCACTTGAAGCCTGGTTCTCCTCCAACTCCTTAGTACTGAGTGAGGAGAAGACCAAAGCAGTTCTGTTTGGAACTAGACATCTGGGCACTGATAGATGTGACCTGTTCCAACTCCAAACAGCCCAGGGGAAGAAAGTGGAGGTCCTTGATAGGATCAGATACCTTGGAATCTTCCTTGACCAGGAGCTGTCCTATAAGCCTCACATTGACTCTGTAACTAAGACCATCCACCAGAGGATTAGACTCTTCTACCACCAGGGACACTCACTTTCTGATGAGGCTCGTCGAGCTATTGCCAGTAGTACCCTGCTCCCTATCCTCCTCTATGGGGTCCCCCTCCTTCAGTCCCTTAGAGAGGGGGAACTATGTAAACTCTCTGTGCACTACCATAGAGTGGCACCCTTTGCCACCAATGATCCCCCCAAGAGGCACCACTGTGTGATCCTTGCAGACCTCCACTGGCCCATCCTATGGCACAAATTAGCTTACTCCTCTATCTGCCTGACCTACAAATTCTTCAACACTGGCCCTCCTCCCCACTTGCATGGCCTGCTCAACCCAAGAGTACACTGCTGTGATATGAGATCCTCAGCTGGCTGTCCCCTGGACATTCCATGGGTATGTACCAACCCAAGCAAGTGTTCCTTTAAATATGCTGCCCCGCACTTATGGAATACACTCCCTGCAAACCCCCTCTTTCCTTACTAGTGGCCAGAACAATACACACTAATCACTTTCACAATACCCCAATACACAGCACAAGTACCCACACTGTTTGCACTTACCATCAGGGCTTTCCTCTGGCCCAGCCCTGGGGACCCATTGAAAAACAAGGTTATACACAGTAAATAACAGCAGTACAGTACTCTTGCACAAACTGGAACCACAGTAAGGGTAAATGCAAAAAATAGTTAGATCTGATTTATTTAAGGGACTTGAACAAGGGAGGGGTGTAATCAGGTTAATTTGCTTAATGGCTGTATCAATCAAAAAGTTATGCGTGCACTTCAGGGTCCATAAACAGTCACACACTCTGGGTACCCAGATGGAGAATGGTGGGCTAGCAAGGAATGTTGCAGCTGGTTGGGGCCCTGTGATGGAAGAAAACAACATGCACAACACAAACTATTTGTAATCCGGAGCCAGACGGCTCTGTTCATGAAAAGAAAACACCAAGACAATCAGATGACACACTTTTAGACTAGGCTGTTGTTGCAGGGAACTACCCTGATGATTACTCGCGATACCCAAGACTGGACACAGGCTGGACAAAAATCAAGATAGCAGGTGGTTAATCTGGAGTGCCAGGAGAAGCAGGGACAACACAAATCGACGATTCCTGTTCAAGCGTGGAGCAGGGGGCTGATCTCCAGGCAGGTCTCTCATCGATGGCAATCTCTGAGCAGCAGGTAGTCTAGCTGGGCCAGTGTTGGCAAGGCCCTGGCCAAATGGAGACAAATTTGGATACAGTCCATTTTGGGCTGGATACAGCTTCCAGCAAGCAGAACACAGTTGGGAACCAAATCACGACCCACTAACAACTCACAGCACATTTACATGTAAGGAAATTCTACTGTACCAGGCAAACACACTCCCAGCAACCCTGGTCAATAGGCCTTCTCTCCAAGGCTTCAAGTCGGACCTCAAAGTGTATCTCCTTGAACTCAACCTCTGTGGCTGTAATTGTTAGCCTTGACTCATTCCCCTTCCCATGCAGGTCTCAACTAAGACCACTTTATTCTAAGCTTATTCCAATGAATGTGTCTACTATGACCACTGGTACTCCAATGTATAGTGCCTAATGTGCAAACCGTATTGTCAGCTGTAATTACTGTCACTCTTGTATGTAACAGTCCTAACTAATGTATCTTGTCCAATGCATGTAACCATTGCTTTATGTAACTAATCCCGGGTTGCCCCTGAAAAAGGGACCTTTGGTCTTAGTGGGCTTACCCGGTTACCAAAATTTAAATAAATATTTAGTTTTGTTAAAGCTCTTGTGAAGCTGCCAGCTGCTCTTTAAAAAGAGAATACAGTTATTGAGCTAGGTTTAGAACATTTCTTGTTTGTCTTGTGGGGTCATTCATCTACTCAGTCAGCCCTGACAGTTTGCGGTGCTTGTAAGTATTTTACCCTTAGGCTGTCAGATTATTTCACTAATATGCTGCTGCAACTTAAATAACAAAGTCTTTTGACCTTTTGTGTGCATAACTATGATTGTTTTTTTTTCACAAATTCTACAATAAATGTATTCGAATTCTCCCAAGGTGAAGGAAAGTATTATTTATTTAACTGGTGTAGCTGACGGTTGCTGTTTTCAACAGCTGGCTTGACCCCAGTTCTGTTTTAAAGTGCAGCAAGGGCTTGAAAAAGCATTAACTTGACAGAAAACTCAATTTATGTGGTGTCCTGTTTAACATCCATTGCAGGACCGGCCATGTAGGGGGCACAATCAAAGTATTGATGTACAGTACATGATATCCATTATAAACAACGATGCAGAAATCTCACATGTGGCTGCAAACTGTCATGGCTGAGTGAGGAGATGAATGACCCCACAACATACACAACAAGAAATTTTCTAAACCTAGCTCAGTAACTGCATTCTCATTTTAATTTTCAGCAAGGGCTTGAATTAAAAAATTAACTAGGCAGAAAACTCAATTTGTGTGGTGTCCTGTTTGACAAAGAGCATACACTGATTTTTATGTAACCCCTAGGTGGCACTATCCCAAGGGCTACTACCCCTGCCTGCTCGGCTAGTAGCAGGTTAAGGGGCCTGAGTTCTGAAATGGGTGCCTCCACCAAGAGGTCAGGGTTGGTAGTGGTCAAGCTAACCTAGGCACAGCCCTTTGGGACACTGTAACTCCCCCTCTTTCCTTACTAGTGGCTGGAACAATACACACTAATCACTTTCACAATACCCCTGATATACCACACAAGTACCCACACTGTTTGCACTTACCATCAGGGCTTTCCTCTGGCCTGGCCCTGGGGAGCCCTTGTAAAACAAGGTTATACACAACAAATAACAGCAGTACAGTACTCTTTCACAAACTGGTTCCACAGTCAGGGTAAATGCCAAAAAGAGTTAGATCTGATTTATTTAAGGGACTTGAACAAGGGAGGGGTGTAATCAGGTTAATTTGCTTAAAGGCTGTATCAATCAAACAGCTATGCATGCGATTCAGGGTCTATAAACAGTCACACACTCTGGGTACCCAGATGGAGAATGGTGGGCTAGCCAAGAACGTTGCAAGCTGGTTGGGGCCTTGTGATGGAAGAAAACAACATGCACAACACACACTATTTGTAATCCAGAGCCGGAGGGCTCAGTTCATGAAAAGAAAACAACAAGACAATCAGATGACACACTTTTAGATTAGACTGTTGTTGCAGGGAGCTACCCTGATGATTACTCATGACACCCAAGACTAGACACAGGCTGGATGAAAATCAAGACAGCAGATGGTTAATCTGGAGTGCCAGGAGAAGCAGGGCCCACACAAATCACCAAGGCATCATTCCTGTTCAAGTGTGGAGCAGGGGGCTGATCCCCAGGCAGGTCTCTCATCGATGGCTTTTTCTGTGCAGTGGGTAGTCTGGCTGGACCAGTGTGGCAAGGCCTCGGTCAAATGGAGACAAATTCGGATACAGTCCGTTTTGGGATGGATACAGTTTCCAGCAAGCAGAACACAGTTCACATAGTGGGGACCAAATCACAACCCACTAACAACTCACAGCACATTTACATGTAAGGAAATTCTACTGTACCAGGCAGACCGCTCTCCAGTCATGATCGCAAAGTCTCTGCACAAACCGGGAATTCAAAAGCAGCTGGAAATCCTGACAGGCCGATCACATTCAGCAGAATCTTCAGTCTTCTTCAGGTATGAGCTTGGTAAAAAATCAGTGGCTTACTTTGTTCTCACAAACTTGGATTTAGTCCAAAATAATTCCCTTCTGTCCCTCTCAGGAGCAGCAGGCAGATATGCAGGCCATAACTCAGGCCTTTCTGCAGTTCTTCCACACGAAACTACTCAGCTGGCTGCTTGACTGTCTCAAGCTGTTGCTTCTTCAGCTCCCAACTTAGATCTGACTCAACTGCCAGCAAGCCTGGGACTTTCCCCAGAATCCAAAAGGTTCGGTTGGCTGATCTGTCTGTCAGTCACAACAAAGGCTCCCCCTTCAGGTGTAAAAAGGTGCCAAAAGCCCAAAACTATAATTCCTACAGATTTTGACTCCAGACAGCTCCTGTAGTCCTGCTCCATTTTAGGTCCCACCAGTACTGATTGGTCCAATTTGGCAGTCCAGGACCAAGATAGTGGAGATAAACAAAACAGTCCTTGCTGAAAAAAAAAGAAGGTTAGACAAACTACATTATCATTACTACTCTAAATTATTTTCAGCAAATAGTTACATCTTTCAACAGAGCTCCCTCTCAGCTTACTTATGACTGCAATCCAGGCAGCTCTTGAAGAGATAGTACAAAGAGGCTATATAGGCACTCTCTGGCAATCACATTTAAACTGCTAAAACGCAGGACACCAGCCTGGTAGTGAGCATTTAGGCAAGCTCAAGGAAAACTTTTTGGGAACCCCCATTTGTAGGGGGGTTACATTTATTTATGCAGATCATGTTACAAGGTAAAGAAATCTCCTTGACGTGAGTGAATGGGAAGCCCACACTGCAGGCTTGGATGCCTTTGCAGCTGTTATGAAACAGGCTAATTAAATACCAAACTAACTTTATTTTTAATTTAGTATACTTTTGGCCCCTTTGGTTGCCATTCCTTCAGTGCCACCCTCTAACACCCACCTCGCTTCCCTTGTTCCTTACCTCCAGGATACCCCCCTGGCTTGCCCTCCAGGGCAGGGCCACGGCACCTTACCAGGCCCATCTACAACAGGGAAAGGTGTCAGATGCTGCTGACATTGTCTCCCTGGCTTCCCTCCCAGGGCAGGGTTCAGGGCCTGGAGATGCCATCCATGGAGCCGTATTAGGTTGAGGAGAGGCAGGGAGCAATTGAGGCCAGGCACTGGGGTGGCAGTCATCCTCAGCAGCCAACTAGTACTTTTTCTTTTTTTTCCTGGGGGCAGGGATGTGCAATGAAGTCCAGCATCTGCCCGGCCCCCCAGAACATTCCGATGCTGGCCACTGAGGTACTCCTGGGCTCCTCCAGGGGTCCATCAAGCACTGGACACACTCCCACCCTCCCCAGAGAAGGAGAGCAGTCCTCAGGATGCTCCATCCTTCTCCCCCTGGCTGGCCCTCTGATGCCCCGGGTCTGTTCCCAAACCTGGGTCACCGGCATCTCAAACGGAAATCCAACCACTACACCGGCCTAAATACCACACTAACTTAAAATATGTATTTTTTTTTCTTTTCATTTTCCTGGTTAATCATCAATAAACAACTGTGTTGTGCTTACCTATTGTCTCTCTTTCTCTCCCTCTCGAAGGGGTGAACGGGATCATGCTGTTAGTCATGCTGTCACAGATAGAGAGAGAGAGAGAAAGAGAGCATGATCACATCTGCTGTGACCAGGACTCCACGGAACCTAGTTGGCACACTGATCTCAGGTGTCTCATGTGTTGGGGATAGGGATGGCCAACAAACAGAGAGGCAGACAGTACTGCAGAAATGTGTGGCTGACACTTACAGCCCCGCTCTAATGTTTTGCACTTGTGCACTTTTTCAAGGAGCTGCCATGTTAGTTCAAGTATTCCCTTTTATAGGTAAATGACTTTAAAAGATATGCACACATTAAACATGGCATGAAATAAGCTTGAGAGTGCTCAAAGTAAAATACAAATGTGTACATACAGTGAAAATATCCTAACGGAAAATTAATAAAATATGATAAAAGCTCATAGAACAAACTGCTAAACGTACACTGCAATTGCTGAGACATGGAAGAGTATTGCTTAAAACTCACGCATATATGCAAAGCTGATGCTACATATAGTGCATGACTCAGTAACATAGTTTACATAAAATGTTCTGTAAACTATATATTCTGGTTATAATTTCAAATCACAGTTTCAGTTTTATTATATATACAAGAAGCCATCCCAGTGTAATGCATTAAATAAGATGGCCTCTCCTTATATTTACATTACATTTTGAAAGCCTAATGCTTTATATATTTATTTATTTATTCAATTTTGGTAACCGGGTAGGCCCAACTGAGCCCTGGAGGTCCATTTTCAGGGGCGACCCCGAATTAGTTACATAGGTATAAAAGTACAATAAAGGAAGCAAGTTCACAGTGCAAAATAACATTGGTGGAAAATCAAGTACGTGGATAAATAGGGCTGACGTAGTGCAAAATAAATTAGTTACAGGAGAAGACAGTTACAGGAATAGATAAGGCTAGTAGTGTAACAATCAGTAGAGAGCTAATACATAATACAGCAGTGCATGACTTTGTCTAGTGAGGGCCTGGCCTTAGTATGGGTAAGTCATCTCATTGACAGGAGCAGGCACTAGCTTCTAGTAAGTGAGCATGGAGTCCCTTGCAGAAGGATCCAAGAAAGGGGGCTTCCTGAAGGTGGGGAGGAAGCTTATTCCATAGGGTAGAGGCAGCAATGGCAAAGGATTTACTGCCAACAGCTGTCTGAACCCTAGGTTTATCTAGTAGGTTTCACCCAGAGGTCCAGAGGGTGGGTGCAGAGTGCTTGGGAGCCAGGAGACTGGCCAGGCTATCAGGGGAATTGCAGTGTAGAAGCTTGTATGAACTGCAAAGCAGGGGGTACTGAAGGCGGCCATCTAGGGAAAGCCATTGTAGTGAAGCAAGGGCTTCGCAGTGGTGCCGTCTTTTGTGGGACCGAGACGCAAACTGAGCTATTTTGTGGTAGAGAACTTGCAGCCTGCTCATCTCCTGTTTAGCCAACCCATGAAACATAGTGGCAGCAAAGGTCAGTGTTGGAAGGAGGAGACTGTTGGCAATGCTTGTTCTGGACTTGGGATGAGCTGATCATTCAGGTGGTACAGCAGGCCAAGTTTGCGGTGCACCATTTTAGTTACCTAGTCTACGTGAGACTTGAGGGTAAACCCCTGATCTTGGTTAACCCCAGATATTTGAGTGAACTCATGACCTTGATGCAGCTGCCAGAGGATGAGGTCAGTGGGAGTAAGGCACTCCTATCCGGGCCAAGGTATCTCTGTCCAAAAAGCATTGCCTTGGTTTTTGTGGTGCTTAAGACCAACTTGTTTTCAGTGAACCAGGACTCTAACTCGGCAAAGTCAGCTTGCAGGTGGGGTCCCAGATCAGATGGGTTGCTCAGAGACCAGTAGATAACAGGATCATCAGTGTATTGAATGACAGAGCTGCCACCGCAGTGGATTTTAAGGTCATTGACAAATATCGAGACGAGGAGAGGACCCAGGATGGAATCTTGGGGCACCCCCTCACTTAGGGGGAGAGGATCTGAGGTTGCACTCTTCCATCTGACCTGCTGGGAGCAACCAGACAGGTAGCAGGTGAACCAAGAAAGGGAATGCTGATCCAGGCCAAAGGAGGCCAGTTTGTTTAGGAGGTTTGTGGTCTACTAGGTTGAAGGCCTTAGACAGATTGATATAAATGGCTCCAGTGGGGAATCCTTTGTCCATGGCCCCAAGGATGTCAACTGAAAATTTTATGAGGGCTGTATCAGTGCCATGGTACTGTCTAAATCCATGTTGCATATTGGCTAGCAGCTGGTTTGCCTCAAGGTAGTCACAGAGCTGACAGTATACTAGCCTTTCCTGTATCTTGGCCAGAGCACAAAGTAGTGAGTTGTAGTTACCAATGGATTCCCTAGGGCCCCCTTTAGGGATAGGGGCAACCACAGCCTGTTTCCCGATATAGGGAACTGTACCTTCCAGCAGGGATCTGTTGATTAGCCATGTGATAGGTCAAGCAATAGCTGGTACTGTGGCCTTAAGTAGCTTAGGGCAGATGCCATTTACAGAAACAGTGTAACCTCAACCTGATTATTTAAACTTGGAGGGATAGCAGCCTTAAGTTTGAAAATCCCAAAGGCTTCATGCTGTGCTAATGTAGCATCAATGTTGTCACCATTCAGGCCCATGGAACCTTGATTCCACTGAATGTCCATCTATAGCAACCAGTTTCCCTGGACTGGTAGATGTGCACTGCAGTGGCATATTCTGACTTGTGATTTATAATTGCCTGCATGTGATCCCCAACTCTTTCCTTAAGTTTTTTTTTTAGTTCATCCAAAATGGTATGTACTACGTGTGCAATAAGTGATGTAAATAATGAATGTTATTTTGCAATTAATAAATTTGCATATAGTCAACATTTCACCTGTTAGTGGGCTTACAAAAGTAGTGGTGTTATTAATTACTTCACAGAGTTTACATCTTGCGCATTTGTAGCACCCTGCTGGCAACATCGGTAACCATGTTGTTTGAAACCAGGTTGGAGACTATCGGTCACATGATCACTGATGTTATTGAGGTATCTTAACACCATGAGGGAATTTGGGGTCACACAATTTTGTAGTTTTAGTTCTGTTTGCAGAATCAGCCAATTCTTCCTGCAAATATGTTCTATAGCTTGTGCATTAGGGCTGGCAATATAGCCTAGAGGTTAGGAGTAATGACCTGTGAATGAAGTTGGTACATCCAGCAGACCTGAGTTTGATCCCACAACCTCCACTTGCATACTGTGTGACACTGAACAAGTCTCTTACCCTCCCAAGTACTCACAGGTTGACACTGAAAACAGGCATTTGTGCCTAGTGGACCTTACCTTGTTACCAAAGACTAAAATAAAAATTAGTGCTGATGATAGTACCAGAATTAAGATGATCACATGACTGATTCATCACAGTTCTTTCACCCAAAGGTGTTTCCATGCTGGTGTTCTCTGCCCTGTCTGCCCTGCCTCCTGCTCTCTCAATGTCAGCTGATCTATTTCTCCTTGCTAGGAAATGTTGTGTCAACAATTTAGCATTACGGTCAAAAGTTTTTTTTTTTTTTTTTAATTTAAGTTTATTATTTTCAAAAGAAAATATAACCAAAACCATGATGATTAAGAGACAGACCAATGAGCCTAAATCAGGTCAACCCCCACACTATAAATATAGTAAATAACAGACATATTTGAAAGTAAAAAAAAAAAAACAGCATAACATAGCTGTCTATCAGTCAAAAACTCCAGAAAGTAGATACCCTCTCCCCTCCTCCCCCTCCCAGGGTGCACCCGCTAAAGCAAAATTAACAACTTCTAGAGTCTGGATATCACACTAACTAAACCATCTATTTAATGAGCCGACCAATAAACCTAAATATACTGAGAGAGACATAACTAAATCACTTTAAAGCCTTATATTAAAGTAACAGCAATTATGCTACATAGAATGAGGGTCCAGGATTAGATCAAAGCCTTATCCTCAAGGTAGGTAAGAAGACTGAAGCTTGCCCCATCTTTTATAAAATAGGTCCATACGGTTCTTATAGCTGGCAATCAAGTTTTCGGACTGGAGATATGACATCAATTCCTTTAACCAATCTAAAGGATAAAACTAATTAGTCTTTCCAGTGTCTTAGAACCAACTTTTGACTGCCATAGATATCAGAGCCACATGGTACCTCAGCTCCACACTATCTATCTGAGAAAAATCACCAAGTACACAAATTCCTGGAGAGAAAAACCTGCTCAGACCCAGAAGGATCTAAATTGTCCTAATTAAAGACCACAGCAGGGCAACTTTGCACACTCCCAGAAAACATGAATCAAGTTGCCTTCACCTTGCAGGCATGGAAACACAGTGGAGCAGAAATCAGCTGCGTTGAAAAAGCTTGACTGGAGTGTAATATAAATTATTAACAATATTATATTGTACTAAACGAAACCTATCCTGGGTGTGATATCTATGTAAATTAGGCCAAAAGGTTCTCCACAATGGTACGCCCTCAGGGAGAAGATGTGTCCAGATCGAGGGACCACCAACCTCCTCCCCAAATTAAAAGTCAAAAGATAGGAGTAAATCTGTGAAATGGAATGGGGTTGGGATGCCAGCATAGTAATGTTAGAGAGAAAGGGGTGTACCACGGACGTTTTAAACACCAATCCAAACTTACTACTCACCAAGTGCCGAAGCTGAAATACTTTGAAAGTCTCTCTACTTGGAATATCAAATTTGGCTAAGATATCACTTGACGTGAGAAGAGAAGCTTGACTATACAAATGTTCAACCCTGGAATCCTTAAATTGTGGGAGCCAATTTAATCCTACCCTCGAGTCTCCTACAGTAATATTGAGATTAAGGATAATCGGCTGTCTACATCTGTATGATTAGAGATCAGAAAAACCTAAGACATTGGGCCCACACCTTAAGAGACCGCCACTGTGTTATTAGAAATCAATTGTGAAGTAATTTCAGGGTAAGATAAGGTAGAGTGGTTATATCAAATTTAAGCTCAGAAAGGAAGGTCGATTCTAATTGAAGCCATATTGGGGAAGAGCTCTCAGGATTTGCCGAGAACCACCGTCCCAATTTGGATAAGTGGGCCGCCCAATAACATAGCTGAAAATTCGGAAGTCTTAAGCCTCCCCTTTCTTTAGGAAGCGATAGGGAGCCATAAGAGCAACGTACCCCTTTCCCCTTCCAAATAAAAGTGGAAAACATACTGTGGAGCTGTTGGAAAAAGGAAAGAGAAGCCAGAGATTGGTAAGGTTCAGTGGTAGAAAATCCGAGGAAGAACATTCATCTTAATGATACTAATTCTGCCCATCAAGGAGATAGGAAGAGATGACCAAGCTGCAAGTCTTGACTAACCGAGTCTCTGATCTTGTTTAAATTTAGTTTCTTGAACAGAAGCAGATTCGGTGGAAAAGTAGATCCCCAGATACTTAAGTGAACTGGAAGTCCATCTCATTCCAAAGGAAGAAACCCACTCTTAAAAGTATAATTATTTAAGGGAAAGATCTCACACTTGATGTGTTTAACTTATAGCCAGAAAGGGCTAACTGCCTAATAATATCAGAGCTGCTTCTAAAGATGCTACCGGATCAGACAGATGTAACAGAACATCATCAGCTGCATGAAAAGAACTAGCTCCTACCTAAGAACTTGACCCCCTTCACCCGAGGCGAGGATTTAAGTTGAATCAGTAGAGGTTCCAAGTATAAGTTAAACAATAAAGGAGAAAGGGGGCAACCTTGTCTAGTGCCGGCAAGGAGACTGAAAGGAGGGGATAAAACCCCATTGCAATAAATTTTTGCAGAGGGGCACTTATAAAGTACCCGTATCAGGCTTAGAAAGGGGTTCAGAAAGCCCATTTCTTCCATGACTGTCCATAAAAAGGACCAATCGACCCGATCAAATGCTTTTTCAGCATCTAAAGAAACTAGTACAATTGGTTCTGAAGCAGACCGGGCATACTGCTAGATATGCGACAGTGTCCTCAGATGATCAGCTGCTGATCTCCCTGGGACAAAACCTGCCTGCTCAGGGCTCAAAAGCTCCGTCCAGATCTTTCTAATCCTCTCCGCAAGTATTTTAGCTAGTATCTTAATATCATAGTTCTGAAGAGAAATAGGACGGTAGCTAGCTGGATCAGAGGGCTCCTTATCCGCTTTAGGGATTAAGACTATAGTGGCCTCGAACAAAGCAGGTCAAGTTCAATGTGACCTGGAAGTAGTTATATAATTTAAGCAAGATAGGAGTTAAGTCCTTAGAAGACTTTGTAGAAATTCGCTGGGAATCCATCTGGGCCGGTGCTTTGTCGAGCAAGGAAGCAATAGTGCTCTGGATCTCCTCAGCTGAGATAGGCGCCAATAGACACGCCTGCTGGGATCCCCGTATACTCGGAAGATCAATTCCTCTTAAATAGTTCCTAAGATCAGCTACCGAGTGGGATGTTGGAGGGGGACTATAAAGACTGGAATAGTACTCCCGAAAGACCCGAGCAATCTCTCTGGGTGAAGAGACAGTGGTTCCGGATGAAGAGACCAGAGAGGGAATAATCCTCGAACCTTCAAGCGCACGGAGACGCAGAGCCAATAATTTCCCAGATTTCTCACCGAGATCAATATACTTAGCCTGGGTTTTGACCAGATAATACTCTATCTTTTCTTTCAGAAGGTCCGAGTATTCATTCTTAACTGAAAGGAGCTCCTTAAGATCTGAGACCGAAGAGGTTAGTGAATACTTACCTTCCAATTCCCTGATCCTACCCACCAACTCTAACAATCTAGCCAGCCGTGCTTTCTTCCTAAGGGAAGCCATCTTAATAAAATCACCCCTAAGATAACATTTTAATGCTCCCCATATCATATCCACTCTAGGGGTAGAGTCCATATTATCTGCCAGAAAAAGGAATATTCTAGAGCAGATCTCCGAAACACAATGTCGGTCCTTTAATAGTTGAGTATTTAATCTCCACATGGAGTCTCGAGAATAGTCAGGACTAAGAGAAGTGCAACCAAACCAGAGCATGGTCCGGCACAATGATCGGTTCTACACCAGAAGAGATACACTCGGAGAAAGGAGAGACTACTAATATCATATCAAGTCTTGATTTAGTGCCGTGTGATTGAGATTGAAGGAAAAGGCCCTACAAGAAGGATTAGCAATACGCCACTAATCACGAGACCTAACAACAAAACCATTTCACAGAGGGCTTTCTGTGCGAGGAGGCGCCGCCTATCCTGGGGCTCTCTATCAACGGCGAGGGAAAGGTACATTCCAGTCCCCTCCTAACACATATTGAGTTGGCAAAAAACCAGCCAACTTATCTGTCAACATCATGAAAAAATCAGGGTTACCTCCCACCGGTCCGTACACCGAGCCCAGAACCACACTCTCACCGTTTAAACTACCTTTAACTAGGATGAATCTCCCTTCCGGGTCTGAGCAAACCAGGTCCTTGGTGAATAAGACGTGTTTTTTAACTAAAATTGCCACCCCTTTACTGAAATGAGAGTTCCCAGCAAGCTACACTTGAGAGAACCCAGACCGAGAGAGCAAATTGGCCTCATCCCGGCCTAAATGCGTTTCCTGCAAAAAAAGAATGTCTGTGCAAAGCAAGGAACAGTGATTGAAAACCTGCAACCGTTTAACCCAATCCCTGAGCCCTCTCACATTCCAGGACATTATTTTAACTATACTCCTAGCCATTTCAAAATTATCCTACAGTAAGTGGATATCCAGATAACATACTTCCAACAAATTATAGCAGGGTGCACCTCCCATTCAACAAGTCCGGACCCCATTGTAAGACTCCCTCCACCACCACCCTTACAAAGAAAACCCAGACCCCTTGGAAGTTACATGGAACAGCACTTTGTAACCCCCATACCCCACCCCCAATCCAACCTCTAAAACTAAGTAACAAACAGGCAGGTACCCTCCCAAACAAGAGAATGGAACCCGATTCTATGACCAATATCAGAAAAATCTCCCCCAAAACACTCACAACACAAACCCCCAAGAACTATATACAAATGGAAGTCCGTATATCCGTGGTCCCAAATACAATCTTTATGTTGGCTCTGAACCCCCAAATCCCCATGTGAATCTCAATCCCCAGAGCCAAAACCAGCAACCATACACTATTAAGACCCAAGACTCCTTCCATGAAATAATAGCCCGACAACTACCCACCAACAACTGCTGTAAATCAGCCCGGGCAGAGATTAGCAACCCCCAGCACAGCTTGCGATCCCACATCCAGCTCGCAGATTCACGAGATCCCCCCGTCCCAGCCCCAGCCCCACGCACTATAAACACAAAGGCTAAAGTGAAGCAAAGACAAAGAGTAGGGGGAAGGAGAAAAACAGACACATAAAAAGGAAAAGAGACCCCTGCTATAGAAAGCCCCTTAGGCCTCATCAGCCCAGGTGATCCCACCATAATTCCATCCCTATACCGCAATGAAACGCATAAGTGGGTGAAATGGATGAGCCACCTACCCATGTCGTCTTCAGTCAAAGATCAGGAGACCAGACCCAGCTACAACACACCGACCAGAGGCAAAGGGGAGGCTCACCGAAAAATCACTATGACGGTTGCCGTTTCCAGGGGACCCTAATTGCCGCCGGGCCCTAAGTGTTCCGCGCTCCAGGAAGTTCCCGGAAACCGCAACCGGAATGAACATTCAGCAGCCGGGACACGAGCCCCAGAAAAAGGGAAGGACGGGACCCACCGCGCAAACCAAGGCCCAGACCCACACCGCCCACCGCACTGCCATCCCAGCCGCCAGCCCACCAGAAAGACCAAAGAAGGAGAGCCAGGACAACCAGACCAGACAAAAGAAAACACCACCACGAGACACAAACACAAAGGTATGTGACAGGGAGGGTGGAGAAGCATGAGGCAGAGACAGAAGGTCAGGGGGTGCCACTACAATCACCAGGGATCAACACAGACACCATCAACAACAACATTTAACTACACAAACAAGCAACATCAGCATCCAAAAAGTCCAACATATTTTGATCAGCCGGATCCCTTAAACAGATCAGGCAGTCTGCCAGCAAGGTCCTTGTAAGCTGCTTCTGGGGTGTCAAAACTCGTAGCTATGCCTCCAACAGTTACTTTCAGGGTGGCAGGGTATATCATCTAAAGCGGATTGCTGCTGATGAGCTTTTGGACGATTTGATGAGTGCGCTGCTCTTTTCCCAGACTCTCTTTGGGGAGGTCTTGGGCAATCGGATCCTGAAACACCCACAAAATTTCTTTAAGCTCCAGAGCCTTCCTTGAAAACATGCTGCCTTTCAGGTAACTTAAAAATTTTATAATGATCGGACGAGGGGAACCAGCTGCGGTCGAGGACGTAGCGAACGGTGGGCCCTCTCAAGATGGTAGGAGGTATTAATAGGTGATGGTCCTACTATTTTAACCAAGAACTTCTGCAGGAAAACCATGAGGTCCAGGGCTTCTTCTAACTCGGAGGCCATTATTAGCAAGTTGTTTGTGACTTAAGCCTCTAGGTCTTCAGTTTTAAGTTGAAGCCTCTTCACCTGCTGCCTTAATTCTGTCATCTCCGCTTCGCTCTAGCTCTCCATTTTCAACAGATCCGACCTTTACCTCACATCTGAAACTTTTTAGTAACATCAGAGAGGTCGCTAAGCAGGGATTTAAGCTCTCCTGTTAATTCCACAAGAAGCTCCTTCACAGGGCCAAGCTCCTGGAGGAATTTATCCTCCGATAAAGGCGTAGGTTGTACTGTTTTCTCACCACCGTGGTCCGGCCTAGTTGGGGCCTGGTTCCTCTGCTTTTTTGCGGCCTTCTCAGGAGATGCTGGAGGGGTATGCTTGGTGAGGGCCTGTTTCAAATCCACCTCCATCGCGACCCAACTAGGGCTTAAAATTTCAGTTCAAGACACCTTATCGATAACGGAGTGTTAAGAAGATTGGTATTTAGGTAATTTCCTCAAAAAACCCTGTCGAAATGTACTTTAAATTGCAGATTAGGCAGCCAGAGGGGGGAGCTCAGGATTTCAGCTGCTGCTCAGATGCATGCCATCACGTGACTCTCCCCATTACGGTCAAAAGTCTCTTCCAGCCTGTAGTTCTGCCTGACCCTGATGAATTAGCCAGTCTGAATCTTTTTTATTGTGTGGCGAGGGTGAGAAGAGTTGATAAGAAGCATGGTGTTCTTGTGCATGGGATTTCTGTACAGATCTGTATTAATACCTTCAGACTTGTTTTTGATAATACAGATACCCAAAAATGATATATTAGTCAAACTACTTGTAACAGAAAAACATACATTTTAGTTTGTGGACTCCAAAAACTTGAATAACTCAGTAAGTTCCTCCTCAGTCTCCTGCCACACCTTAAGCACATCATCAATATAACATTTCCATAATTCAGTCTTATCAAGAAACATATTGGATACAGGAATGTTCAAGTGTTAATGTAAACTATGTTACTGAGTCATGTACCAAACTTTAGGTAGCATCAGATTTGCATATATGTTGGAGTAGTAAGCAATCCTCTTCTGTGCCTTAGCAACTGCAGTATATGTTTAGCACTGGCTTTTATCATTTTTTATTAATTTTCTCTTTGAATATTTTCACTGTAAGTAAACATTTGTAGCTATCTTTGAGTACCATCACACTCATTTAATGTAATGCTTACTGTCTGCCTGTCTCTTTAAGAAATTTATCTATAAAAGATGATACCTGAACTAACATGACAGCTCTTTGAAAAAGCACAGAACCATGAAATGTTGGCACAGCCTACCTGCATGGTTGTAGTTTCTGCACTTTGCTGAACCATCAGTGTTAATAAATGCAAGTAAACAGCATCTAAGTGAGTTTCTTCCTTCTTGCAAAGGCATGGGTGTGTGCATGCAGTTTCATGTTTGCTGTACTGGACTCTGTTTATTGCCTGCATCAAGATACTAGACTGAGTGGTCCTCTTTGCTGTACTGGTATCTTTATCTGCACTCACCAACCAATGTGGAAGGAGAGAACGTGGCACCCTAGGTGCTGAGTACTTACTTATAAACCTCTCTTTCTTTTCTTCTGGACAGCCATCATCCCATAACCCCTTGGTTGAACCCCACTGCTCTCTCCCCTTGCCCCTGCTCACCTACGCAAACCCCTACCATTGCAGAACCAGTTCATCTCTGGACAAGATAATGGGAGAAAGTCCTTACTACCAAGGGCAGGAGCTGCATATGTGCAAGCCCATAGTGGTGTGGGCACAGTGGCAGGAAAAGTAGGAGGAGTAAGGTAAATAGTCAACCATGATAAAATGGTGTCAACAAGGATAACAACACCTGCACTCTCAGACCCTGCAATCCTGCCTTGCCCATTTTCAAAACCATGTCCCAATGGAGAAAATCAACTCTACATCAGCTCTCCAAAATTGGGGGTTGGGGGGCCATGAAAGATGGATCTACTACGAAATCCTGACAGTCAATCTCCCAAACTCCATAAGCCTGAATTTAGGAGACCAACTGTTGGAAGACCAACAAGGTCTTAGTGCAATGCGGGGGATACGCCCCCCACCCCCCTAACTAAAATAACCAACTCCAAGGGGAAGCAGACCTCAGAATAGGTTAAAACAGTTTATGGGGGGGGAGCAAAAGAGCATCATGCAAAAGTTGATACCTCAGAATAGAACCCAGGTTTGAGCATGATGGTGGCTGAGCTGCTAGTAACTTCGCCCTCCATGCCACGGGAGCAGCTTGGCCAACCCTCGGATTTTCCCTTCTCTTGTGGTGCATGGCTAGAGGCAGGGTAGTGGTTCATCACATCTGCTATCTTAACCCTGTCGGCACCAGCATCCATCTGTCAGACAGGTGTGTGTCGGGCAGCCAAACTCAGGATCCTGAATGCCAGGATTCTGAGTTTCAGCATTTAGTCATACTCCCTGAAGGACCAAGGGATCAGATAAAAGATCATTGAGATAGAGAGGTAGCCAGATGTAAATAGTGGCATCAGCTAGAAGCCACATATTAACAGATAGTATTATTTTGTTTATGTACTGTGGCTAGAGGGAGAGGCAAACAGCACTATGGCCAACATGCATGCTGCATTGAAAACACAACTAGTCCCATCAAATCAGTGGCACTACACTTGCTTAGGGTCATGATGCAAGTGGGGGCAAAGAGTATACAGATATGTAATGGTTGAATATTTCAGCTTTGGAATTGTTTTGCTGTTATGCTCACAAATCAAAAGCAATGTTATTCTAATAGTCTTGCACATTTATTGAAACTTCATAATTAGTATGGTCTTCTGCCATCGCATGATGGCATCTTTACAGCAGAACAAGCATATTTCTCAGCTACTGGACAGATTGGCAAACTGAAAAAAGATATGAGCATCTGCACCTACCTAATGATTTCACTCTCCTTTTGGATGAGTCCCAAAAGCAAAAGGCTACACATGTAAAATAGAAGCATGTGCAACCAGCAACAATTGCTTGTGAACAAACTTTAGGTGGCAAAGCAGCGGGGCACCTCGCTGTTCTGAATTCCTTGCCATTCCTTGCCATGTGAGTACATGCACAGGTTGTTTTATCTACAGTAGATTTGTTGCAAGCAATTGAAGCTGGTTTGCAGTGGCGGTTTACTTTTATGACAAACCTAAACAGAGACAGGAAAAAATTAGATGGGTGCAGATGCTTACAGAGAAATCAGGACTTTCAAATGACAGTCGCATCCAAGTTTATCCTCTATGAAACAGCCTCACAGCAGCCAGCCGTATGAGAGAAAACATACACCTGCCCATCACAGCAGGCATTCTTATATGTGCCCTGTTGTGTTTCAAGATTCCCAAAACGGTCAAATATAAATGACCAGAATGCTGCCCCTGGGCATGAAAAGCAATTTTGGAGCCGGGACTGCATAGTCCTCATTAATTGGCAGTTTTACATTGAGCAGTGCAGTGCAGAAGAACACAAGAAAAAAAAATTGTATAAATTACGATGGAAGCGATGCATCAGGCACAACGACTGGACTGGTTCACCAACAAGATACTGTTCAGTGCATACCCAAAGTTTTCAAAAAGTCAGGGCACACTATGTCGGTTACATGGTAGCATTCTTGGTTTTCAAACAATTATCCTCTTTGGACAGTGGGTGAGTAAAATTTCACATAGTGGAGCTTATTCCTGATCATATGGGAGTGAGGGGCCTTATTTTATCATGGACATGGTATGGATTTGATTGACTTGGGCCCCGGATGCCCCCTGAGTCTTGTGGATAACTGGTTTGCCTGTGTTTTCTCTTTGACTTTGTTGGATTTTGACTCTCCATAAACCTGCAAACAAAATTAACTATGTGCCTGGCGGACTGAGGACTTCTTACTTTTTCCTAATTTGTTTGAGTTTATTTGGACAAATAGGTAGTGAGAGGACCTTGTGTCCATTTATTTTAGTTTGAGTGTTTCCCTTCACTCCCTGGTCGTGAGGGGATTGGGGGGGGAAGGGATGTGTTATTTGTTTTGTTTTAAGTTTGAAATGGTTTTTATCATTTGTTTGAAGAATACATCTGTACTTTTGCAGTGAGAGTGCCAAAGTATCTTTTCCCTCCTCTAGCTGTGAGAGAGCTGGGGGGGGGGTGGTAAATAATTTTATTTTATTTAATTTTTGTTTTTGGCTTAAGTTGGGGTGGTGAGAAAACCCTTATATTTATATTTATTTTTACTTTAGGAGTCCTCTCGCTTAGTCCAGACTAGATTTTCTTTGGGGTGCTTTTTTATTTATTTATTTATTCTGATTAAGTTTTGGAATTATTTGTCTTTTTTGATTTATGTTGGGGTGGGATATTTATTTTATTTTATTAAGCTTACTTATTTTGGTGTTTTTTGGTGAGTTTATTGTTTGGGTTTTAATTGTTTAGTAGTGGTATGTGTTGGCCCTCAGTACCCAAGTTGGTGCACGATTCATCTTCCTCTCTTCGTGCCCTCCACCCTTTTTATTCTCCCTCTCTCCAATATAATACATATCAGCACTGTAGAGTGCTGGGAATTGTTTGTAGGAGAGGGAAGAGGGTGGGGGGCTGCGAACAGGGGAGGATGGATGAGGGGGGCCACCATATTGGAGTAGTTAGATCCAGAAGGTGCCCTGGGATGAAATGGAATCCAAATCATGGTTTACCATGTCTGGTGCCCATAGCCAAGGCACTACTGAACTCAGTAGGCAGATGGGCCTAACAGCCTCTGAGGTTCGTCCAATCCGGGCAGTGTTATGCAATGCCAGGTCTATCAGGAATAAGACTGGCATTATTGCTGATCTTGTTGGCTCAGTGGACTTGGCTTGCATCACTGAGACCTGGCTGGATGAAAATCCAGGCCCCACATTGGAGGCCATGACTCCGGCCGGGGTACTCGGTGATACACCGCCCGAGATTGGACTGCAGGGGTGGGAGGGTTGCAGTCTGTTTTAAGACTGAACTGGGCCTCACGAATGTGGTAGTGGGAGAGACGGAATCCTTTGAGTGTACAGTGGTAGTGGGTGCAGGTGATCGAATCGTACTCATCTATCGTCCACCCAGGGATGGGAAATGTTTCTTACAGGAAGTAGAAGACTTCATCATCGACATGTCATTTGAGTCACCCAGATTGATGGTTCTGGGCAGCTTTAACACCTGGGTCGATGATGAACTTTCACAATTTGGTAATCACTTCCTCCAATTAATGACGTCTTTGGGCCTTACACAGGTGGTCTCCACTGCTACCCATAAATCTGGACACTCTCTGGACTTAATCTTTCTCCTAGGGATTGATACATCTGATTTGGGGGTGGAACCAGTCGCATGGTCAGACCACTACACCGTGAGGTTCAGTTTTTGCACCCCCCTGAGAAGGCCTACCCCTGTGGGAATGGTTAGGTACCGCCCTTTATGGGATATTACCCCTCAAGGCCTTGCGGTGGTCCTTGACCTCTTGTCCTCCGTGTTGGCTAGGGGTAGTCCAGGGACCCTGGTGTAGGCCTATACTATGGCTGTCATAGTGGCTCTGGATTTTGTTGCTCCTGTCTATGTGCACCCCCTATCCCTTCACCACAAGTCCCCTTGGTTTGATGGGACATTGAGGGAGATGTGGAGACAGGGGCAACGGTTAGAGCGGTGCTGGCGCAAGTCCGCCCTTGAAGCCGACCACCTTAGATTGATGGACCATTATTCTGCCTATCGATCTGCAATCACCCATAAGAAGGCAGAATTCCTGTCCAGGGAGATTGCAGTTGTTCGGAATCAACCAGCTCAGCTTTTTTGAACTGTAGACAGACTGTGCAACCCAGCCTGTCTGCAAGTTCGGAAAGCCTTTTCACAATTAGAGTGCAAGGAGCTTGCTCATTTCTTTGCAACTAAGGTGGCCGACATCAGGGTGGATCTGTGTCCAGCAATCTCTAACGGGGATGCTGTTGAACAGTGTGAGTTCACAGTACCTCAGTTTTCATGGAGTTCCTTCAGTCGACCTGATTTCATAGATGTCATGAGGATTATCCATAGTGTGCGCCCTACAAGCTGTAGTTTGCACCCTGGACCGGCCTCCCTAATTTTTGAGTTGTAGTGATATCATCGGTCCAGTCCTTGTGCGAATAGTCTGGTGCTTCTTGGAGTCAGGTGAGTTCCCTAGCTCCCTGAAAGAGGTGGTGGTGACACCTCTCTTGAAGAAAGCTACCTTGGGCCCAGACTGTTTCACAAACTATAGACCTATCTCAAACCTACCCTTTATTGGGAAGGTGATTGAGAAGGTAGTGGCAGCCCAATTGGAAGACCATTTAACCATCCATGACATCTACAAATCCTTCCAGTCTGATTTTTGTAAAAGACATAGCACTGAGACTGCACTGGTTCAGGTGCTTAATGATCTTCTGAGGGCGAGAGATCAGAAGGGGCATTCCATCCTGGTTCTCCTTGATCTCTCATCAGCCTTTGACACTGTGGATCACTTGGTGTTGATAGCACACTTGAGGCAGATTTGTGGAATATAAGGAATCGTTCTTCAATGGTTCACCTCATTCCTCACTGGGAGATCACAAAGAGTTGTGTCTGGGTTTTTTTCCTCAAGCCCAACTTCTTTGTTCTGTGGGGTGCCTCAGGGTTCAGTGCTGTCTCTCATGTTATTTACGGTGTATATGCTGCCCTCGGAGACATTATAAGACAGTATGAGCTGAGGTTTCACTGCTATGCAGATGATACCCAGCTATACCTGTCTTTCGCTCCTGACAAGGGCGGAGATCTCTAGGTGTTTAACAACTGTCTGAAAGAAATCCAGCATTGGATGGATTCTAGTTGGTTGAAGTTGAACTCAGAAAAGACAGAGGTTTTGGTTGTGGACCCTGGTTATCAGACAGAGGGGTCGTTTGTTAGTACGCCCTCAGGAATTTTTCTTGGCGGCATTTCACTCCTGACCTCTGAATGGATGCATAACCTGGGGGTTATCTTGGATGGCAGGCTGACACTGCAGTCACAAGTGCCAATAGTCGTCAAGACTTCCTTTTACCATCTTAAGAATATCTCCAGAGTCAGGCACCTTGTTCCATCTGACGCTTTACCAACGTTGGTCCACGCCTTTGTGTCCTCGCATCTGGACTACTGCAACTCCCTGTACTTTGGGCTTTCTGGGGTTGAAATCCGCTGCCTACAGCTAGTGCAGAATGCAGCAGCCCAGGTTTTGACTGGGACAATTAGGTCCTGTCATGTTACCCTGGTACTGCGCGAACTGCACTAGCTACCTATACAGTGGCAGATCCCCCTCAAAGTCAGTTTACTGACTTTTATAGCCCTACATGGTCAGGGTCCAACCTATCTGAAAGAACGTATGGTCCCCTACTGCCCCGGCCGATCGCTCCATTCAGCCAATGAGGGGTTGCTAGAGATTCCAAGAGTGAGTCTTAAATCATCAGGTTGTAGAGCATTTTCTTATTCTGCACCCACTCTTTGGAATTCTCTTTCCCCCACCGGTTATGGGAGTGCACCTCCATGGAGAAATTTAAGAGGGGTCTGAAAACCCACTTTTGGCAAATGGCCTTCTTGGAAAGTTGATTGCACTGAAGTTATTGATTATGTTGTGGTTTTCATCTGTGTTTAATACTGAATTTTAATGCTTGATTTGTACTGTTTTAACATGTACAGTGCCTTGAAAAATGAAAGGTGCTTTATAATTAAACTTATTATTATTATTATTATATGGCTATGTGGTGACCATGTCATAATACTAAGCAGCCAAAACTGTTATTACAGTAGTCGGAGCTTAAAAACAAAAATAAGCAAGAACATGCCTATGTATTCCAGCAAAAGTGCAACTTAAAAAATATATAAGCATACTCTACATCCAATTCTGAGTTCATAATGGTAAGAGGTCAAAAGGTCACTTGAGCATATTAGTGCAATTCAATTCTTTTCTGAAGGAATGTTTTGAAATGATATAAAAAGGCATAACACTGCACTCTAAAGTTACTTACCAAAGCACACAAGCACTGTATTAGCAAACATTAAATATTACTCTAGTTAATTAAATATTTCATACTTTGCTTGTAAGTTAATTGCTTTTGCCAGTGTTTTTCTAAAACAAATATCAGCCCCGTGTTCAAGTTTGGTGATCTCTCTGGCCTGACTAGGTGGGCTGGTGGACAGAAAAGTAGCTGGGTCTGAAGGGCTTGTCTGAAATTAAATGTGATCTCAAAGGTCTCTCTTATAAATCTAGTTGGCAAAATTAGAATTGAATTTGATATAAAGAAACATTAAGCCATCCCTGAGTTCCTGTTTTGGTGGGTTTTCAAATGCTGATGATCCTGCTTGTTTTTAAGTGCCCCCTCCCCCACTATGGTAGGTCGCAGTCTTAGCCTGAAGGGTTTTTGGTTGTTTGTTTTGTAAGGTAGCTGAACTCTCTTTAAACAAAAATCAGCCCCAAGTTTCTGGTGGTCTGTTTGGACCCAGGTATGCTGGTGTGCATAAGAGTGTGAACCCCCAAAGGGCTTGCAGTTTGCAGTCTACCTGGTTGGCTTGTGTTTGGCAGAATTGCATTTTTTTTACTTTGTAATACCCTGTTAAAAACAAGTTATGCCACTGACTTCAAAACCCCATTGAAATACATTGAAGCACATACCTGTTTCTTCAGTTCATGCTCTGGCTTTGAAGAGTGAGAACATATCTGGGTCCGGAGAAGATTACGGCATTGGACTTCTGATCCATAAGTAAGGGCTGGGGGTAGTGCTGAGTGGGAGGATTGGATTGGGACTGTTACAGCCACAAAATACATCGATGCACTGTTTTCTTTTTACAGTTTTACACAAAAAAAGGTTTTACATAAAAAAAAAGCATGGTGTGCACTGGAGCACTGGATACATAGAACCTCATGAATGAAGCTCAGGAAGTTCCAATGTGTCCAGAACCTTGAGATGGTAAGACTTCCTGGTAATTCACACTAACTTATCCATTAGTTTGTTTTATATATGGATCTGTTTTGAACATTTTATTGAATCAAAAACAGGCACCTGATTACTTCACTCTATCACTTGCCATGGGTGCCTGACGTCTGCTCTGCAGACTCCTTACTGAAGACAGGAGCACTGCACTGCTGAGTTGTTCTGACCAGCTTAATATTAAATGACCACCCCTACGCAGTGACATTATTGTATACAGCTTGCCTATGCAAGATATCCTAGAAAATTCCCCTTGATTTTTTTTTCTCTACTTGTTACTATACTTTTAGCATTTCTGCATCTACCAATTTAGTCTGAATTCAAGATCATTGGTGGGGAAAACTGAAGATAACATAGCAAACTGTTTACCCATCTATCCATCCTTCCTTTAAGAATTAGAAAACTATAATTTTGAATCCAAGGCTAGGTTACATTAGTTTAGAAAACTAGGTTACATTTACCAAAAACAGGAAAAACAGCTTGTATCTAATATGTTTTATGAATTAATGTTGTTTAATGTAAAGACTCTTGCTAAAACTGAAGTGGGATAATATTTGTTTTGTTTCTGCTGCCACTGGTTCCAGATTGCACATACTTTCCCTCTGTCCTGTAAATATGGATGTTTGTAATCAGAAATGATCAAACAACATCCTTTTAATGAAGAACTAGCACTGAAGGAGAGGTAAAGGGTTTTTGCGTACAGTGGTTTGAATTAGCTAATTAAGAAAACACAGATACTCTCTTAGAACAAAATGAAACTGTCATAGTTTGATGTGTAACAATGCAGTTAGTGATGCTGTCTGTGATCTCCAGACTTCAATCAGTTCCTCTGTAGACTTTCAGATTGAAGATGTCAGGGTCTAACCAAATCACTACAGTACACCACGACCTAACACAGCTACAGGAAACCTAACTTAGCACATATAGTACCCCATACAGTAACATCCCCCCCTCTCTTTTCTGTCTGACCAGAAGGATACCCCACCTCCAACAGTCAGTCTGTTGATCCCTACTTACTTGTAGATCCCATGTTGTTGTTTTTTATTTGAGCAGAAAAATTCAAAATCAACCTGTTCTTAACCCTAATAATTATCATTAATTACTCTCACTGTTGTCACTAATCATTACTAGTACTGCAGTAGCTATTTTATGTTTTAAAAAGTTTGGAATAAAGTTTTAACCCTTCCTTATTCAGATGTTATTTATTTATTGATTGAAATGTTTCACTAGGGAAAACATACTGAGAAATATTGATCTTTTGCAGATGTGTCTGGGGGTGGGGGAGGAGGGTGGGGGAGGTGAGGAAATGTTATGTAGAACAGTAATACTATATGGCAGACCTTACTGTCAGTACTGTGCAGACAAAAGCCTTGATGGTTAAGATACAAGAAGGTGCACAATTTAAACCAGGTACAAGATGACTCTTCTGCCCACTGCAGCCCTAAAAACTGACCAAAGTCTTAGTTATCCATAAATAGTGACACGATTTTATTTTTGTGTGTATTGAGATCATGAGAGCTCACCCACCTGAAGTTTAAGTACACAGCAAGCACCGAGTGGCCTCAGCCACCTTTCAAACAGAATTGCTAAAAGCTAACAATAGCCCAAAGAAAGAGCCAGATCTAGCATCTGCAATTTACTTATTTACATTTTCTCCAAAAACCAAAGCCAAAATAACAAACCGGTAGCACCACGCTCATCAGTCATGCCATCTGAACACCCCGGTGACCTCATACCTGCTTACTATTAACCAGAGTATCTTCATCATCAGAGCATATTAGGTGTCTTTCCCTTTGAAATTAGTGATCTCTTAAAGAGATAAGCCCATAAAAACCAATACAACAGACCAAATAGCCCATAAAGTGCTCAAGTGCACAAAAAGAATCACATGCAAAAAGATTTACTGTAAGAAGGAAAGCTAAAAACAGCAGCAAACATCATATTAATATTACATAATACTGCTTATAGGACATGCATGGAAACATTTTACCTATTGTTTTAGTATAATATGGGAATTACCAAATACCAGGTCCTCAACACAATAGTTAACAAGCATTCGTCAATGCCAAATTTTGTCGCACTGGCATTGGCAGTGGTGGAGGTGGAGAGGCATAGCGCTGTGAGTTTGTTAATGTGTCCCAAAAGGTGATTTTGCACAGCGAGTACGCCACTGTGCGGCAGAGCTGCAGAAACGCGTTTTGGGCAGGCTGAGGAAAATGGCAGCTGGACTGTTGATAATGAGGTGTGCACAAATGCCAGTGGTGAAAAGGTGGCATGAAAATATTGCAGATTGGCAAAGTTACAAGGATGCGTGGAAACTGCGCAATGCACGCTTGCAACACAGTCATTGTCTGGACTTTCGCCACCAAATTTTCAACATAGGCATTTTAGGACCTCTGCTGATGAATAGTGTCACCGTCATTTCCTGAAAGTGTCCCAAAAAGTGATTTTGCGCAGTGACAGTGCAATTTTGCATCGGACATGCGAAAACACATTTCAGCCAGCTGTACTGCTCATAAGGAGGTATGGAAAAATGTCAATGATGAAGAACTGGAGTAAAAGTATTACAAATTCACAAAGTCACGAGCGTGCATGCAAACTGCTCAATGTGTGCTCGTAAAACACTCATTGTATTGACTTTCGTCCCTAAATTTTCAACATAGGCATTTTATTACATCTACTAATGAACAGTGTCACTGCCATTTTCATAATGTGTCTCGAACACGGGCTTTCCACAGCGACCGCACTATTGTGCGCCGGAACTGCAAAAACAGATTTTGGTCAGGATGTGAAAAATAACAGCTGCGCTGTTCATTAGGAGGTGTAGAACAATGGCACTGTTGAAAATGTGGAGTGAAAATATAAGTTTGCGAACTTACTAGCGTGTATGCAAACTGCAGAATGCATGTTCGTAACACAGTCATTTTATGGAGTATTGTCACCAAATTTTCAACACAGGCATTTTAGGACCTCTGCTCATGAACAGTGTCACTGTCATTTTCATAATGTGTCCCAAACAGTGATTTCGCACAGCGACCGTGCTATTCTGTGCCAGAAGTGCAAAAACACATTTCAGCAAGGATAGGAAAAATGACAGTGGTACGGTTCACAAGAAGGTGTGGTAAATTGCCAATGTTGAGAATGTTGAGTGAAAATATTGCAAATGCGCTAACTTACAAGCGTGCATTGCGCAGTTGCTACACACGCTCATAAAACAGTCATTTTATGGAGTATTTTCACCAAATTTTCAACACAAGCATGTTAGCTTCTCTGCTCATGAACAGTGTCACTGTTACTTTTGTAATGTGTCCCAAACACTGATTTTGCATAGCGACTGTGTATTCTGTGCCGGAAGTGCAAAAACACATTTTGGGCAGGATGTGAAAAATGACAGCTGTACGGTTCACAAGAAGGTGTGGTAAAATGCCAATGCTGAGAATGTGGCATGAAAATAGTGTGAATGCGCTAACTTATGAGTGTGCTTTACGCAGTTGCTATGCACGCTCGTAAAACAATCATTTTTTGGATTTTTACCACCAAACTTGCAACATAGGCTTTTTGAGAGCCCCTCTCATGAACAGTGGCACGGTCATTTTGTTACCTGGTCCCAAACGGTGATTCCACGCAGTGACTGAAAAATCACCTTTTGGGACCGAATATCACCATTACAGTGTAAGAATTCATGAGAAGGGGTCCCAAAACCCCCATGTTGAAAATTTGGGGCCAAAATTTGCAAAAATGCCTGAGATATGCATTAAAGTTGGAAAACCCCTATTCATTCCATTACACAGCTTACCGGCATTTCTTCAGTTCACGGTCAGCTTTGAAGAGTGCAGACGTGTTCCTGGTCCACAGAAGATTGCCGCGCTGGACTCCGCAGGTAAGTATGGGGTGAGAGGGGTGAGGAAACAGGTGCTCAGTGGAACGGGTGCAGGTGGGGGAGGGGCATACAGACTCACGAGAGACCATTTTCATTTTACAGGAAAAAAGAAAAAACCATTGAGGACAGTTTTTGCAGGATTTGGCACGCTGGGGTGGGCTCCCAGCATGCCACCTAACTGTTTGGGTACAGTCGACGGGGGGATTGGGGTACCCTGCCGGCACACACAATATGGGGGAGGAAGTACGCTGATGGGGATTGGGCACCCGGCATTCAACAAGGGGGTTTATGCCAATGGGGAATGGGCTTCCCTGTCAGCACACAAAGGGGTTAACCGACAGAGGATTAAACACCCCAAGTCGGCATTAGTTAGGTGGCCGCATATTCGCCAACCATGCACATAATGGTGGTGAACACGGCAAGAAAAGGATCGCTGTGTGTGATGAGCTTTGCTCAGATTGCAGCCGACCTTTTCTTAGATGTGCTCACCACATTATGTATGCATGGTGTGGCGTCAGCAAGCAGGCTGATTGGGGAATGTGGGATGCACCTACTGGTGCGTGCCCTGCATTTGCCCAACTGTGGCCCCGCCTCCAAAGCTGCACTGCCCCACAATGTTGGCTGCACAAGCATGCCAGCAGAAAAACAGTGATGGTCTTATAAAAGCATGGATAGCTACTGCTGCTGCATGCAATGGAATGGTTTACAATAACATCTCCTCACATTAGAGTTTTTTTTTTGTTTTGTTTCCTTTCCTTTAATGTTACTATGAACACCACGGGAGCAATTAAAGCAGTTACGGTGCCCAGACAGACTTCTGAGAGACAACTGGAAAAATACAGCACCAGGCACGTAATGGTAGATAAAATCTTTTACCCTAACAGCAAAAGGTGAAAGTTCAGAGTATTAAATTTGCTTCAGAGGATGTGTGAAACAGGTTGTTTATTTAGTTAAGGGAAACCCCTTTTCTGAGCTTTGTTTTCAGTTAATAGTTTTTTTTTTGCATTTCACACAACTACAGTCTTTTTTTTGCAGTACAGAATTGCAAATAAGAAAATGATTCCATTATGTTATATACAGTACAGTGTGTCATGTTTGTTTACAGTTGTTATTTCAGTCACATTTCTCTTAAGCAATGGCATGAGCTTTCATTATCCTTATGGGCAAGTGTTCGGCAGGATTTCAGTTGACAAATTCAATACAGTTCACAGTGCTAGCCTGAGTGAGGACAGGACAGTAATATGAATAATGCGAAACAGATCATACAAGGAAAATTTCAAAAAAAAAGTCTGTAAGCAAATCTGCCACACAGAACTTCACATAACACCAGCCTGCAACCTGGCAGCATTATTTTAAAATATGTGATGACAGCTGACACCTCAAACAATCTGACAGTCACACTGACTGAAGCAATTAGTGTGTCAAACAAACAAAAAAAAAAAAAGAAAGAAGCACCATTAAATGTAACAGTAAACTAACAATCTTTTTATTGGCAGACAGATTAAAACTAATGCAATTGATTCAAAGATGCTTCACAGTTTCTTTCAAAACACTAAAACCCTATCGAAGTAGAAATGAAGAGATCAGTGTTAGGAAATTAAAGGAAGGTCATTATTATCTGCAAAAGGTCAAATTAACAAAAAGGACCACACTAGTGTTCCATAATCCAAATGATGGTCCTAGTATGATGCAATATTAATATACCCTGGACTGTGGACAACTAATTACTTTCATCCATTTGTTTTTCAGTCAGCAGAACCGACGGATTCATTTTACACAGGCTTGCCAGGAGGTTTTCTGGGGTTCCAGTGCTCAGCAGTAACTCGAGAAAGCAGCTGCAGAGCAAACACATAATCGGAGCCTGGCTGGTGGTTTAACATAACGTAAAGAGAGAGACAAAGAGAAAAGGAATTCGGTGCTGCATGTCAGGGACACTTTGTGTCTCTCTCATTCTTTCTCTCTCTCACTCATTCTCTCTCTGTCTCTCTCTCTCTGAGCAGGAAAACAGTGACAAGTTCAGGGGACACTGCTGGATGCTGAGCATACAGCTGCTCCTGATCACATTCAGTTTCTCACTCTCTCTCATTCGCCAGCTCCCAGCTTACTTGTTCTCTTTTTCTTCTGCTTAGATGTGCTAGGAGTAATGAGGACACACTGACTTTTGTCCCTGGGCTAAACAAAGTAGTGCACCAGCAGAGTGGGACCATGGTGCACAGTCTCGGAAGCACTTTTGTACCTCATGAGGTTAATCGTTCTCAAGCTGCTGCTGTTCTCATCCTCCCAAAAGGAGTACAGGGTTACGCCCATGCAGCCCTAAAAATGACGTATGGTTGGCTGCTGTGCTTGCATTTCCAGCATATTCAGATGCATGGCACTGTACTTTAGGACATGTCAGAAGGTGGTTTTGGAATGCAGCAGTGAACCAAGGCACAGAATGACAAGGTGGTGCAAAATTATAAAATTTTGGGGAGGACACGCAGTCTCAGAATGTGACAGGGATGTGCCATCTCAAAATCTGGTGGGACAATCAGTCTCAGAATGTGACAGGGACACACATCAAGGAATTTGGTGGGGACTGGCAATTTTGGAATATAGTGGGGATGCACACTGTTGGAATGTGACAGTACACACCATTTATTCTGCAATTGTTTGTCCCTGCAACAATCCAGAATTGTACACACTCACCATATCTCAAAATTGTGCACGACATCCCCACTACATTCCAACATTATGTGTCCCAGCCACATTCTAAAATGTTGCATTCCTTCTGCATTCTGAAATTGAACATCCCTTTCCCATTCCCAAACTGTGCATCCCTGCCACATTCTGAAATGGCACATTCCTACCAAATTCCACAATTGCACATCCCTGTCAAGTTGTGTTTCAATTCCACATTCCAAAATTGTCACTGCCACATTCCCAAATTGTGCATCACGCCACATTCTGAAATGGAGCATCACCACCACATTCTGAAAATATGCATCACCGCTACATTCTGAAACTACGTGACACCACTACGTTCTTAAACTATCTCACCATCACATTCCGAAATTGTAAGTCCCTGCCACATTCCAAAATTGTGTCACCACCACATTCCAAAATTGTGCGTCACTGCCACATTCCGAAACTATGCATCACCACCACATTCTGAAACTGTGGGTCACCACCACATCCCAAAATTCTACATCAGTGCCAGATTCCAAAACTGTAAGTCACCACCACATTCTAAAATTATGCAGCACTGCCACAGTCCAAAACTGTGTGTCACAGCCACATTCTGAATCTGTGCATCACCACCACATTCTGAAACTGTGTGTCACTTCTGCATTCCAAAACTGTGCATCATCACTGCATGTGCATCATTACCACATTCTGAACCTGTGTGTCACCACTGCATTCCAAAATTGTGCATCACCACCACATTCTGAAATTGTGCATCACTGCTGCATTTTGAAATTATGTCACCACTGCATTCTGAAATTGTGCATCACTACTGCATTCTGAAATTATGTGTCACTGCCACATTCCAAAACTGTGTCACCACCACATTCTGAAATTGTGTGTCACTGCTGCATTCTGAACCTGTGCATCACCGCCGCATTCTGAAATTACGTGTCACTGATGAATCCTGAAATTGTGTGTCACTACCACATTCTGTGTTTCAACTACTTTCTGAGACTGTATCATTACTGCATTCCACAACTGCAACCTAGTGACATTTCAAAATCTCATACCTGCAGTATTTTAAAAATTGCACGCAACTTTGTCATTCTAAAGCCATGTTTGCCATTGCATTCCACCCCCCATCACATTCTGAAGTACTGTACCTTGCATCTACATATTATGGAAGTGCATGCGTTGACCCCCCCCCCCCATGTCAGTTTTACTTTTCAGATGTTTACTACACCTGCAGTTTTAAGTAACATAGGAGAAATAAGTTATATAAGGTAGCTTGCAGGGAGGGCTAGGTTGTGAGCTCAAAAGATGACATCATCAGCAACTCTTCACTGAAACTGACATTTTTGAACAGGCAGTGAATTAAGGGTTACAAAATGACTTGTAACTTTTAAATGAAGTAACTAACAGATCTGATTTTTGGCATGCGGCTGAATGATGATATGCTGATCCAAATTCTGAAGTTATTGATACCAAAAATGTTAGCCTTAGTCCCTCTTTAACAAATCTGCTGCTGCTGATGTATATCTATAGCATTTTAAAACATGACACCAAGTGACGCCAATTAGTAAATCTAGTTGTAACTGAGGATATAATTACAGTAATATCAGGCTATTTTTAATCCTAATGGAACTTGGTGATGGACACAGCTTTACTCATTGCATGACCTTGCACACATCAGTTAACCTTCAGTACTCCAGTCCATCATGCTGCAGACATGGGTAGATGCTGACCCCAAATGAAAATAAGATGTTGCATAACACCTATGACTACCCTGATCTGGTCAGCTGTTACTCCAACAATGTTGTAACAATGTAACAGCAGTATAGTTGTGTTCATAACTCCATACTAGCTCTATCACAATGTAACTATTTGAACTACTTATACATGCAGCAATTTACAGTATAATCCAAATCTGTGCCTATGGTTAGGGCATCCTATTTCTGTGTATACTGTACATCCAAAATTGCATAATCCAAATTTGTATAGAAATCTCTAGGACAAATATTCAAAAGTTAAAAAACTTTTAAATGTTTTCTTAACAGTTTAAAACAATTACATGACTAACCACCTGGATATGGTCAAAATTAACATTTTACTGCGCCATTTACTTTAATTTGATAAAAAAAAAAAGACTGGACAGAACTCCAGAAAACATTATGTAGATTTATATGGAACAAGAAGAAAAAAGATATTAAATGGGATGTTTTAACAAGACATAAGTGTGTGTGTGTGTGGGGGGGGGGGGTGTTCTGTGTTCCTGGTTTTAAACAGAACTACCTTGCTACCTAATGTGTCCCCCTGGGGAGATGCTCCTGGATAAAGACAACAATGGATAGGTTCCAACAGAATGGACTGCACATCACTCTATGCCATTGTGCACACTTTTGTGGATAATAGAGGTATTGGGTTTAAAAGACATTTGAAACTCCCTGGACAGCAGTTTCATTTAAAGCTTCATCACAGGCTAATGGTAAGATTCATATGGAGGGTGGGGTGGGGAGTAAGGGTTGGAAACCCTAATGCCACATTTCCCTATTTTTGTGACATTAAGTTACCCTAGTAACTGGTGCATTTACTAAATTTTTTGCAAAGAATATCCTTTCTTTTTAGAAAGTGGAATTGTACCCTCATTCATGCATGATCCTCCAGGACCTGCATGAACAGATGCAGATGTACAGAGCCCTTTGGGACCCGCGCCATGGGAAGAATCCATCCACCTATAGAAGTGCAGGGCCAGGCATATTCACTCTTTACACATTTACTCTTTACACATTCACTCTTTACACATTCACTCATCACACATTCTCTCATCACACATTCACTGTTTACACATTCACACTTCACACATTCATTCTTCAAACATACACTCTTTATTTTTTTATTTAATTTTGACCCCAACGTTTCAAGATATATGACTGCTCTTATAAACACATGACATAACATTTATAACAGTGAAAATCGCCAGGCAGACAAACTGGAGGAAAGAGGGGAGAAAGAAGGAGTACCAGGAGTGGGCACCCTGCTCCACTTAAAGGATAACTGCTTTGACATCATGGGATCTATGGGCTTGCAGATAAGAAGAATACTGTCTGTGGTTGCCAACAGTACCACAATTTGTAACTCCCTTTTTCCAGTCTAGAACTATGGACAAAGTGTGCTGGCAACATTTATTTCAGTTTCACACCACATAGGTAATGACATACATTTTGACTCGCAGTGAAATACAGTAATAAAGAAGTGCAGTAAGCTGGTAATCCTGACCCAGTCATAATTTTCAAAAGCGTGAAACACAATTTTTTTTTTGAAATTATACTTTTCCCCTCCTGCTACCCTGTTGGCCCCGACCCATTGGGGCATTCATGGGGCCATCCTCCTACCACTTGATCCCCAATACTACACCTCAAGTCCCCCATATAGCTTTGGCTTTGCCCCTGAGTGGGGACGAGGTGGGGCAGGACCCCAGTAATTCAACTTTTCATCAGGCTTTGAGGCAGTTTGTGAGCATGGCACATTAGAGGCATGCCCCAGGAAGCCCATTTTCCTCGAGCCGACAGGGGTTTTTCCAGCTTTTCTGTCCTCCCCATGCAGCATCACCCCTGAAGTCATGGTGCTAGACGCTGATGCCTACTGCATTCCTGGGCCACCCGTTCCCTTCTACTGGGAGCTTGCAGTCCCCCGAGCCTCCGCCTGGAGTCGCGCAAGAAGTGCGATAGGGCATTAACCTCCCTCCCTCCCTCCCTGGAGATGGTGAGCTGTCGTGATATGTTCAAGCTGCCCCCAGCTGACCCACCAGTAACCCAGTCTGCTCCCGAACCCAGGTCACCGGCGTGGAGCGAGGTGTGGCATCCAGCGCCCCAACCCTCAGTGCCACCGGGCCGGCTATAATTTTATTTTTATTTATGTGAATGTCTGAGTGTTATTTATACAACTTCTTATTCTGAGTTGCAAGCAGCCCAGTAAACACTGTAATGAAGTAAACACTAAACTATAAGTTATCTTTCTGATTTCTCTGAATTGCAATCAGTCACAGTAATGTTATATTTTATACTTATGCCATTTCAATCAATGTTTCTATTTTAATTCATAGCATAGTGATCTCTGATTCATCAGTTTCAATTTTAGTGACAGTCAGGATAGTTTTGCAATTGAGATTCATATAATCATCTCACAAAACATGTTCTACTTCAGATGAATAATGTCAAAATACAGCATTTTTTTTATAGCCATACCATCATTTCACTTTGTAAGGTCTTCGGAAATAATGTTAGCCTTAATCGACTGCTCGCTGTATATAGGAAACTTTCCATTTGGGATGAGTGCTGTTGTGTGATATGGTTTGTGTGTGGAGTGGGAGCAAATTTCTTGTTACTGTATTATGATTGTGATTGCTACTGTTACAGATTATGTATATTAGATTTTTGCTGTCTGTTATGATATGTCAAACATCTTGAAATAGTTAGCAAAATGATTTATTTTTTAGTGTCCTTATACCAGCAACCACTGACCATCTTCTGGATTAATTTTTGTTAAATTAAATTAAAGTAACTTAATTAAATTAAATGTAAGTAAATTTAACATTTAAGTTCTGGGGATGCTCAGTAGGGAACCAAACATTTATCCAAAATACCCTACTGAGTCTGCTCAGAATCAAAATATCAAATCCTTATAACATGGGAATAAATTTTGCTCAGTATTCACAAAAGAAGATGAGGAGGAGTTACCTAAACCAGACAATAGAAGCACTCTGGGTAGGGGGGTTGACACCAGTCCATTTACAGAAGAAAGAATCCTGACAGAACTCCTAAAACTCAAGGTGGACAAAGCAATGGGGCCTGATGGGATTCACCCCAGAATCCTAAAAGAACTAAGGGAGGACCTAGTGACACCACTGACCACACTTTTTAACAAATCATGGGAAGATGGGGTGGTACCTGAGGACTGGAGGAGGGCAGATGTGATTCCCCTTCACAAAAGTGGGAGCAAGGCAGAAGCTGGAAACTACAGACCTGTAAGTTTGATCTCAGTGGTAGGGAAAATGATGGAATCACTTCTGGAAGAAAGAATTGTTGAGTACCTAGAGGTCAGCAAGGCACAGGACCCAAAGCAGCATGGATTTACAGCAGGAAGGTCATGTCAGATGAATCTAATAGATTTCTTTGGGTGACCAAAGTAATAGACCAGGGAGGGGCTGTGGATATGGCCTACCTAGACTTTAGCAAGGCATTTGACACAGTCCCACTCAAAAGATTAATAATCAAGTTAGCCAGCCTGGGAGTTGGTCCCAGGGTGGTAACCTGGGTTGCAAACTGGCTGCACAACAGGACACAGAAGGTAATATTGAGTGGAACACATTCCGAAGAAAGGGGGGGTCACTAGTGGAGTACCTCAGGGCTCAGTACTGGGTCCAGTCCTCTTTAACATCTTTATAGGTGGCATTGCAGAGGGTCTGAAGGGAAAGGTATGCAACTTTGCAGATGATACAAAGATCTGTAACAGAGCTGATACACAAGGGGTGTAGAAAGGATGAGAAGGGACTTGGCAAGGTTGGAGGAATGGTCAGACATACGGCAACTTAGATTCAATGCAAAGAATTGGAAAGTAATGCACCTGGGAAACAAAAACCCAGGAGAAGAGTACACAATAGCAGGGGAGGTACTAACAACAACAAAAATGGAACGGGACTTGGGGTAGTCATATCAGATGATCTAAAGGTGGGTAAGCAATGTGAGAAGTCAGTAAGGAGAGCCAGGGGGATACTGGGATGCATAGGAAGGGGCATCACAAGTAGAACTAGCATTTGTCAATGCCGAACCTTCACTTGCAGGTATTTGCAGTGGTGTTTGGCACGTATGGTGCTTTACCCTAATGCCCTGTGCGATTGCTGGTATTTGCACACTAAATTTTCAGCATGACCTTTTTGTTACCCCCATTGTGCACTACCTAGGCGGAAACACATTTTGGGTAGGATGTGAAAAATGACAGCTGTACTGCTCATAAGGAAGTGAGGTAAAATGGCAATGTTGAAAATCTGGAGTGGAAATAATGGAAATTCGCAAACCTTTGAGCGTGTGTGGGAACTGTGCAACGCACGCTCGTAAAACAGTCATTGTTAGGAATTTTTTCACCAAATTTTTAACATTGGCATTTTAAAACCTCTGCTAATGAACAGTGTCACTGTGATTTTCTTATTGTGTCCCATACATTGATTTGCACACCGGCTGCGACATATTAGTGTGCTACATGGGCGGAAACACATTTTGGGCAGGATGTGAAAATGACAGCTGTACTGCTCATAAGGAGGTGTGGTAAAATGGCAGACGTTGAAAATCTGGGTGAAAATATTGAAAATTTCAGAACTTACGCGAGGCCTGCGCTAGGAACTGCGCAACACGTAAAACAGTCATGGTTTTGGAATTTTTGCACCAAATTTTCAACATGGGGTTTTTGGGACCCCTTCTTATGAATGATGTCACTGTCATGGCATTATTCAGGCCCGAAGGGTGATTTCGTGCAGTGACTCCACAGTGACTGCAAAATTACCCTTCAGGCCCGAATAACGCCATGACAGTGACATCATTCATGAGAAGGGGTCTCAAAACCCCATGTTGAAATAAGTGTAAAAATTCCCCAAAATGCCTGAGATATGCAATGAAGTTGAAACCCCCTATCTAGCCCATTATACAGCTTACCCGGCTTTCCTCCTTTTCTCGGTCGGCTTTGAAGAGTGCAGACGTGCTCGGTACACTGAAGATGCGTCGTGCGAGCTCGGAGGCAAGTATGGGGTGAGGGGGTGGGAGGCTGGGCGCGAGGGTGGGTGCGGGTTGTGGTGGAAGGGGACTGGGAGAAGGCGCAGGACCGCTTTCGATTTACAGGTAAAACAAAACAGATGACGTGGGATGTTTGCCATTCTGGGGTGGGCTCCCAGCATGGCAGAAGCATGGCTGGGGGGGCCGAGGAGCTGACTGGGGATTGGGCACCCCCGTCGGCAGACAGCCCGGGACATTTGCCATGCAGGGGTGGGCTCCCAGTGTGGCAGAAGGATGGCTTGGGGGGGCTGTGGAGCTGAAGGGGGATTGGGAACCCCTGTCAGCAGATGACGCAGGACATTCACCATGCTGGGGTGGCTCCCAGCATGGCAGCAAAGATTTTGGGGGGGTGGCGTGACGCGGGGGAGGCAGTGTGATGCGGTGCTCTGTATGACAGCGGTGGTTTTCTTTGAAGCGAAGACCACCACTGTCATACACAGCTCCCGCACCCATTGCTGCAGGACTGCCACACCTGCTCAACAGAGCACTGGATTGCAAGGGAGAGGCACACCTCCAAAGTGTGCTACTCTCCCAAAACGTTCCTTGTGCATGCGCACAAGCGAACGTAAAAAGGGAAGTGGTTATCCCTCTGTACAGACAGTTGGTGAGACCCTATCTGGAGTACTGTGTGCAGTTTTGGAGACCTCATCTATGCAAGGACATAGACAGGATGGAAGCAGTCCAGAGGAGGGTAACTAAAATGATGCAGGGTCTGCATCAGAAATCATATGAAGAGAGACTGAGAGAGCTTAATATGTATACCCTTGATGAAACAAGGGATGGGGGACATGATAGAAATGTTCAAGTACCTCAAGGGAATCAACAAAGTCAAGGAGGGTAGCATCTTTCAGAAAAAGAGGTGTGTAAGAACAAGGGGACACAATTTAAAGATAGAGGGGGCGGCTCAGGGGTAATGTGAGTAAATTTTTTTTTCACAGAGAGAGTGGTGGATGTGTGGAACTGCCTTCCTTGGGAGGTTGTTGGGGCTAAAACAGTGGGGGAATTCAAACATGCATGGGACAGACACAAGGCAATTGTAGTGGGGGGTTGCATGAAGTATGCTGTTGGTTAACTAGAATCTGCAGCTTATCCAATAGGTAGAGAAATGGGCAGACTGGGTGGGCCAAGTGGTCCTTATCTGCCATCAAAGTCTATGTTTCTATGTTAATATTTTTTCACCAAACCAATGAAAGTTACAGTTCTGGGACAAGCCCTTTCAAACAAAATTCCAAACCATCTTTGCTGTAGGTGATGACAAAAAATACAGCAAAAAACACAGTTTTACCTAAAAATGCTCTATCCATGTCACAGAATCCACATATCTGACTGGAACAAAGACTGGGCATGCAAAAAGTGTGCAATTCCATCCATAGGGGGCAAATCTATTAAGGTGAAAAGTTAGGGGATTAACATTAAACAGTCTACTCAATCCAAACCGTAGTGGTGCTACCACACCACTATAATATAGTATGTATATGTGTGTGTGTGTATATATATATATATATATATATATATATATATATATATATATACACTGTATATAAATATATTAACAACACTGCACAAAATTTTGCATGCACAGTCTGGTGGGGGAAGGGGCAAGGTGTCTTGATTTGCCAAGTTTCAATTTAGTTGGATGTGCAGATTCCAAGATCCAGATAGTGTATTTGTTGGAAAAAAATCAGTGTTTTATTTTTTACTGTATGTTGTCATCACCTACAGCCCAGCCAGTTTGGAATTCTGGTCTATGAGTTTCTGAGCTGAAAGGACATATCACAGAATGGTGACTTTTGCTGGTTTGGTGAAAAAATATTAATCCATTCCCAAGTTATAAGGATTTGAAATTTCAGTTCTGAACATGCTCAATAGGGTATCAAATAGCTATCTAAAAGACCCTACTGAGCATGCTCAGAAATGAAATTTCAAATCCTTATAACCTGGGAATAGATGAATATTTTTTTCACCAAACCAACGCTAGGCACTATTCTGGGGAAAGCTCTCTCCCCCTGAAAATTTCAGACCAAACTTCCAAACTATCTGGCCTGTAGATGATGACAAAAAAAAAAAAAACCTTTAAAAATTGACTTTCCCGAAAAGGCACTATCCAGATCTCAGAATCCACACATCCAACTGGAACAAAAATTTAGCAAATCAAGAGAACTTCCCCTCAGACTGCACATGGAAAATTTTGTGCAATTCTGTTGAATGGGGCAAAGCAAAGTTAGAGTTTAAGATTAAACAGCCTACTCAACCTTAACTATAGTGGTGGTTCCATGCCACTGTAATAAGGAAGGTACAGTATTTGCTCATACTTTGGGGAGGGTTACTGCCTTATGTGGTCTGGCTATACAAAATGCTGAACATACACAACATTAAGAGACACCAAGGGCCATTTGTAAGATGTGCAGTTTCATACTGGAAAAATGGTGGAAGGCTATACAATACAGTAATGTACCAAGCAAAAGATTACCTTGTATGGACATACAGTATGCTGAATTCTGTAAGATAACAACTAGTTTAGAGTATATGTATATATATATAACATGGATTGTGAGAGGTGGAGGGTGAGATGCTATGAACCCTCAAATGAAATGTTGAAGCTTTTGTACCTGTATGGTTCACTCTTCCAGGGGAAGGTAACTGATCATTACTTGTACTCTGAAAGCTGGACCACCAGTGCTAGTGCAATATATCTGTTAGTACAATAAACCTTGCTTTGTGGTGGTCAGTTCCTCATTTCCAATGTAATTATTGGCTCAGTGCTCCAACATCTGGCACCACAGATGGGTCAAGGTAAATTTGCACCTCAAAGTTAAGGAACAGAAGTACTCAAGGATGGCAACCAAAGTACTTCTGTTGGTGGGAGCTGATAATAGGATATAGACTGTCAGAAAAATGTTTTATTTTCTGAAACCTGGTCTTGCTAAGAGAGACAGGTTACTTAATATGGAGGAATTTATTGTTACAGTTTGTAACTGTACATGAAGCTCAACAGTTTTATAAGGATGCTAGACATCAGGGAGACCAATGGGAATATGTTAAACAACAGATTTGCTTTGAACCAGATAAGAATCTTAAGGACATAGCAGTATAAAGGGGATCCAGGTGGGAGATTGATTGCATAAAATCTCACTGTATGCTGATGACTCCCTCTTTTTCATAACTTCCCAGAAGACCTCCCTCCCTGCACTCTGCTCGGAGTTGGAACAATTTGCCCAGGTCTTGGGCAACAAAATAAATCTTGAAAAATCAGGAGCTGTAAAATTCAGGGGCCCACTCTGGACAGGGGATCTGGAGGGGTTTCCCCTTGTGATGGGCTGCAAAAATACAGTCAGATACTTAGGGGCTAAAATCACCCCAGAATTGGCAAGTTTATTTAAATTAAACTATGATAAGCTTTAGGTGGAGAGCAGGGTGGATATTGTGAGATGGGAGGTGATGCCCCTCTCACTAGGGGAAGAATTGACACGATAAAGATGAATGTTCTACCCAGATTATTGCTCCTCTTTCAGGCCCTCTCCATCAATACTCCAGAGAGCTTCTGGAAACAGATAAATAAGACCCTTTTATCATTCATTTGGGGTAAGGGATGGAGAAGAGAGCAAAAGAAGATCCTGTCACAACCCAGGGAGAATGAGGCTGGCCCTACCTGATCTTAAAGCATACTACCTGGCAGCCCAAATTACCCTCTAGTAACTTAGGCAAAGCAAAGGGGGGGGGCATGAGGTGGCAAGAGATGGAGGCAGCACAGGCAATAGGCATCCCCTGTTCACAGTATCTCATACACCACTGTCACCTCAGATTTGGAAAGATCTGACCAACCCATGGTCCAAGCACACTGTCAGAGGCTCTCAGGGACATCAATAGAGATAGACCCTTTGATTGCAATAGTGGAAGATGTCAACTTTCCGTCAGCTAGGTCAGATCCAAGGTATTTAGCCTGGAATCATCAGTCCCTTACACTGTTCAGGTCCTTAAATGCAAATAGTAATATGCTCTCCTTCTCCAAGCTCCAAAGGAAATACACCCTACACAGAAATTACTTTCATAGATATCTCCAGGTGAGACACTACCTAACCTCCAACCAGTTGATTCCTAAAATAAATAGGGAACTGTCCCCCCGGAGATGTTCATCTACTGGGCGGTTAGACTAAAAGGTACAGGTAAGTTAATAGCAAGTGAATATAAAATCATAAGGGGGGAATCAGGACTTGGCACAGGACCAACTCAGGATAGCCTGAGAGGAGGATTCTGGATCCCCCATACTGCAAGAATCTTGGAAAGCAACTTGACTGTATGGATGGAGAACCACTGCCTCTCCAGGGTGGAGGGAGTTCAGATGGAAGGGTTTGTCTAGATTCTTTCACACCCCATCCATCACCAAGCATTTCAAAGCAGGAAATTCTGATTTGTATTAGAGAGGCTGTGGTGGAAGGGGGATACACTACCACATCTTCTGGGCTTGCTCAAAAATGACAGGCTTTTGGAACAGAATCCATGACTACTTAAAGGGCATTTGGGGAAACACAACCCTGTTCACTTTTCAGCATGTGATCCTAGGGTTCAGAACACCATCATTTAGAGACATGACACAGATGGCTCTCCTAAGAATACTCACACTAGCCACCCTACAAGAAATAACAGTGAACTGGCTTTGAGAGGGACCCCCAATTTTTGAGTCCTGGGTGGCGAGAGTACAGAACATACAAAGATTGGAGGAATCTGACAGCCACCCTCTGCTTAACAAAGGATAAGCACCAGAAACAGTGGCAGCCCTGGAACAGGAGGTCAGATATAGGGGTAGAACTAGAAGGGGTAGAGGAAACTCACTGAAGGGACCAAAGGGAAACACTTGGACTCCTCAAGAAATACAAATAAGGGGCAGGAAAGAAGACCAGGAAAAAAGGTTACCACACACCACACATAGAGAGTCTGAAGGAGTCATACCCTAGAGAGGGGACCAGAAAGATGGCAACCTAAACCTATGATATAAGGGAAAAAGGTAATCAGCCAGACCAAGCAAAAAGTTATTTGAATGTTGACTGTGTCACTATGTTTTGACAGTCAAAAGTTACAAATTGACTTTTTTATTGTGCCTTATAGGTATACGTGTTTTCACAGACTGAAGATACTATTCTGATGCCACATGTATTACAAGACAACATATATATCACTGATGTACTACAAAGCATTATTTCTGTAATGTATGCTGGCAATTTCATTCCCATAATAAAAATACATTTTAAAAAAGAATCTTAAGGACACAGAAAAAAAGGTTACTGTATGCAAGATCTGTATATAGAATGCCAAGCTTCACACTAAAGTGAATTACAGTCTGACTAAAATGAAACAAACCTTGTCAGACAAAGGTAATAATACTACTTTAACAGCAGTCCACAAAGCATTAGCTTGTAGCATAGATGACAACAAACAAATAAAAAAACAAAGGTTTGTGCAAAGGAGTTTATTTGACAAGTCAAATTTCAAAATGACAAAGATTAGGCATCTAGGAAGGAAAACATCAGCATACTAGATAACCTTAACCTTTCTGTATTTTTGGTTGCAGTCCTCTTTTTTTTTTATGTTGTCCATGCACTTGCGCAAGTGAACAATATTGTTATGAGAGTGAGTTTTGAGAAGTGTGTCACTGTTGGTCCAATGCAGAGCAGCCTGCAAGGGGCTCATCATTGTCATGCCAATCATCAACCAGACTGATCATGACACTGTTCTGGCTTGCTGGGCAGAAACATGATGATATTCAAAGGAAAGAGCCAACCCATTCGTAGGGTGGCTCATTCCTTTGATCTGCATGACATCTCCCAGCAAACTGTTGATCAATGTCCTCATCAACCTGCCCCATGTCCCCCACTTTTGTTTTCCCCAATGGTAATAAACAGAAGCAGTTTATCTTTGATGTCACTCTGATTGCTTTTCAATACTTGAAAGTACTTGAAAGGGATAAATAAGATGGATAAGAACAGTCTGTTTAAGCTGAGTGGCAACCATAACACAAGGGGGCACAGACTTAAGCTGGAAGATGGGAGGTTTAGACGGGAGGTCAGGAAGCACTTCTTCATAGACAGGGTGGTACACACTTGGAATGCATTGCTGGAAGAGGCGATCTCATTGAAGACAGTGGGCAGCTTTAAGAGAAGCTGGGATAGGCATGGGGAAGATAAGGATCATGGGTAGGGAGGATGGGAAAAGTGGGGAGGAAGGGCAGGGACAGTAGCTCAAGCTGTGGACCCTGCAATACAAGCAGACTAGACTGACCAAATGGCCTTCTTCTGCTGGTTTCTTCGTATGTTTATATGTTCATATGATACTGTCTGAATCATACCCAATTCACAAAGGAATAAAATCTGTTACTTAGAGAACACCTTGCCTCCAGTACTGGCTATTGAGAAGGCAGAGTTCCTGTCCAAGGAGATTGCTGCAACAACTAACAGATCAGTTCATCTCTTCCTCATTTTCAATAAATTGTGTAATCCAGCCTTTCTTCCGTATGGGGAATCTTTTTCACGAACAAGATGTGACGAGTTTTCTCTGTTCTTCTCTGATAAGATTGCCTCCATCTGATCAGAAATCCAGTCAGTGCCCTCTAATGGACCTTGTAATGCTGGGTTTGAGGTTGCAGGCATTCAATTGGTCTGATTCAATGTCAACCAGGTAGCAGTCATAGATGTATTGAAGGTCATCTGGGAGTTACAGCCAACCTACTGTAGTTTGGACCAGGGACCAATGCACCTCGTATTGGAGTGTGTTGATGTCATGGGCCTGTCCTAGCCAGGATAGTCCAATGTTCTTTGGTGATGGGGGTGTTTCTTGTGCCCTTGAAGGAGGTGGTTGTAAGACCCCTCCTGAAAAAACCTTCGCTAGATTCAGACTGCCTGGTGAACTACAGACCTGTCTCTAACCTTCCTTTTGTGAGCAAGGTTATTGAGAAGGTGGTGGCTGTTCAACTGGAGATCTGTTTCAAAACTCATGACATCTACAAGCCTCTCCAGTCAGGTTTCAGGAAAAGGCATGGTACTGAGATTGCCCTGCTTCAGGTGCTGAATAATCTCCTGGCGGCAATGGATTGAGGGAGACATTCCATCCTTATTATCCTCAATCACTTGGCAGAGTTTTTTTTAAACTGTGGACTATAGGGTTCTGATGGAACACCTGTAGACTCATTGTGGACTGGCTGGTACAGTACTCAACTAGTTTAGATCCTTCCTCACTGGCAGGTTGCAGCTTGTGGTGTCTGGGATTTTTGTTTTTCAGCACGCATGCCCCTGCCATGTTGGGTCCCACAGGGCTCCATCTTGTCCCCCATGTTGTTTGTGGTGTATATGCTGTCACTAGGGGACATTATAAGGCAGTATGGCCTGAGATTTCACTGCTATGCAGATGATACTCAGCTATACATGTCCTTTGCACTCGAGCAGCAGGAGTCTGTCTCGGTGTTTAACACCTGCCTTGCTGAGATCAAAGAATAGAGATGCAGCGAATTTAAAATCCACCGGCAAAGTGGACATGAAGTGACCACTTTGCGTTATCATAATGCTATGCGAAGTGGCCATTGCAAAGTGCTCACTTCGCCTTCCCATTATGACTTCACATTGCCATTCTGCCTTAACGTGAAGTAAGGTGGAGTGACAACAATATAGGCAGCCGACCACACATCACATGGCTTACAGTACTGTAAGTCACATGCTTTAACCAGGCAGGAAGGAAGTGAGTCATAAAAGCACTTAGTTTCACTTTCTCCTTTGCAGTGGTAGAAGGAGGAACTTGGGTGTAGAGGGGAGTCTGGTTGCATCTTGTGAATTGCCAACAAAAAACCCAGCTTTTTTAAAAGCTAAATCTTTAGGTTTTTTTTGTAGTGTGTTTTTTCAGTTCTTTTTTGCTACTGATTTGTTTTTTTTATAAGTTTTGTTTTGTGTGTGTGTGTGTGTGTGTGTGTGACTGTGTGTGCATGTGAATCAGTCTTTCAAAGTGTCAGTCAGAGAGGGACTTAGTTGTGCTCGATGGACCTGGGAGGAGAGTCTGTGGCCCATGGGTGCGGGCAGAGGGGAGTGTGCATGCATGGGGGCGGTCAGGTATCATTGGACTGCTCCTGACTGTTTAGTGTTGCATCTCCCCCTCTGGAAGCAGCAGCAGCACCACCAGTGTCACTGGCGGTGGCACATCCACCAAGTCTGCCACCACCATCACCACCACAAGTAGCAGCTTCAGGGGCTCCAGCAGCACCACCTCCACAGCCACAGGTGGAACCCCAGGTGAATGATGCTGCCAGCAGTATGTCTGCCCCTCCTGTGCCTAGTCCTCCCCGCAGCTCCCCAGTGTGGCAGTTTTTTTAACTGTGTGGGGGTACAACACCATTGTGTTTGCCATCTATGTGGTATGAAGGTGCGCCGTGGCCCCCGGGGGACACATTTGGGGACTAGTGGCTAGCGCGCACACACATGGAAAACCACCACAAGGTGGAATGGCAGGCTGCCACCAAAGGGGCCAGGTGTCCACCTGATGGCCCTTCTGTGGCAGTGGCAGAGGGTACTGGGGATGTTGTGCTTCACTGCCACAGCAGGAAGAGGGCAACAGCAGCAGCTGCTCCACCACCACCACTGCCACCACAGCCACCAGCACCACCACCCTCACCACCACCATCACTACCTGGCTTTCCTGCTGCAGTGGACCCCGCCACAGTGCCTGCAATACAGGCAGACATTGCACTGATGTGGGCAGCCCTTGAGGAAAGCAACAAGAGGGTGGTTGCTGTGCAGCAGCAGGTGGAGCAGATCCAGCAACAGAAGCTGCAGATACTGTCAATGCTCCACCTGCTGCTGGAACACCATGGAATCTCCCATTAACATATTTTTTTCTGGACCCTTCCCCCCTCCCCCACTGCTGTAGTGTTTTGTGATTTTTTTTTTATGTTTAATAATAGACAGTCATACATGCTCCTATTACCTTTTTGTTATAATGCAGTGCCTCAGTAATGTTTACTTTCTGTTGTGGAGTGCTTGTGGAAAAGCTGGTGTGAGCAGTGCAAGTATGATGTGCTAAATTGCATGTGTGCAGTCAGTGTTGTGTGTGTGTGTGTGTGTGTGTGTGTGTGTGTGTGTGTGTGACATCAAACATTTTGCAGCTTCTTGCAAATATATATTGCTGACTTGTGTTTATGGTAGAAAGCATAGTGAGCAGAATAATGTATATTTTATTGTCACCATCATCATCGGCAGACTAAGTGATATGAAACTTTTTCAGCGATCTCTGGCCAGAGTGCACCTTAGTCACATACTGCACACATGACTTTTAGGAGAGCATGTGCTTTTTGCGCTATGATCTCTGGTAAGTAATGTGTGCATTGTGCGTAACTGAGGTGCACAATGACTCAATACCTATGAAAAAATATCATATCACTTGCTCCACTGTTGCTGATGGTACAAATAAAATATACATCATGTATTCTTTGTTATAGTTATTCTTGAGATACTGCAACAAGTCATACCATATATATGTTTGCATGAAGCTGGACAACGTATGCACACACAGGAAAGAACACTGATGGCACACATGCAGTTTAGCACAACATACTTGCACTGCTCAGTCATGCTTTTTGCGAAACACTTCAAATCATGAGTCCCAACACAAAGTAAACATTACTGAGGCTCCATAAGTATTTTGTTTGTGAAATAGACATTAAAGAGATTCGCCAACTTACAGCATTGCACCCGATATATAGGTGCCTTACTTCCAGCGGAATCTTTCTTGCTCCACATGTCCTTACATGGCGCAATACATTTCTGGAAAAAACACCCATAATTTCATTAAAGTGGGTCATGGAGAACTTCTTGTTCTGAAGAGTTGCCCAAGTTCTGCCCCCTCCACGCTCAGCAACGTTATGACATGATGCCAGGTAGAGTGCGGGGGGAGTTCTCTATTATACTGAATGTCTGGTAGCTTTCCAAAATGTTTATTTATGTTATAATGGTCAGTTTGTGGTGAAATGTGGGCACGTTTCCACTAACAAGAGCCCTGTTAGTGGAAACGTGCCCATGTTTCACCACAAACTGACCATCATAACATAAACATTCAGAAAGCTGCCAGACATTCAATATGATGGAGCATGCCCCCGTGCTCTCCGTGGCATCATGTCATAATGTTGCTGAGCATGGGGGGCAGAAATTGGGTGGCTCTTCAGAACGGGAAGTCCTCCATGACCTTCTTTAATGCAATTACGGGAGTTTTTGCCAGAAACTATTGCACTATGTAAGGACATGTGGAGCAAGAAAGATTCCCTTAGAGGTAAGGCACCCATATATTGGGTGCAACACCATAATAACTATGTAACTTGGTGAATCTCTTTGAAGCAGCAGTGCAACAATCTGTTGAAAATTTTGACCTATACTTTGTAATGCTATTTTACATTGCCAATTTACTTACATCCTGACTTGTATGGTACTATAATGTCTAGCATTTGAGTCTGCTTTACTACTTTTTTTGTGTGTCTAAAATAATAAAAGGAGCACTCCTTTTAATACGGTGTGGACCAGGTCTTTGTCCGTATTTTCTGCTGCTTTTCTCCATCAGTTGTTATATATCACATTTGTTGTAAAATTAACAGTTATGCAGCAGGCAGTGTTTTATGACCTCACAGAATAATATTTATTGAAAAGCAGCTACAACTAGTGATAAAAACCTGGTCAGAACAATAATAAAAGGTGTGCTCCTTTTTATTTTCAGACTTGAGAAAAAGTAGTAAAGCAGACACAAATTGTGAAAAGAAGGGTATCATTCAAGTCAGGAGGTAACAAGTGGCTGGCAATGTAAAATAGCATTAAAAAGTATAGGTCAAAATTGTCACCACATTCTTGTAATGCTGCTTTAATTTATAATTTAAGTATGACATTATGTGCTCACAGTCACAACACACAAAATGTATCTGTCTTGTGTGCAGAAAATCGACAAGTGGTAACAAAGTAAAATGGGAGCATTACACCATATGCAAAGCATTCCAGGATTAATGGCGCACTCAGTCATGCACGCAGTACTCACACAGAGTCCCCAGATTTTTTCTGCATCCCCAAAATGCATCTGTCTTGTGTCCAGAAAATTGACCAGTGGTAACAAAGTGAAATGGGAGTGTTACACCACATACAAAGTCCCATCAGAAATGATGACCATGAGTGAACTATTGCTGGTCCAATGTGTGCTGTGATTCCCACAAATGCAATGCAATCATCTCAACTGGATGGAAGGGTGCCCTTTGTCTGTACGCTAATAGTAGCCTTGGTGAGTTGAGATATATATATATATATATATATATATATTTATTTATTTGTATTTTGTAGGTGGGGGGGTTGACATATGTAGACATGTACTCATTGTATTGTTTTGTATCACAAGTCACAGATACTGTTGGTGTGCACATGCCAGTGCTTGATGAGAAAATTTTGCATTGAAATTGGAAATGGATAACTCTCAAGCCAAAGAAGGTAAGTATTTTTTGGGGGGATGAGGAAGCATATCTGCAGGTAGGTCTCATTAATGGTTTCTTATCTGGTTACTTCTTCACAGATTTCATCTGCATCCTTCTCGAGTCTGGTTGGTAATGATGGTCATGGTCATCGATTGAAATGACATCTGCGTGTTGCATGTCTGCCCCAGCCTGGGGAAGGGGGGGCTGATGTTGAAGAACTTCTTTGGATAAGGCAACTATGACACAACAAAGCATCTGGAAGTTTCCTAAAAATAGAAATGAAGGACTTATTACAAACTGATTGCAGCAGTAACACATTATGTTTAAGCCGTGGCTGTTCCATGGGTATCTGGATTATTAACACAGATAGTAAGCTGTCACAATGCAATCAGCAGATCAATCACAAGTTAATTTAGTACCAGGCTGTGTAACAAATACACTGTGCCAGTGTCCCTGGTTCTCAATCTCAACTCAAGTTACATTTCAAAACCACATCTTGTCAAGTAACACAACCTGTGTGCAACTCTTTCAACACTGTCATGGCTGCACAGCTGCATGTTCGGAATACAGTGCATGATATCTTGCAGTAATAGTTTTGGCGACGTACACGTCACCTAGTTTATGAATCCTCCTCAGTCGCATTTGTTGCACTCTTTTAAAAAGAAAATTGAACAGATGAAATAAAATTTTGATACTTACCAGTATGGATTTGAAATAGATATTCCATTGGTTCCTGTGTACGGTACTGCTGCAGTACCATTGATACCGACTTTGAGTGAAGAAGAGTTGTTTTTTGTTAACCTGTAAAAAAACAAAATAAGTTTACCATATGTGTTTCACCATTACAGCTCAGAAAAGCAACAGAAAACAAAACATACAGCTAAAGGAAGTTAAATAGCATTAAAAACATTAGTACACATATTCACTTTATAGTTTTAATATTAAGCAGCCTTGTGCCTGTGGCTGATGGATGTGTTCTCCTGTTCAACTCCCTCTGCCTTGGCATGGTCAATGTAATGGGGAAATATTGTCTGAATGATACTGGTGGTGGATGCTGGTGGTGATAGCTGCAGCACATGATGACATTCCCTGTGACATCTTCCTGCGTCTGGTGGTGGTGGCAGTGGCTAACAGCAATGGTGGTGGAGGAGGTCTGGGGGGGCACACTAAATCATTCTATGTGGTCGCAGTGGCTAACAGCGATGGTGGTGGTCAAGGGGGGCACACAAAGTCATGAAAAAGAAAACATGTATTATACAGCAAATGTCACTGCCTTTTAACAACTTCAGTTAAAACCTGCCAATATTAACCACATCATCATCCTCATAAAGAAAGCTGCCCTCACAGTCATCTATGTCTGAAGTCTGACCACTGGAAAATTCTTTCTCCATTGTGTCATCATCTACTCAGTGGCAGGCTGTTTCATGCTGCCACTGCCAGTGTCACCAGGATGGTCCATTTCTACATCACCAAAAAGACCATGAGTAGGCCGGGGTATGAATTCCGAGGGTGCAGTCTGTGCTGGTATGTGCCTCTCACTCATTTTTATGAATGTTAGCAAACTAACATTTGCAGGGGAAAGAGAGAGAGAGAGAGAGAGAGAGAGAGAGAGATTTGTCCAACGATCCCTGACTATTGCACCTGTTGAGCTGAATACCATCTTGACACTTACACTGGAGGCTGGGCATGTCAGGTACTTCAGTGCCACTGGAGTCAGCTCTGGTCATTCACTGATCTTTCCACTCCAGTACAAAAGAGGATCATCAGTTATTGACAGTTGCCTGTTTTCAGACAAATATGACTCAACCATTCTCTGTGCCACACTAAATCCAGTGGTTGATGCATCATCCTGTTCTCCGGAATCATAGATTTCACAAATTCCCACTTTGGACAAAGCCTCCCAAAGTGGGTTGATGAGAGCCACTTTGGATGACAAACCACCTGGAGCTACAGTCCCCTTCCCCTTATAGGATATGCTTGATGCTCCTCTAGGTGCACCTTCAGCCAGATTATGCTGCTGAGGTTTGCTGACCTTGGCACATGACTTCTGTGCCCCATGAACCAAGCACACCAGTTGTCCACTGACATTTTTTACTGGTTTAGGCCCTCCCTCCAGTACTGAGGCAATTCCATGTTTGTATCGTGGGTCCAGCATTGTTGCTATGGCAAAGTTGTCACTATGCTGAATGCTCAAAATGTGATGATTCTGGTCGAATAATGTCAGCATGTGTTACAGCAACATACTGCTAGTACTGTCTCCGGCAACATCAAGGTCATGCTGTACATTCACCAATGTCTGCCTCAGAACCCACAGCAGTAGAACTGATTGGCTAATGGAGGCAGACTCACCACTCACTGACTGTGTGGCATGTTCAAAAGGCTGCAAAATTGTTATTACAGAGTCCATGAGGTGCCACTGTTCATTCTTCATAGACATGGAGGCCCTGGAACTGTCACGGCTAGTGTGCATCACAAGATATTCTGAGATGGCTCTGTATTGTTCATACAACCTCTCTGCCATGTATAAAGTGGAGTTCCACTGGGTGACAACTTCCAGCTTCAAGCGGTGCTGAGGGAGGCTGTTTTGCATCTGCAGCTGCCGAAATTGGTCACTGGTCTTTGCAGATCGAGAAAAGTGAGAACAGATACAACGTACAACTGTCAGCATTTCCTTTACATCAGGGTGCTGCAGAAACTCCTGCACCACAAGATTTAAACAATGGGCCATGCATGGAACATGAAAAAAGACACCATTCGTGATGCATTTCACCACATTTAACCCATTGCCACTTGCAATGAACCCAGCTCTCAGGGACAGGGGGTTCAGCCACTTGTCAATTTCAGTCAGTACTAGGTACAACATGTTTTCACCAGTGTGTGAACAGGTCACATTGTGAATAGCAATCATTCCATGCTGTCGAATTCCTGGAAGATTGCTACCACGACACTCCACCTTACTGCACTGATTATTCACACTACCAACATCACAAAAAACCCCCGGCACCTGAACTCAGTGTGCAGTTATACACAAATATGAACTCCCCACTGTTTTGCCACTTGTCCACATATCCATACTTAAATGGATGAATGGAGAGGAGGAATGTTGAAGGGCATGTCTTACTGAGTCGGACACAGTACGGTACAACTCGGGGACAGCATGGGCCGAAAAGTATGTCCTGGATGGGACTTTCCATTTTGGACAGGCATGTGCAGCAAACCGCCAGAACCCAGAATTCTCCACAAAGGAGAAGGGCAAAAGATCAGTTGCCAGCATTTCCGCTACAGCAGCATTAAGTTCACATGACACTGTATGATTCGGGGTGTACTTCAGCTTATGTGCAAAAACACTCATAACGTGGGCTGACTTAAACATTTTACATGGGTGTGATGACAAATGGTTCTGCCCTGCAAATGGCAGGGGTGGAGTATGGACATTTGATGAAGATGGTTGCACAGGTGATGATGACAAACCCACAAATGCAGTTATTTTGCCAGATTTGCCAACCGGGGTTGATGTACCTCTTGGACTAGACATACTGCTTTCACCACCACCACCAAAACTGCTACTCTCACTAGCACTGGACAACATATCAAAATCATTATGCTCCTCCACCTCATCATGCCTGTAGTAATCCTCTGCTTTTATTTCCTCACTACTGCACACATTTAATTTCCTACTGGATTTAACACTCATGGAAGGGGATAACATGCTCATTATGGTTGATGATGAGGGTTAATGCCCCACTGTGGTATTAGCTGCTATCTTGTGCTGGGTCCACAGTGCTATGTGCCTATTCTTAAGATGCATATGCTGTCCTCCTGTGCCCAGATGGCTCCCCTTTTTACCTCTACTCACACGCACATGGCAAACCTGGCAGATTGCAACTGAATCATCATTTGGATCTTGCACAAAAAAATCCCAAAAAAGGGATTGTGATGCTCAACTTTTAACATGTCCATGATGAAGCTTATTGGACTCAGTTTTTTAAGCACTGAAGTGGGGGGTATGCTACGTGATTTTTCAGGCAGAACACACTTGGACTGCAACTGACCACCACGACTACCCATCATTATTACTGGGTCATCATCCTCATCATCATCATCACCATCTACTGAAACTGGTAAATGACCAGTTTTTACAGGGGGGGGGGATTAATGCAAACAGACCCAGACACAGCCTTCTTGAATTTCTTTTTCTATGGTTCTCAACTGGGGTCAATCACATCATCATCATCATATTCATCAGCATCACCCACATCCACATCTTCTGCTTGGATGCTGACATGTGGACTGCATGTTGCAACTACAGCAACGTCATCATCATCATCACATTCATCATCAGCATCTACACCACCATCACCTGATATTTTTTCACCACACTGTGAATCACTGCATGGAAAATGTGTGACCTGAACCGTGATGGAAGAAATGTCACATTGTATGCTATCGTTGACATGATTATCAGAATCCTCAGGTTCAGTTACTGCGATGTTACTGGGAAGTATGACATCATCTACACTGCCACTCACTTGCACTGCTTCACACTCCACTATATTTTTGGACACGATACACTGGTCAGAAGTGGAACTTGAGGCAGCGATACTCATACTGCCACCACCAGCAACTGCACTAACACCATCGGCTGGGACAACATCATCTCCTTCAACTATGAGTGAAGCTACTGATTGGGCTGTAAAAAACATTGCAGGAGAAATACCTTTCCTCACATCAGCAATGCACTTCTGCGTCTGTGTACTACCATGCCCATAGACAATCTTACCACTGGCAGCAGTGCCATGGCAAGAACCAGCTTTGCTTGCCTGTCTCTTTGCGGGCATTTTGAGGGATCAACAACAATATTCCAAACAAATTTAGATTTTGGAACGTCCACTCTGCATGGAGGGGATGCTGGATGCGAAGCCAAAAAAACAACTGTGACTTCAGCAACAGATACAGATGCAAATTCACAAGTGAAAACAACACTTTAACTAAACAGTGGTGCTGAAGTCATGAATAATCCAATCTGGAAAACAATTCCTTTGGCCGGTGGTGGGGGGGGAGCACTAACTGCAGATTTTTACAGCAGTACAAGCAGCAAAACAAAGAAAAGATACCACAATGGCAGTACAAAATCACGCAGCTGCAGTGGATAGCAGGTTCACACTGCTGTACCTGTAATTACACTGTGGCACAATAAAAGGTGTATTATTTGCTGTCACGCAGCACCTCACTCACACACACACACACACACACACACAATTTGTCTACAAGTAATGCGTAACAAATTGAAAAGTTCAGTAATATGCCACGTATTGTAAATAACCTGAAATTATGAACTGCTGCACCAGATCCACACAACACACAATCAGCAAGAAAATGTTAACAATTACTGACAATATTACTGTGTGTAGATTAACACAGTCAGTTATATAACAGAAATATAACCAAAAAACAAAGAACTCCTTATTTCTTCAACTTAAATCTACCTACACCTCAGATACACCCCTCCCCAAAGCACACTTTCATTGTCTCTTACTACACAAACTCAATGTTGTACATTAACATTCAAAATCCACACACAACAAAAACGCTCAATGATATGAGCACAGGAGGGTTTCCTACTCTCGATGAACTAAAGTTTGAGCAAAAAAAATACTCAAAAAGACTTTTTTAACAGCTTTTAGAAGGTTTGCATCACAGACAGCTCTGAGAACACACTGTCTCCTACAGCTTCCTACATGCACTACCTCGAACTGAGGCTGTGCGGATCAACATAGAGCCCTTGTGACCTGAAATTCCATGAATCACTGCAAAATTCATCTTCGTAGCTTAAAAACAAGGTGAAGTGAGGCAAAGTGCATTGTTTTCAATGCACTTCACCTTAAAATTTGGTGGAGTAGTGGTCTGGAAAGGCAGAGTAACACAAATTCATTGTTTGCAATGGACTTCGCGTTACCCATCACAATGTGAATTACTCTGCTTCGCATTGTGGAGTACTCCGCAAATCCACCTTGGCTCTGCAAATGACTTCGAGGAGTGAATCATGGCCACTTGGCCCACAACTATCAAAGACTAGATGAGGGTGATCTGGTTGAGGTTGAACTCAGACAAGACTGAAGTATTGGTGCAAGATTCTGGTCACTGGGGGGTGAGGGTGCAATTTTGTCGAGTCTCTGGACTGAGGCTTGGGGACTTCCAGTTGCTCACCTCTGACTGGGTGAAGAATCTTGGTATTGTTTTGGACTGCAGCCTGACACTTAGATCACAGGTATCGGCCATGGTCCAGACCTCATTTTACCATCTGAGAAACATCACCAGGGTTAAGCATCTGATACCCCCGGCAAATCTGCCAGCACTGCTCCATGCCTTTGTGACCTCATGCCTGGAATACTGCAATGCTCTGTACCTGGGGCTGGCGGAGGTAGATCTTGGCCACCAGCACTTAGTGCAGAATGCGGCATACAGGTTGTTGACTGGTCTACCCAGGTTGTGTCATATTACACCTCTGTTGTGCATTCTGCACTGGCCGCCAGTTAGGTTGCAGATCTCCATTAAGGTTGGTATGCTGACCTATAAGGCATGGTCAGGGGCCAGCTTACCTGAAAAATCTCCTAAAATCCTATTAGCCTGCCCAATCCCACCTTTCTGCTGATGAGGGATTGTAAGAAGTTCCCAGGGTCTATCTGAAAACATCAGGGGCCCATGCTTTTTCTTTCATAGCCCCAACCCTGTGGAACTCTTTCCCTCACCATATCTGAGACAGCCCCATGGTAGATATATTTTTTTGGAAGCTAAAGACCTTTCTATTTAGGCAGACTTTTTTTGGAAATTTTGTTAATGTTTTATTGATAAATTAATGTAGTCTATTTATTTGTCTGTTTTGTGTATTTGTATTGTATTTTAAACTATTTGTATTAGTATTGTTGTGAAGCGCACTGCATCATAATGAGAAATGCACTATACCATATAAAATTTGAATGAATGAATTGTTTTTCTTGAAGGGTTTGCTATAGAATAGTCAGTAAGTATCGTTCTAAAATGGAGAAAAAGAAACTGGAAAAAGGAAATCAGACTGGGTGGATTATTCCTGGATACTAACACTTCAAGACTTATGGATACTGACTCATTCTCTCCTTCACCCCTCTTGAAAGTGAGCCATTACTCAATGAGCACATTCTGTATATAGTGTGTGCTCATTGACAGCTCAGTCAGTGGCCAGCTGTGGTGGAGATCGGAAGGCTGTGCCAGTCTCCAGCTCAGGGTCAGGGTGGGGGAGCAAAGTGGTGGGGCGCTACCTGCTGGGGTGGGGGGAAGGGGGTCAGCTAGAAGCCAAGGAATGGTTTATCTTTTTTTTTGTAATATACAAGGGATCAGGATGGGGCATGGATACTCTGGACACCAGAGAAATGGTGTCTGTGTTGTGCCGGTGATCGGATGGGGGGCCACTAGCTACAGGGGTACACATAATACCATATCGGGAAGGGGTGCAGGTTGGGAGAGGGACTGCTAGCCACCATGGAATACATAATACCACAGTGGCCATGGTTGCGGGTGGGGGAAGGGACCACTGGACACTAGGGTGTGATTTATTGTAACATCAGGCTAGCAATCAGTGAGGAGGGGACCACTAGACACCAGGGAAACTTTCTATTTTATTTTGGGCTGGCGATCGGCAAAGGGGAGACCACTAGACACCAGAGAATCTTTACTAGTACACGTCAGGCTGGTGATCAGTGAAAGGGACCACTTGACACCAGGGACTGCTGTGTTGGGGGTCGGGATGCTGTACTTCCTCTGCCAACCACTGGGGTTGTGCTGGAGTAAGTCAGACATTTGATCCATGGTATAGTCACCTTGCAAGGGGACCAAGCAAAATATTGGACTGCACCGATATTCGGGTCCCCCTCTCATTTATATTGTGCCCCCTTCTGAATCCTGTCTGGGCATAAACCCTGTTTGCCTGCACTAACCAAGCTTTTCAATATTGTGCATCTTCCCAAAACCCGGTCTGCACAGCCAAACTTAGATTTGCACCAGGGAAATCTTTTGAATATCTGGTCCCAGGTGTATGTTAATAATGACATGGAGATGTCTATGAGAGTTGAAACAGTGGTGTTGTGCATTCAAATCCAAGATATTAGAAGCTTAATGGACACATGTCACATTAGAAAAGTAAGAGATAGTTAATGATTGATCAAATGTTATTCCTTGAATGTCTGCTTATGTACTATTTTGCAAGAAGCTTAAACAGCACAATGTCAATGGCTGAATATGGTACACACCTTCCTCTTTGGCTAGAAGGTCATAGATTCAACCCATCAGAAACATGTAAAACCAATTCTGACAATAGTAGTGTAGTAGTTCCCCCACACGTACACACAGCCTTACATGCAGTCATTCTTACATCTCATGATATGGCCAAGGAATTTTTTTCTGTATATTTTTCATGTATGGAAAATGGCCCAGTTCTTACATCTTCCGTGTATGTAATGTTTACATGAAGACTTGCATGTGCCATCATGTATCATTGCATGTGGTATCAATTGAGATTCTTATAAAGTTCTTGCCACTTAATTGGAAAAGGAAGACAGTTCATATAGGGTGCAAAAACCCCACAGCCCAATACAGTACAATGAGATGTTGGCTAGATTGTTCTTTTTTCCCTTAGATGACCTGAATTACAATTGTTGGGCAGAAGCTAAACAATTAAGAAAGAAAAGACTTGATTTGGAAAATTAGATCTAGCCCTTAGCAAAACTGGCCTTAAAAAAATCTATGTGTTTGAACCATGGGGAGATTCTATCAATTTTGTAAAAACAGCCAGTCAATGAAAAATTGATGTAGGTATTCAAAGAGATCTTACAAGAATTTATGGCTGCTGGGAATTCCCTCTATTGAAAGAAATTACAACCAGTTGCTTACCATTTTGCAAAAATATACTGCATAGAAAAGCAATGTTTTATTAAGATTTGAGATTTTAACTAAGTCATGGCGAGGCTTTTCAAGTAATGTACCTCCATATCCATGTATCTGTTACACAAATATAATGCTTATTCTTCCCCATATTCTTTTTGAATGCAGCAAGATGAGAAATGAAAGGGAAAATGGATACTCCCAGCTATTAAATTATGGATGGCCAGGGTGTAAGAAAAAAGACTTTAATGTTTGTATCTATAGATTCGGATGTAGCATTGTTTGCCTTAGACAACTTTGCTTCAAGAGTTATTCAAATATTAAATATTAATTTAATAGTTTATAATGTAAATCTGTACAGGAATGTCAGTTATTTGAATTTTTATTAAGTAGAGATAAATGGTAATAACTAATATCAATGTTTTAAAACTATGATTGTAATAAATGTAAGTTTTGTATGTCTCTTTTGTATGTAACAGATGTTATGCATACTTTGTAACAATAAACTTGACTTGTCTGTGACAGTTGAAACAATGGTCTTCTGCATTCAAATCCAAAATATTAGGAGCCAAATGGAGACATTTCCTTTTAGAAAAATAAGAAAGAATTAAGAATTGAACAAGGTTATTCCTTGCTTGTCTATGTACTTTTTTGCAAAACACTTGAGCACCACAGTGTCAGTAACTGAATGGGTTGCACACCCTCCTCTGGGGCTAGAATGTTATAGATTCCAGCCCCGCATCAGGAACATGTAAAATAAATTCTGACACTGTAACTGAAATAACCCCCTTGCATACACAGTTAAATACACACACTTTTTCTTATACAGATTCTCAATTTATTGCTAAGAGATTTGTTTATGCATACATTTTTCAAGCATGGAAAATGCCACAGCCCTTATATCTTCCTTGCATATAATTTTGAATACATAACTTGTACAGTATATGCCAGCATATATCCTTGCATGCAGAGACACTCCCCATCTCAAAAACCAAAGGTCGCAGCAAGGGCAGGTGTCTGCAGCCCTCCACATCACAGCTGCTGAAGCTCAGCCACAAACAGGACCCCCTGCCTACTGGCACAGGCATTCCCCACCTCAAGTGTATACCGTCTCTATGGTGACAACTTTACCCTGACTGACACTACAGCGACAACAGTGCCAGATAACTGTAGTGTTGGCATGGGACCCCAGCACTGCTTTCTGAGGGTATTGCAACCCTCCCAGAAGCAACTCTGACTCGGAGTTGATTATTTAAGTAGTGGGAGGTACAGGGGCAGAGCTCCCCACATGGGGGGGTTGACAAAGTATGTGGTGACTCCCTTTATGCTGAACACAAATGCGGTTGACATAAAGGAGTCATTGTAACATCGGTCAACAATAAAATTTTCTACCAACTATCACAGATCCACCTCAGGAACCAAGGGTCATGAGGGCAGAAGTCTGCAGCCTTCCCCATCACAGCTCCCTCTGAAGCTCAGCCACAGTTGGATCCCCCAGCTTACTGGCACAGAAGCTCCTTGCCTCAAGAATAAAGGATTGCAAGTGCAGAGGTTGGTTGCTGTCCCCATCACAGATCCCTCCAAACATCTGCCATAAATGGAACCCCTAGCTTTCTGGCACAGATTCTCCCCACTTCAAGAACCAAGGGTCATGAGGGCAGTGATCTGCAGCCCTCCCCGTCAGCTCTGACTGAAGTTCAGCAACAAATGGAACCCCCCCCAGATACACAGATCAAGAAGCATTTGGGTTTTTCACTCCAAAAGTCTCACACAGGACTTTTTATAATACAATATCATTGTGGGCTCTAATGAATAACTGTAGCAAGGACTCTAAGTTAACAAATGCCCTAGGTCTCTCTAGAGTGGCTACTATAGTAGGACTAATTCTGAGTCAGTCTGCTTAGTCTGCTGTTCTATCGTGTTTGCTCTCTGAAATTCCTTCTTTTTGTTTTTCTGTTATGTTTGCTCTCTGAGATATATAGTTGCTTAGGAGTTTGACCAGTATTCTGTGAGTTGCTTAGTGCCCCAGTAACTTACCTCACTAGCTGCAGCTCAAATTTCAGTTAGCAGACACATACTGATAGTTTTTGATTTTGATTTGTTGTTCCTGCTGCATTTTCAGTACCAGATCACATTACAGGCTGCCCACTGAAGTGTATTTATTTCTTTTCCCTCCCCAGCCTACTGGCACAGATGCTCCCTCTCTCAAGAACCAAGGGTCATGAGGGCAGAGGTCTGCAATTCTACCCATCACAGTGGAACCTCCAGGTACATGGAGCAAGAGCCATTTGGTAGTGTTGCTCGGATCATATCCATTGAATTAGGATACCACCAGATACCTGTTGTTTGGCCAAATAGTGGATATGGTAGGATAGTAGCACTATCTGACCATGGATCCAACCATCCCAGACCCAGGTCAGATCCCTGGATCACTGGATCCATCACTGGATCTGTCATTGGATCCCTGGATCCAACCTTAGATCCATGGATCCGATGCTGGATCCAATCATGGATCCCGGGATCTGACCATGGATCCCTGGATCTGACCACAAATCCTGAGATCCAACCTCAGATAATGCAGGATCTGACCTGGGATCTGACCTCTGACTTAGTTCATATTCCAGGTCGGATACTGTCACTGTCTGATGAAACACAGTCAGATTCACAAAGGCACTATCCGAGCAGCGCTGGTTTCCGGTGTGCAGTTCTGACATAGGAATAACCCTCCCACCCTCTATCCCTCCTGTGGTCAGTATCCTCAGTTTATACTCACACTTCCTCTGACAGACACACCAACAAGAGCCTGCACTGTTTCCTTTACTAATTAGAATCCTTCTTACAGGTGGCCGGTCTCACTAACACAAAACTCAGTTGTTTCCTCTCCCCTACTACAGTTTCACTAATGGGCAACAAACCTGCTCTGACACCAACAGGACTACCCTCCTATATCATTAACCATGTCTCCTTCCATGCTTCTCAAACTCGTACCCCCTCCTAACTGATCAACATTGCAGCTGTCATTCCCTAGTCCCTACTGTCTGTTTGTGGCAACAAGTCACAAATCCCTACACAGATGTTCATTATAATCTGTAGAACACAGTTCTGAACACAGTGGACAATTTCGCTAGGGTAGGGGATAGGACTGGATTTGCTCTGTGCCTCATAGGAATTTGTTTTTTTATAATGCCTACTATTGAACTTAGTCTCTGAGCAACTCTTTTGTTTTTATTTTGGTTACTTCTTCTGGAAACTGCATTAGTACCTTAAGTTCTAATTTGTTGTTTCTCAACTGCTCTTTACACAAGTGCCTTTTTACAGCTGCTTTTGTACAGCTGTAACTTTGCATTAATTTAATGTCTGCTCCTCATACTGTTGCTGCTTGGTTTTTCCTCTAGCATTTGGCCTTGTACCTAATGCTAATTGCTTCACATTATAGCCTTGTCTCTGCTCAGCCCCGAACCCTTTTAACCCCCTGACTACCTACCTGCACTGTTACCTAGGTCACCTTCCAAGCTTCCCTACCTATCCCAATTTCGTATTCTCTCTTCCTAGCTTCCCATTTTCTCCCTGCTCCTATTGTTATCCACTCTCTCACCTTCTCCCTACATACACTCTCAATTTTCTCTCCCCATTCCCTCATCACCATGCTCGATCTCACCCTCTTTTTTCTTGCCTTCTGCTTTTCCTTCTTGCCATCACCCTATATCCCAGTAATTCCCCATCCCCTTCCCTTTCTCCCCCAGCTTGATCCATCCTGACCCTCGTTTACACACCCCTTCTTCCTCCTCCTCTCCTGATCCTCTCATTCACCCTGATGTGCTACTATCTTCCCTGCTAAGCCATAAATATCTTCTTCAATGCTCTTGTCTTTCCCCCTCTCCCCTCCTCCCCTTCAGCCCTGAAGGGTGACAGTACCACGCTCTATCTTCTATTCACCTTCTTTTCTTGCTTCTCTCTGGTGATGTTGAAATTTATCCACGCCCACCCTTCTTCTCCCTCCTCTATCTCCCAAGTGACTCCGTCTCTATCACTTGAATGACAGGAGCTGTCTCCCTAAGTTGGACACTCTAAAAGTCTGGGTTGTCCAGCACTCTCTCGACATCCTGTGTATAGCTGAGACCTGTCTGTCTGCCAGGATTCTTGACTTTTCCCTTGCTTTCCCAGATTTCACCCTCTATCACCAGGATCATGGAAAGCGAGGTGAAGGTGTTGCCCTTTATGTCCGTCAATCCATCTCCTGCTCCATTTCCCTTTGTGAATCCCATCCTGTCTCCCATGAGCTTATTGTCACCCTCCTATCCCTTCCCTCCACCCTCCTTATGTATATCAATGTACTGTATGCTTCCCCTAGGCTTTCCCAAGACTCTCTCATCACATGCATCTCCTCATTTACCTCCATGCAATGCAAAAAGATGGCAGCGAAGGTTAACAGGATGCTGGGCTGTATATCAAGGGGGTTCACCAGCAGAAAGGAGGTAATTTTTCCCCTCTGCAGATCCATGGTATGGCGACACTTGGAGTACTGTCCGCTGTACTGGAGCCCCTACCTTAAGATGGACATAAGTCAACTGGAGGCACTGCAGAAAAGGGCTACCAAGATGATCACATGGCAGCAGGATGTCCCATGTGAACAAGGACTGGATAACTTGAACATGTACTCACTTGAGGAGAGAAGAGAGAGGGTGGACATAGTGGCGACATTTTAAATAACTTAAAGGCATAAAAAGATCAGCCTTGGAGATCTTTTCAGCATAATGGGGGAGTGGTGGATGTGGCCTACCTGGATTTCAGTAAGACCATTGATACTGTTCCACATAGAAGACTTGTAAACAAGCTGGGCCACCTGGAAGTGGGTCACAAGGTGGTAAACTGGATTAGGAACTGGTTGAGTGATAGAAGACAGAGGGTCATGGCAAATGGTGTTCAATCTGAGGAAAGGAGGGTGACCAGTGGGTGCCACAGGGATCAGTCCTAGGCTCAGTCCTGTTTAATGTTTTAATAAGTGACATTGTGGAGGAGCTAGAGAGGAATGTGTGCCTCTTTGCAGATGAAACTAATATCTGCAACAGGATGGAGGCTCTAAAATGAGGAGGGACCTAGGTAAATTGGAGGAATGGTCCAGAGAGTGGCAGCTGAGATTTAATGCAAAAAATTACAAAATCATGCATTTGGGATGCAAGACCCCAGGGAATGACTAAATGATGGGGGGGGGGGACTGATGGTCACCGAACAGGAAAGGGATTTGGGAATATTCATATCAGATGACCTAAAGGTGGACAAACAATATGCCATGGATGTGGGGAAAGCCAGTGGAATGCTGGGGTGCATAGGAAGATATAGCATCTACAGAAGTAAGGAGTTGGTGATACCACTGTACAGATCATTGGTGAGGCCTCATTTGGAATATGGTGTCCAGTTTTGGAGGTCACATATCCATAAGGATGTAGGCAGAGTGGTGGCAGTTCAAGGAAGAGCAACAATAATGGTGCAGGGCTTGCACCAAAAGTCATATGAGGAGAGACATGAAGACCTCAATATGTATACTCTGGAGGAGAGGAAAGACAGGGGAGATATGATAGAAACCTACAAATATCTAAAAGGCATAAGGAGGGTACTTTAGGGTAGCATCTTTCAGAAAAGGAGATGTCCAGGAATGACAGGGCATGACATGAGGTTGGAAGGGGGTAGACTAAGGGGTAGCGTGAGGAAGTATTTTTTCACAGAAAGGTTGGTGGATGCATGGAATAGACTTCCAGCAGAGGTGGTGTGGGCAAACACTATGGGGGGATTCAAACATGCATGGCATAGGCATTGGAGAACTCTAGCAATAGAAATGAGGAGGTAAAGCCAAAGATCAAGTGGGGTCTGTGGCTTTTATGGTAGGTAAGGGAAAATGTGCAGACTAGATGGGCCTAGCGGTCCTTATCTGCCATCACTTTCTAATTTTCTATGTTTCTATAAACAGAAACAAAAACACTCATAGCACAGTTACAGACTGGCTGGGGTAGGTACAGGAAGGAGTACAAAAGACTCTTCTTCACAGAGAGAGTAAAGACAGGGTGGTATGCACTACCACAGGGGCTAGCTAATCACAGATCAGTTGGGGATTTAATAGGGGGTGGAATAAAGTCAAAGGGAAGGTTTGGGTTACATGGGCGGGCTGGGGTGGGGCAACCTGTAGCAAATGTCCATGAACTCTGCAATCAGCAGATCTGATGGGCAATTTGGGATTTCTTCTGCTGGCATTTTTGTACGTTCTTAAGACTTGTCCTCAGAAGCTGCCAAGTCAGATTTGGATTTTTTGCCATGTACAGAGTTAAATGAGATCTGATTATGCTCCTTCCACCTGAAACGTCATTCAGAAATAAGCTCATAATTAATTGCCATTGACATGGAAAGCTGCATGGTCTCTTCCAACTAGACTGTTCCTGACAGAGGGAGGCTGTGAACCTGAGCAAAAGTGTGTCATGCACCAGAGCATCCTTTCCATTCCTTTTCTATTTGCAGTCTTTACTGCTGCTTCTACTGAGCCTTCAGGGAAGGGCACCTTACTAAACAGAATCTATTACTACGACTTTAGTCCTCTATCAAGGCTTCTTTTTTTTTTTTTGGTTATGTGGCCCATGCTGGAGACATCAATTTCAGACTCTTTATGCTGCTCACTCTGAGAGCAGCCGGAAAGGTCAGGCATCTAAATTAGTTTGACTTTATCCCCACAGAGAGCACTTTTCTACTGATTTTCACAATTACAGGCAGTCAGGCAGATGGCAAGTCAACTAACAACTTACAGCTGCTTCAGTATGTAAGCATTGTCAACTAAATTACCAACTCAATTAACAGCTGCTAAACAGTCAGTAATAGCTGTCAGTGGATTGTCGTACAGAAAAAAAAATGTGCATATACTGTAACTGCAATTCGGTGTGCAAACAAATAAATGATTTAACATTGCAAGAATAGGCTAGGGATCAGAACATCAGGTTATTATGCATACCATACATGTGTATACAAGTGGAAAGCATTGTAATACTCCAGTTACAGGCCACTGTTATAGTGTTTGCTTGAGTCCACAGCCATTTGCACTTTGTTGAAACATAATTTTTTCACTCAACTTTTGCTTCTCCTCTTATTAGCATGTGTTTCAGGCCTGTACAAACTGCTTTGTGGCTCACAGTCTGCTGCTTCCAATATTTCACTTGCACCAAAAACTTCTAACTTGGCACAGCCCTCCTAACCCAGTTGCTGAGGCACAAAATCAGCTCACAGCATGCATAACAGTTGAATATGCTGTTAGACTTTACACATTCCAACATTTCTAAGCATATTATAAAAGGCAACATGTTTTTTTTTCCCCTTTAACAATGTCTACCTTTAATGGTCAGGCCAGAATAAATGCAGCATGTGAAGTCAACTTTCAAGCTGTTTGCTGTGGACAAGGAGGCAGACATTAACACTGACAGGTGCTGGACAAGCAAGGTAATCTGGTTATCAGAGAGCAGGTCAAGAAGTTCCTGTTGTCTCACCACTCTCAGATATACTGTGTGATTAAGTAGGCAGCAGGTTAACTAGATAGGGTTCCAAGTTGATGTTCCTGGTTTCAAGATAATAATGGCAGAGCCTGAAAGGCATGTAACTACCAACAACTGAAATGTCAAACATCTCACTGCATCGAACTCAGTGTTTAGGTAAGAATTGCACTATCTGTTTGCCAAATAATCACATTTTAATGGTTGTCTGCTCTTATCAACAAACTCTCAAAAGGGTTAAGAACTGGCTGTCATTTCCTGTAGGTATACGTAATTATCTCTGTATAACTAGACTTTAAGATTGTTAATGAACTAAAGCTGTTTCTGATTCACTAATTAAGAGGCTGATCACAGAACAACAAACATAAGAACATAAGAACTTGCTGGAAGAAGGAGACTGTGCGGTCTATCTAGTCTGCCCAAGATGTCTACCCCCCAATATACTACTCTTGTTGAGGTGACTACATTCACTGCCCCATGCCTGTTTGAATTCTCTGACAGTTCAGGTAATCTCTCTCTCTCGCACACATATGCTCTTTCTTTCTTTCTTTCTTTCTTTCTCTGTCTCTCAGGTTGCCAAGACTGTAAGGCTGAACAAACAGCATCAGAGGGTAGGTTTTGATTCGATCAAACATTATGCTGGGACAGATTCTTTCATTTCTGTTAGCTGAAATGGTTATTGCAGGTCATGTGGATGGTCATCAGATATCCTCTCCATGAAAAGTAAGCCCTTTTTAAACTCCCTATTCATTTGCTTTTTTAGAACTGACATTTAAGTGTTCATCATATTATCAAGGGCTGAGAACACTTCTTTGTAACTCAGCAACCAATGCTTCTGGGAGGAAGGAAACAAACATTCACTTGGAAGCAATAACTTCTCACCCACTTGTAAACTACTTGATTTTACCTGATTTGTCCTACAACAGCAGCATTAGTCTGAACATTCCTAGGTTTATAAAGATAAACAGTAAAGCTGTTTCCACAGACACAGCCTCCAAAATGTGAATTAATATTTGAGGCTCCACTAAAGCTGTTAACTCTAAAGACAGTTTCATATTTTATTCCACAAATTGCCCATATGAATAAAAAGGTGTGAACCACAGTCAACCCAATTTAATCAAAACTAATAAATACAAAAATAAAGACAGAAGACTCAACATTTGTTGCCTCATGTTTATTCCTGTATTGTGTGGATTAAATTTTAAATCTGATTAGCCATGCACTAATATAGGCTGTTGTTTGCACATGATTAGATGAACAAGTTTACTGTATTTGTAGCACAAATATGTCAATGCATTTTTTGCACAGCTAATGGCAGAACTGGGCGGAACTGGGCAAAAAGGATCTATTCAAAAAAATACACCAAATAGCAGACAAAGGTGAGGTGATAATGGTAGGGGATTTAGAAACTACCTTTATCTCTTTATTAGGCTATGCTGATTTCATCTACAGCCAGGGTCCTGCAGGTGCTTTTTCCAAACTTGATACACTCTACCATAGAGCTCTAAGGTTTATAACAGTCCTTTCCTATTCCATTCATCATTGTTCCATGTATTAAGTGGTAGGCTAGTCATCCCTTAGTGTTAGACACCAGAGAAATGCTGCAATCTGGATCTACAAAGGCATCATAAATAAACTGCCTGATTACATCTCGGACTACTTACGTTCTGCCTATTATGTAAGTATGCCTACAGAAGTGCCTCTTATATTTTGCTGAAGGTTTCCAAGGCAAAATCTCGGTTTGGTGGGGCATCTGTTAGTCACGTATGGCCCCTATTGTGGAACAAGATGCAAAAAAAAACTAAAACTCAATTACCCCATTGGTCTGGAAGCTTTCAAGTCCTTATATACACTCCATTTTAAAGAATCATGCATCTGCTCCTCCTGACCTAGGTACTCCTATCCCCTCAGAGCTTCCTGTTTTATTCTCTGACCCTGCCACTGCCTTGTCATGATTTTAGGTCACCCTCTGTTGTTGACTCCACTCATTGCCATCCCTATGCCTACCTCCTTCACTCCCCTGCCCACATCTACACCTTATATCCTTTTACCCATTACTACTCAACCCCTATTTTTGTCTATCTATTTTTTTCTCCTATCTCCCTCCCCCCTCCTTGCTGTGTACTCTTCTTGCCCCAAAGCACTGCTAGGTGTCACCTGGCATTATTGCTAGAGCCTACTCCATACCTACTGTTTCCCTCCAGGTTCTGCACTTTGTATGTGTTGCATGAATTGTCTAATTACAATTAATGTTTTACAATTATCTGCACCTTTTACTTGCATTTGTACTGCCTATGCCTAATTGATGTACACATAATTGAATTTGTATGTTGATTTCACTTAAATAGTATTCACCTAATTGTTTTTCCCAGGTCCACCTCGAAAAGGAGCTTGCTCAATGGTGTCCGCCTGGTTAAATAAAGATTTTGATTGATTGATTGATTGATTGATTAATCTACCTGACATAAACTGGGAAACACACACAAGGGCAACAACAAGAATCTGGAACTTTCTAATGGCCCTAACTGGAGCAGGCCTTAGGCAGCCTGTAGATGCACCAACAAGAGGAGAATCAGTCCTGGACTTGGTTCTCACCAACAGTGAAAGAGTAAGTGGTATTGAAGTTGGATACCATCTAAAGAATAACAACCACCATATGGTTGGATTCCAAGTGATCAAGGCAGAAGACAAAAGCCACTCCAACATTAGGGTCCTAGATTTTAAGAAAGCTGACTTCCACAAAATAAAAGAAAGCCTGGTGGGTGTTGTAAAAATCACAGTGTGGGAAAGGGTGGAGGCAATGTGGGAAAACCTGAAGGGGGCTACTCAAATAGTTGCAGACCAAAGTGCCAGAAGCATAAGCAATTCAAAAAAGAAAAGAAACCCTCTCTGGTTCTCAAAGGAATTATCAACTATAGTGAAAGAAAAGAAGGCTACCTACAGGAAATACAAAGCATCAAACAAAGAGAAGGATAAGAAATGATATAAAGAAAAACAGAGAGAAATGAGCAAGGCAATAAAGAAGACTAAAGCCCAGACTGAGGTGAAGATTGCAAAGGGGGCACAGTGAGGTGAAAAAGCCTTCTTTAAGTACATACAGTAAGGGGAAAAATAAAAGTGGGGTATAGTTAGGCTAGCAATGGAGAAAGAGAACCTAGTAGAGGAAGATGGAGAAAAGGCAGAGGTCCTAAGCAGGTACTTCTGCTCTGTGTTTACAATGGAGGAGGAGGAAAGAAATGGCCCAAAGCCAATTAGAAACTGCACCACTGGACTAGCAGTTGATACAAGTCCCTTCACGGCAGACCAAGTCCTGGAAGTATTAAACAAACTAAGGGAGGATAAAGACATGGGACGGGATGACATACACCCCAGAATCCTGAAAGAACTGGAAAATGAACTGGTGGCACCCTGGCAGCCCTATTTAGTAAATCATTTTATGATCAGAGAGTAGAGGTGTGTGAAAAAAATTTCCGCTGGCAGAATTTCCATGAAAATCGGACATTTGCTTCTGCCATAGTGTGGAAATTAAATTAGCAACTTTTGTGGAAATTCCGACTTAGAACATCATAATAAACATATAAATTGCTGAGAAAAAAGTCCACAGAACTGATAACTGAACTGCGGAATAATTACATATTGTATATTGCGGAATAATTCATTAAACTTCAAAAGGAAAAAATCCACAGAACTGTTATTCCACAGTTCATGTATATTATTCTGCAGTTCAGCCAAAAAATTCTGTGGAACAGGGTGAAAATCTGCCAAACACATTTGGAAGAGTCTGATCTCGCCAATGGCAGAAGTTAGAAAATTCTGCAAAATTTCTGAATTTTCACAGAAGTTCCGCAAAAGTGGAATTCAAAACTTTTGCCCACCTCTAGCACAGAGGCTCTGGAGGGCTAGGGGAGGGTATCAGTGGTCCTGTTTCACAAATCTGGAAGAAGGGAGGAGGCAAGAAATTACTGCCCAGTGAGTCTCACTTTGGTTGTGGTAAATTGATGGAAACCTTACTCAAGCACAGAATATTAACATTCCTGGAATCCAGTGGGCAACAGGATCAAAAGCAGCATTGTTTCACGGCAGGGAGGTAATGCCAAACAAACCTGACAGAGTTCCTTGGCTATTAATAATGGGGGGAGCAGCTGATGTGGCCTACCTGGACTTTAGCAAGGTATTCTACTCTGTTTTGCACAGAAGGCTGATAAAGAAGCTAGACAGCATGGGGATGGGGCAGCAGGTGGTAAAATTGGTGAAAAACTGGCTGCAAGATAGAACACAAAGAGTGTAGGTTAATGGCACATTATCAAGAGTGGGGGAGGTAACCAGCAGGGTACCCCCAGAGCTTGGTATTAGGGCTCCTGCTATTACACATATTCATAGCCAACATTGCAAATGGCCTTGAGGGGATGGTGTTTCTGTTTGCAGACAACACCAAGACTTATAACAGGGTGGACTCCCTGGAGGGTGTAAAGAAAATGGAATCAGACCTAAAGAAGCTGGAGGATTGGTCCAGAGCATGGCAGCTGAGGTTCATCACCAAAATGTGCAAAATCATGCATCTAGGGAGAAGCAATCCAAAAAGGGAGTACTACTTGGGAGCAGAAAGACTAGCTGCAACCAACCAAGAACAGGACCTAGGGATCATTATATCAGATTACTTGAAAGTGGGTAGACAGTGTGAGAAGGTGGCACTAAAAGCTAGTTGCATGCTGGGATGCATTGGGAAGGGAATCACAAGCAGAAAGAGGGAGGTGATAGTGCCACTGTATAAGACAATTGTCCACCCCACATGGAATACTGCATGCAATTTTGGAGACCACATCTCAGGAAAGACATTGACAGGTTGGAAACAGTGCAACAAAGGGTGATGAAAATGATACGGGGTTACACTTAATGACATATGAAAATAAGCTGAGGGAATTAAACATGTACTCTATAGAGCAGAGGAGGGAGAGGGGAGACATGATCGAGACCGTCAAATACATCAAGGGTATAAATAAGGTGCAGACACAAGAACTATTTCATGTCAAGGGAGGCAGTAGAACAAGGGGGCATGATCTGAGACTGAAACGGAGAAGGTTTGGGTAGTTCTTCTTCACAGTGAGGGTGGTGGATTCCTGGAACAGCCTACCCCCTGAGGCTGTGGGAGTAAGAAAGGTAGAGGGGTTCAAGACAGGTTGTGACAGGCGCAAGGGGATCATTCACCAGGGGGTCGAGTGTGTGTGTGGGGGGAGGGTAGAAAGTATAAACCTTGTGCAGACAAGATGGACCTATCCGTCTCCTTCTGCCATCATCTTCTATATTTCTATGTTTCCCTGTAAATGACAACAGATATGACTACTTGTTTGAAAATTGACTATAGTGTGCATGGTGGTGAATTGCAAACCCTTTGGTCAAATGTGCAGTTCTTTTTATGCACAAACAGTGATGATGGACAAGTCAATTTTTCTGTGTAGGATTTTGTTAGGCTAGCTGGGGTCTAAGTGCTACACTTCTTCTGATTTGGCCCTTTCTACTTTAAAATTAAGTTTACTTTGGTGTTTAATTCAAACATAACAAATTAGATATTTGAAAGTAAGTCTCACATACAAATAAAACAAAATGGTTTGACCAAAAATTACATTAACAATCTGTTAATCTTCCACTATGGGTGTACTGAGTCACGAGGTATGGCTTGCAAAACACTGTAAAGAACCAGTCAAGAGGCTGTATTCTATAACCATTTTTATAATAAGATAGATGGTAAGGACATGCAGGTTCCAGAGAAACTCCACATCTCCATGAGGTAGTCCTGTTTTCAGCTACTGACAGAAAGAAAGGTGCATTTACATGTTACAGGATAGCTGATCCTTCTGGAACGTGGTATATATTGGCAAACTAACCATGGATACTTGGTCTGAAAGGCAGTGGCTCTGCCTATTTAGCTGACAGGGAATTTTAGATGGAGTTCACACTCTGTTTAAAACTTTCTATTGACATCAGCCTCTTACCTCTTACATTTAAAGAGCACTGTTATTGCATTTCCTATATACAGTCAAGGCTCATAGAGTTGTTTCATTTTGCAAAATTCATGAATGGCAGCTATCTACTGTAAATCCATGCTGTGAATGGATTAGTACCAGATGCATTCCATGAAAGGTTTTGTTTTAATAATTTAAGGTATTTGTTTCCATTTCATCCTCTTTTTTTCAATCATTCAATCAATCAATCAATTAATCAGTCATCTTTATTTTGTCAGGTAAAACACCATTGAGACAGACTCATTTGCAAGGTAAATGGTGTTTTGTTCAGTTTTTACTGCCAGTGTGTGTCTCCTACCAGTTGCAAATGCAGGGATTTGAGGAAGGTCTGTCAGTGGAGGTGCTAACATGCTGTGAATGTATGATGTGTGTGTATACTGTACACGTTGACTTCTATAGCACAGTACTGTATTTCTAAATTAATTGCCACCTCTCCCTGCCCCACACCCTGCTGTTATGTTTGCCTGGGGCAGAAAAAGGGAATTACAGACTGGTTACCCTTACATATGTGGTGGGCAAGATCAAGAAAACTATCCTTAGGAACATAATTGGTGAACGTTTAAGTAGAGAAAACTTCTGGGATGAAACCCAACATGGCTACAGAAAGGGATGCTTACGCCTGACGAATTTGGTTGACTTTTTTTGAAAAAAGTGAGTCTGGCTTTGAATGAGGGTAGGTTGGTGGATGTGGTCTATTTGGAGTTTAGCAAGGCATTTGACATCATGCCATACGTCAAACTCATTAGCAGCCTCAACAAAATTAAAATCAACAGTAAGGGGTGCCAAAGTTTTGAAAAATGTTGTGGGTGGTCAGAGCTGTTGAAGAAAGGCTGGGTGTCTGGGGGCCGCCTAGGCTGCCAGAAGCTATAGGATTTTTCAGGCTTTGTGATTCATTTTGAAGGTTTTTCTGATGCATTTTATAATGTGTTTGCTACCACCAGTACTCTACTACAGAGGATGCAAGGGTGCCTTTGAGGGCTCTTTGCTACTGCTGAGTGCTGCAATCATGCACTGAATAGGGATTTTTCCTTTTTTTTAATAATCCCCTAATCCTACTCAGTATTTGTAGCTTTTATTTATTTATTTTTTAGTTCAGATGGACAAGAGGACCACCAAGACAGCAAGTCACAAACATTTCAAGTTCAGGCAGCTGCCCCTCCCCATATAACTGGTGCTTGCTGCTGCCTGCCTCATCTCAAAACAGAGTCACATCACCAATTAAAAATGTTTATTTGGAAGGAGGTTAAAAGTAGTGACTTGCTCAGCCTCAGGGTCACACAGTATGCAAGCAAGCAGAGGCTGCTGGAATTAAACTCAGGTTGCTCAATGTATCCAGCTCTGGCTCTGTATCCATGCAGTGCAGCTCTGACCATGTGGTTCCTTAGACCTCACAGAGGTTCTGTAGGCAGCAGAAAAACTCTTCCATCACATACTGTCTGTCCAAGCCTCAACACACAGCCAAGGCTTCCAAAAGTTCAAACTGATTTTCCTTTTATTAATACTCCCATTAATCCTGGGTTTCTGCAGTTTTTGTTTTGTTACAGTGGACAGGAGGACAAGTGGCCACACTAAAATAGTGAGTCTGACCTGTAGCAAACAGTTCAAGTCCAGGCAGCAGCCCTTCCCTTCCCCCCCACAGCCCACACTGCTCTCTCAAGATTCTGAATACATTCCTTGTTACCTGCTAACACCCTTTGCTGTTATGGGATGCTCCATTAACAGCAAATAATAGCATTTGAAATCAATTCCACACTGTTTATTATTACCCCCAATCACATGAAAGTTTGTCATCTTTCTAGCCCACCCCCCAGAAAAAAACACAAATCACCGAACTGTTTTTTTTTTTTGTTTGTTTGTTTTTATTTGAAACAGGAGCCATCTCATGCTTTAATTTTGTCATGCCAGGCCCAGACTAACCCCCAAAACCTGACCCATCCATCATCTACAAAGCAGCTCTATATGAGAGGCACATAGGTGGGTTTCCTGGCAAAAAAACATTGATGGGACATATGGCTTTAAATGTGTCAGAAAATGAGCTCATTTCTGCAGGGAGCTGGCTCCCTTTACATTTCAGGTAAGGAGGGTTATGTGATTAGTGGCCCTGATTGTATAACCTCAAAGCATGCAGTGTCGGTGAAAGGCAGTGACCCAAGCCCGCAATCCCATATGTTTCAGAGACCATAAATGGAAATGTGACCTGATTTCCCTTACAGCCACAGACAGTAAAAGATGTACCCCTCTAAGTAACAGCATAACAATCCAACCCACCACTTCCTGCTACTACTGTATATCCCATATGATAAAGCACTTTACAAAATACCTAATACACCAACACAATCATCAAATACACAAGAACACCTACTCTCCCCATAATGAACCAGATACTGCATCTCGGTTAAAGTATCTGGCTGAAACAGCCTTAGGGTGATGTCAAACTCTATCTCAGGTCCATGAGCGTCCCCATTCCCCACTGAGGCTTCCACATGCTTAAAGACACCCGAAGCCACAAGCCGTACTATCCAGGTTGGATCCTCTGGGGGCAGTACCACTCCAATACCCAGTTAACCCCCCTCACACACACATACACAGAAACCTCACAAAATACCTGTAACTTAGCTTGCTTAGCTGTGTATGTTCAAATATATTTGCTGTTATTGATATTTTGGAACTTCCAAAAATACCAGTACCAGTACCAATAAATATATCAACTTGTCATGTCAGCTCCACACTGCTTGTTTTCTTACATGGCCTTGCCCTTAATCACCAATGTTTTTTCTTTCTTCTAGCAGCAAGTTTGTTTTTCTGACTAGCAGCAAGCTTCTGCACCCATCAATCACTGAAGATGAAGCAAAACGCCACAAATCAGCAAAAGCCCTGTGCATTTTGTAGAAGCAGCAGCCTGCTACACTTGCTGCTTTTAAAAGTTTGTCTTTCATGACCAAGTTAATCAGCTCTGGTACTGGTACCTCCCCTCACAAAAATATTCCCAGAGACCAAGTCTCTACAATGTCTGGACCAGCCACGAAGCATAAGACATTCTGCTGACAATCCAAAAATACGGTACCTGTATGCAGTTCCAAAAGGTATCTCTGGTTCTCTGCTGTTCAGTATTCAATGCACAGGAAGGACAGACTGATGCATGATGACTGACTGAATCAGAAATCACTGAATGATGATAGCGAGAGCACAGCAAAGACTGAGGAGTGCCGAGTGAAGCTTCAATAAGGGTGGGTCAGCATCAGCTGGATGGGGGCAGAGTGTGAGAGGTGGAGACAGAGCAAGGAAGAGTCTATGAGTGTAAGCAGCAGACTCAGAGCTACACATTCAGGGTTGCCACACTGAATGAGGGTAGCGGCGAGAGGTGGAGACAGAGCGAGGAGCCTTCTTTTTAAAGTGACTATTTGGGAGGTGGAGATGGAGTGAGGAGTAGTTTGTTAAAGTGACTATATGGACTGGAGTTTTTTGTGGGTGCCCAAAATAACTTTTTTGGTGCTGGGGCACCTAAGCACCCATGTACTTGGCACCTATGTTCCTGCACACTCAGGGTAAATAATTCTGGTATATGATTCCTCTCTTCTTGGGATTCTTTTGGGATTCTCAGTTTGGACAGAACTCATCCTGAATATAGTACAACATTTAAAGATTGAGGAGGAAAGAGGTGCCACGATACAGTGGATTAGAGTTTTCCAGTGAGTACACAATTCAGTTCTGGTTCTGGGCATGCATCGTGTAACAGTTTACAGTTAAAGGCGCTTCGACAACTTATCAGTCAAGGTGCGCTTAGCTCTTCAATTTATTGATGCAGTCAGGGAGAAAATTCTCTTTCCCAGTATTTAACATTTCTTATTAATGTTTTCCCTGAAGTATCTCTCGGTATTGGGTTTGCTTGTAAGGTGACCCTTAGGCTGCTTGCAGCTTTATTGTATCATGCACCCAGTGGGGCTCTTGTGGGCTGGAGCTCTTGTTAGAGGGTGATTACCTTGCTTTAAATCACTCCTAGACCAATATCCAGAGATGCAATAATAGTGAGTAGAAAGTAATAGAAAGATCGATAGAAAAAAAAAGCTATCTCTGAGTAACCTTTTCCAATTAATTGAAATGAATCCTCAAGATCATGAGAGCAGCTGCACAGGAGAGTTAGCTGGATGTCATTGTCCACCTAGGGACAAATGACTTAGCTGGGCATGAGATCAGAGCAGTACAGGAGGAGTTTGTGGAGTTGGGGAGGGGCATTAGACAAATAGCACACACGGTAACCTTCTCGTAGGTGCTGCCCGTCTATGGCATGGGTGAGGCTATGGTACTCCGCACCAAGGGATTCAATAAATGGTTGAAAAACTGGTGCAGAGCACAGGGTTTTGGCTTCATTGGGGACTGGGGTTCCACATGGAGGGATAAGCGCATACACTGGCATCATGGTCTGCATCTGTCTGGGAGAGGAACTAAGCTCCTAGGTGATAGGTATAAATGCTTCATTGGCAAGCTTTTAAATTAGTCGGGGGAGGCATTGATAAGTAGCAGGGAATTCCCAGCCTTCCCCCACAAAACAGGGTACTTAGTGAGGTAAACACCAAGAAAGAGAGGTCAATAGGGAGCAGAACAGGGGTAGATGGAGAAAAAGGCAAAGACAGTAAGGGCAGGGATGGGGTTAAAAGGGGTAAAGCCATCAAAAAGTGGAGGGTGATGAGTACCAATGTCCGTAATCTGCTAACAAGCTTCCTGAACTGGTGGCCTTGATGGAAGGGGGTCAACTGGATATCGTGGCAGTCACCAAAACCCTACCGGGTCATAATGTCGCATGCTTAATAGCATACGACATTATGGCTAAACGGCTACAGCATAGTCCGTAACCACTACTGGTGCAATACCGCTTATACTGCAGTACACGGTATTGCACCAGTAGCACTCTCCCAGGCAGAGGATATAACCTCTGCTAGGAGTTGGTTCTGCCGAGCAGCTGCCGTGGCTCACAGGACTGAGCCACAGCAGCAGGAACCCAGACGCTGCATCTGGAATCGGGTTTGATTCCCAGACCCAGAATCTTTTATTTTTTCACACTTTTGTGTGCTCCCTGAGTTGGACCCCCTCCCAGAGTTGAAAATCTTTAGTGGGGGGGTCCGGGGGGGTGTAGCCCTCTATAATGGGGGGTGTTGGGGCAGAGCCCCCCACAGAAAAAAGACATATGCCTCATGGCAGAAATCACACTGTATTGGCAGCACGATTTTGCTATGAGACATGTTTTGTGACATTATGACCCCATGCCCACAGAAACATGGTACACAGAGAACCATGACTGGGATGTCAACATATCATGGTACACAATCTACAGGAGGGACATGGAGGGTAAACAAGGTGGAGGACTAGCTCTCTACATAAAGGAAGGGATCAAAGCAATGGAACTAAAGAGTAAACAAGGAGGAGAAGAGGCACTGTGGGTCACCTTGGAGACAGGCAATGGCACCACAACATGCACAGGGGTTGTATACAGACTCCCATCTCAGGGGGAGGAAATGGACAAGGAAATGATAGAAGGCATCATTAGAATGGCAGAAAAAGGGGAGATATTGTTGATGAGGGACCTGAATATGTCAGATGTTTACTGGAGCACATGTGCTGCAGCTACATTTAAAAGAGTGGAGTCATTCTCGATGCCCTGCAGGGGGCATACCTCAAACAGATAGTGTTGGAACCCACTTGGTAAGGAGGAGTCTTAGACCTGGTACTCTCAAATGAAGATGGAGAAAGGATCACAGATTTAGAAGTGGGTAGCTATTTGGGAACTAGAGACCACTGAACAGTGTGGTTCACAATAAACATAGCCATAGAGTCAAGCCATACAAAGGCAAAGGTACTGAACTTTAGGAGGGATGACTTTTGCAAAATAGGTGAGTGCCTAAGGAATACACTAGCAAATGGACAGGAAGGAGGGGTGGAAGAACACTGGAGAAAATTAAAAACTGTCATCACAGAGGAAAGAAACCTTTATGTGAAGCAAATAAATAAAACAAAATGAAGTAAAAAAACACTATGGTTCTCAAAAGAGGTGGCGAGGAAGGTTAAGGAGAAAAAAATAGCATTTAGGAAGTATAAGGATTCACAGAAGAAGAAGGCTAGTGAACTGTATCTGTTAAAGCAGAAGGAAGTGGGAAAGGCAGTCAGAACAGCGAAGGCCCAAATTGAGGAAAAGACAGACAACTCCATAAAGCAGGGGGATAAAGCCTTTTATAAGTACATCAAGGGGCAAAGGAAGACCAAGGGAGGGATAGTGAGGCTTAATAAAGGAGTGCGGAGGTGGGCAGAGGATGACAGTGAAAAGGCAGAGATACTGAACAAATACTTTTGCTCAGTATTCACAAAAGAAGAAGAGGGGTGGTATCTGTACCAAACAAAAACTCTTCACAGGGGGGTCGATACCAGTCCATTCAGAGAAGAAAGGGTCCTGAAAGAACTCCTGAAACTCAAGGTGGACAAAGCAATGGGGCCTGACTGGATTCACCCCAGAATTCTAAAAGAACTAAGGAGAGACCCAGTGACACCACCGACTACCCTTTTTAACAAATCATGGGAAGATGGTGTGGTACCTGAGGACTGGAAGAAGGTGGATGTGATTCCTCTTCACAAATGTGGGAGCAAGCAGAGGCAGAAAATTACAGACCTGTTAGTTTGACCTCAGTGGTAGGGAAAATGATGGAATCACTTATGAAAGAAAGAATTGTTGAGTACCTAGAGGCCAGTGGGCACAGGAACCAAGGCAGCATGGATTCACAGTGGGAAGATCATGTCAGAAGAATATAATAGATTTTTTTTGACTCGCTGACCACAGTAGTAGACCAGGAAGGGGCAGTGGATATGTCCTACCTAGACTTTAGCAAGGCATTTGACACAGTCCCACACAAAACATTACATTAATAAACAAGTTAGCCAGTCTGAGAGTGGGTTCCAGGGTGGTAGCCTGGGTAACAAACTGGCTGAACAACAGGACACACAGGGTAATAGTAAATGGAGTACACTCGGAAGAAAGGCTGGTTACTAGAGGGGTACAGCAGAGTTCAGTACTGGGACAGGTCTTCTTTAATGTCTTTATAGGAGGCATTGCAGAGGGGCTAGATGTAAAAGTATGCCTCTTCACAGATGACACAAAGATCTGCAATAGGGTTGACACACAAGGGGGGTTGGAAAGGATTAGGAGGGACTTGGCAAGTTTGGAAGAATGGCCTAAAATATGGCAGCTTAGATGCAATGCAAAAAAGTGCAAAGTAATGCACCTGGGAAACAAAAACCCAGGGGAAGAGTACACATGGGGGGGTACTAACAACAACAAAAATGGAAAGGGACCTGGAGGTAGTCATATCAGATGACCTTAAGGTAGGCAAGCAATGTGAGAAGGCAGTAAGGAGGGCTGAGGGATACTGGGATGCATAGGAAGAGGCATTACCAGTAGAAAAATGGGAAGTTGTTATCCCTCTGTACAGAGAGTTGGCGAGACCCCATCTGGAGTACTGCATGCAGTTCTGGAGAGCCTGTCTCCAGAAGGACATAGACAAGATGGAGGCAGTCCAGAAGAGGGCAACTAAAAATGTGCATGGTCTGCAACAGAAGCCATATGAAGAGAGACTTTAAGGGCTTAATATCTATACCCTTGAGGAAAGGAGGGAGAGGGGGTCATGATAGAAACTTTCAAGTACTGAAGGGAATCAGCAAAGTCCAAGATGAGAGCGAATTTCAGAAAAAGAGATGTGCAAGAACAAGGGGGTACAATTTGAAGAAAGAGGGGGGACGGCTCAGGGGCAACATGAGGAAGTATTTTTTTCATGGAGATGGTGGTAGACGCATGGAAACACCTTCCTGAAGAGTTCATGGAGTCCAAAACAGTGGGGGCATTCAGGGCTGGCCCAGTGGCACTGAGGGTTGAGGGACTGGATGCCACACCTAGCGTCACACTGGCGACCCAGGTTCAAGAACAGACTCGGGCCATCGGCAGTTGGCAGGGGAGAGTGAGGATTGAGCATCCCATGACTGCTCTCCTTCCTTTGGGGTGGGTGGGAGAACTGCATCACTCTACAGCGGCAACTGGCAGAGGCCAGATGCACTACAGTGTGCACGTACAATCAAGGGGTGGAGCACGGTGGGTGTCTGAATGGCTGAGCACTGACACCATTGCACGTCCGGCTCCTAGGGGAGATAATAGCAGAAAATTGCGGGCTGATCATGGTGGCTGATGGCCATGCCCTGTGCCCTCGGACCCGCAGTGCGCCCGCGGGTGTCTGAGCTCCAGATCCCCATGGGGAGGGTATTCTGTCTACTTGCCGGCCTCTGGGGGATCGCGTATCGCTGGCCAGACTTGGTTTGGAAGTGCGAGTGCCAGCGGCTGGATGAATCATAATTACTGCTCTGCAGTGGAGGAGGAAAAAAGCATTCTATGATGAAAAAAACAGTGGGGGGAGGGGATTCAAGAATGCATGGGACAGACATAAGGCAATTATAGTAGTGGGTAGGACGAAGGAGGCTGTTGGTTAACTAGAATCTGAAGATTATCCAATAGGTAAGGAAATTTGCAGACTAGGTGGGCCAAGCGGTCCTTATCTGTCATCAAAGCCTGTTCTATGTTTCTAGATATTTAAAAGCTGGACAGATAACTTTCTTTGACTTCAGAAACTAAGGCTCAAACTGTCTGACACTGCTGACACTGCCTTCTGCTTAACGTTGGTCGGCTCTGGCATTTGATCTTCCAGACACCAGCATCTGAGCACTTTAACAAGGCTTGTCATATGACATGAGCAGCGGGAATTTTTCAAATATACAAGATGAAAACCATCAGACATAGATAAAACAGAATAAAATTCAGTGATCAGCAGGCAAAATTAAAAATAAAAAGATAAAAAATAGGGGTAACTTCCTCGTAGTTCTTTGGAGCTTGGAGATAAGTGGATAAACACAGGTACTGTATACAGAGAAGTTCACCTGGCATCCACATTTAGGGAAATAAGTATTGTATATTACATGGTTTCCATAGGACAGCAGTAGAAAAGTAGTTCTTTAAGTATTTCTTAAATTTGTTGTGGTGCTCTGTTTCCCCACTGGGCCATCCTCTTCAGGGCTCATGTTTCTACAGCAAGCATATAAAATGTCATCAGACCATAGGGGAAAAACTAGGGCATCCCTCTTCTTCTTTTCTTTACTAATTAGTCAGTAAACAAACAAAAAGTAGTCAGATGCATGTCTAGAAATACTAAGAGACAATTACTGTAGCATGAACACAAGGGAGAGCTTTAGACAGCTGCTTTCCCACATACAAACTCACCCAAACTACAGTCACAAAAAGGCCTTCCTCAAGAAGCCATTTCTTGAACCATCCCAGAAAACTAGATTATGGCGATCACACGTGGGACAGATGGGGGAGAAACCACTAGACTATGAGGGCAATTGGATATCAGGGGAGGGGGGAGGGACCAGTCAGTTGTAATATTTAACCTAATTCTAACAATGTACTGTAGCAGACAAGTGCATAGTGGGTGAAAGCACCTCCCCAAACACTGAGTCAGCAGAAACTTGTAAAAAGTAATGCCAGGTAAAACTAGAGTACTGTGTTCGCACATGAGAGGGATGGGGGAGGGATCATTAGACTACCAGGGCGATTGAACATTGAGGGGAGGAACCAGTTCAGTACCAGGGTAATCTTTTTTGTTTACAGAGTCAGCAATCGGACATTAGGAGATGGAATTAATACTTTATTTATGAAGTTATTTAAAAGAAGAACCAAGAAAACAGACTGAGCACTAATTGCTGGTTACAGTACAAGGGATATTATGAAATGGGATTGGCATAAGGACGAGGAGCAGACATCATTGGTGTGGGTAAAGAAACACTCTCCGAACCACTGTTCTGTCATTGGTGTGTGTAATTTATGTATAAACACATGCATCTTGGCTGCAAGAAGAGAATTAACTCAGTTGCAATAGTTAACCTCATTCTAAAAATGTGTTGTCTGAAAAAGTAATGCCGTATAAAACCATACTGCAGTGACTGCACATGGGAGGGATGGGGGAGGGACCATTAGACTACCAGAGCAATCAGACATCTGGGTGGGAGAGAGAGAAAACCACACTTGTGTTCTGTATCTAGTGGCCACTAGTTCTCTCCCATACTGACTACACCTACGAGAGAGAGAGAGAGAGAGAGAGAGAGAGAGAGAGGAGAGACAGAGATAGAAAGACAGACAGAGAGAAAGAGGGACTTTTGTTTTGGATGACCAGCTCACTCACTCTCTCACTCTCAAAGAGATAGAGAGAGAGAGAGAGACAGAGAGAAAGGACTTTTGATACAAATGACCGGCTTGCTCACGCACTCTCTTGCTCGCTCTGTTATGCTGCATTGTATATTTGCATGTCTGTCGGGGGGGACCAGTACAGTACCAACTGTCAGATTCTTATGAGCAAAAACTCACTAACTATTCTATGTGGAAATTGCAAAATTTTTACTAGTCAACTGGCAACAAAAAGATTTGGATCCCCAAAGGAAGACTCAAGTCAGGAAACCCCAAAACCAAAAACCAATCCAAATAAGAATAAAGATAAAACAAACACCCAAACAAAAAGAAGAGGGTGTCAAAGGAGCACCCCTAAGATGCAACACTGCACCAGCCCACCCACTTCCCAAAAACAGGTTCTGAGAGGGGAGGCAGGGAGGGAGGTCAGAATACAGCAAGACTCCATTAGAAGAAACATAATTACTAAGTTGAGTATTTTTTTCTTCAAACAACATGCAGTCTTGCTGTATTCTGACTATTGCAGACTACCACGCAGTACCTCCATGGAGGAGGGTGAGAATCTACTTTGGGAATAGGCTCTGAAGTACTGCCAGCTGGCAACTGGAGCATCACTCCTAGCCTGGATATTCAGAGAGTAATGCTTGGTAAAGGTATGGGCTGTTTTCCAGGTGGCTGCTTGACAAATTTCTAAGAGAGGAATATACCTGGCAGTAGCCAGGGAAGCAGCTGTATCTCTGCTGGAGTGAGCCCTCAGGCCTGAGGGTGGAATTTTTCCTAGTTTCTTATAGCAGAATTGTATATAAGACACAATCCACCTGGCAATAGTTCTCTTGGTGGCAGGTTTTCCCTTCCCCACTTCTCCATAAGTGAGGAACAGCTGGAGGGAATCAAACCTGTGACCCTTGGTATGCTCTATATAGTAGCTAGGGGCCCTTTTAACATCTAAACTGTGTAGCCTCCTCTCTCCTGAAAAGGAATGATCAGTGAAGAAATCAGGAAGAGACATAGACTGGTTCAGGTGAAAATCTGAAACCACTTTTGGCAAGAACCTTCTATTGGTTCTAAGGACCATTTTATCCCTATGAAAGGAGATAAAATCAGGTTCCACTGACAGGGCTTGCAGTTCACTGATACATCTGGCAGAGGTAATGGCTACTAAAAACACAGTTTTCCAAGTCAAGTACTTAAGCTCTAATGAGGACATAGGCTCAAAGGGAGGTTGCATCAATTGAGCAATACAAACATTTAAATCCCAGACAGGAGCAGGGTCTCTGAATGGAGGATTGGTATGAAGCAATCCTTTGAAAAATTTACAGAACACAGGATGAGATGATAGTGAGGAAGACTTCCCCACTGACAGGAAAGCAGAGACAGCTGACAAGTGTACTTTGAGAGTAGCTGGTCTGAGGCTTAGGCCATTAAGATGGACCATATAATCCAGAACTGTAGGCAATTCAGCAGTGTCTAGGGAAATATGCTGCTTAGAACACCAAATGCTGAATCTCTTCTATTTGAAGTTATAGGTCTTTCTAGTGGTGGGCTTTCGAGAGGCTTTGAGGATGTCCAGAACCCCCTGATACAGGTGCAAATCTGCATACTCTAACTCTTCAAGAGCCACGCCTTGAGATTGAGAGACTGAAGATTGGGGTACCAAGTCCTTCCCTGAGAGGAGGTTACCAGGTTATAATTCCTGGGAAGAGACAGGGGAAGATGGACTGCTAGGGACAGTAACAGGGGGTATCAAGGCTGTCTGGTCCATTCTGGAGCAATCAGAATCACTTTGCAAGGTTGTGACTTTATCTTGACTAAAACTCTGAACAGTAGAGGAAAGGAAGGGAAAGCATACAGAAATGTTCCTTCCCAGTTCAGAATCAGAGCATCCAGAGGAACTGAGCCCAAGACTGGGGGTCTGTAACAAAAGAGAGGAAGTTGGTGATTGTCTGGGGCTGCAAAGAGATCTAACTCTGGAGTGCCCCACCTTGAAAAAATCACCTTCAGGACCAGAGGGTCCAGGGACCATTCATGATGTCCCTGTGAAATCCTGCTCAGTGCATCTGCTAGCACATTGTCCTTCCCCGGAAGGTGGACTGCTATCAGAGAGGTTTGCAGGGAATAAACCAGGGACCACAACTTCATGGCTTCAGTGCACAAGGCTTTAGACCACGTGCCTCCCTGCTTGTTGTTGTGCCACATGGTGGTGGTGGTGGTGTCTGTTCTGACTTGAACCACCTTGTTCTCCACTGACTGAGAGAAAGCTTGCAGGGCCAGAAAAACTGCCATGAGTTCCAAAAGATTGATATGGAGAAGAGATTCCTGATGGGACCACAGTCCCTGGGCAGTGAGGGCCCCATTTAGGCTCCCCAGCCCAGGAGGGAAGCATCCATGGTAAGGACCACTGAATGAGACTGAGTGGCAAATCGCACCCCTTGCCTTAAATTGTCCTGATCCTTCCAACACTGAAGGGCTTGGATCAGAGTCCAGGTCACTGGGATCAGTTTGGTAAGGGAATTCCCTCTTTTGGGACCAAAAGGCCCCCAGATGGAACTGAATGTCCCTCATCTGGAATCTTGCCCCTTGGACCACTGCTGTAGAGGCTGCCATGTGGCCGAAGAGCTGGAGGAAATGCCTTGTTGGTCGAGACACCTGAAGGACAAAGCCAGTTCTATAAGAACTCTTGCCCTTTCCAGGGGAAGAAAGGCTCTTGCTTTGACAGTATCCAGCTCTGCCCCTATAAAGGTAAGGAGCTGCACTGGCTCGAGAACTGACTTGGGAAGGTTGAGAAGAAATCCTAGAGAAGTAAGCACTTGCTGGGTCATTTGCAGGTCTGACTTGACTTGGTCTGGGGACTGGCCCACTATGAGCCAGTCATCCAGATATGGAAAAATGGAAATCTTTTGCCTCCTTAGAAAGGCAACTACTACTGCCAGGCACTTTGTGAAGACCATTGGGGCTGAAGTTAGGCCAAAAGGCATTGCTCTGAACTGATAGTGGTCTGAGGGCAACTCGAACCTGAGGTACTTTCTGTGGGAGCACCTGATGGGAATGTGAAAATAAGCATCTTTGAGATCCAAGGAGGCTAGCCAGTCCCCTGGCCTTAGAGAGGGAAGGATTATTCCCTGAGTTACCATCTTGAACTTTGGTTTTAAAAGATGTTTGTTTAGGTATCTTAGGTCTAGAACAGGGCACCACTCCCCTGTCTTTTTTGGGGTAAAGAAGTACCTGGAGTACAGACCTTTGCCCAGTGTAGGGTAGGTACTCTATCTATGGCTCTTAAAGCCAGCAGAGATGAAACCTCTGCCTCTAGGGCAAGGGTTTCTAAGAGACCTGCAGGTGGAAAAGATCTGGCTCTCATCTTCGGAAATTTTTTGAAGCCAAGAACCAGTCCCTGGCCTACTACTTCCACCACCCACTTGTCTGATATAATAGACATCCAGTCCTGGATGAAGTAAGTCAGCCTGCCCCCTACTGGAATAGGAGAGTTGACCCGGGCAGGCCCATCAGGGTGTCTGCTTGGCAGGGGCCTTAGGCTGAGGAGTGGATGCAGCCCTGCTCATCCCCCTTGTGCCTCTCCCTCTGAAGAACCCCCTCTATGAAAAGGAAGAAGAGGCCAGTGGCTGGTAGAAAGGCCTATGAAAAGGCCTGCCCCTGCCCCTAGACTGCTGCCTTTGAGGAGTTGCCTGCCTCTCTTTGGCCTGAGCATTCCTGTAAGTGGTCCTGTACTCATCCATTTTTTTCATGTAATTCTCTGTCTGCTCCCCAAATAGAGAATTACCCACTACAGGAAAATTCATGGCCTTAGCCTGGGTATCCTGCGAAAGGCTAGTACATTTGAGCCAAGCCATTCTCCGAAGAGCCACAGATGTAGCCATGACTCTTGATGACACATCATTGGAGTCCACAGCAGCATGAAACTGAACTTTTGATGCCTCAATCCCATCTGCAGCCACCGCCTCCAGCTCCTTGGCTAGCTAGGGGGAGGCCTGTTTAGCCAGTGCCAGTACAGTGTCCCACCTGGACTTCTGGTACCTGGCTGTATAGGCCATATAATATGCCTGCCTGAGTCCCAAGGAAGATGCCATGTACTGTTTTTTTGCCATGGCATCAATCTTCCTGGAGTCTTTATCTGGGGGGTGAAGCCAAGGGAATGTTTGCCTTGTCACAGGCAGCAGCCTGCACTACCCCAACATGGCTGCATTGGTGGTATAAAAACTCCGTATCTGAGCCTAATAGTGTGTACCTCTTGTCCATCCTTCTGTCAACAGGGGGTACAGAATTGGGAGACTTCAGGATTTTTTGTGCTTGTTTCCCAAAGGATTTGTGAAGGGGAATAGACAGTTTCCTGGACTCTGGGATGTCCATCATTTCCACATAATCAGGCTCCTCCTGATCCTCCATTGCCTCCACCATAGGAAGCTGGAGGGTTTCAGCCACTTTTCTGTAAAACAAAAAATGTGAAGGGGACTCAGAAAGCCTGGCAGGGGATACACCAGAAGGTCTGTCTGGGGAGATGTCCGGTTCCACAGGCACATCCAGACTTTTATCATCATCATCACCATCATCTTCAAACTCCCCCTCCTCCACAAACTCCAGTTCATAAAAATCTTCAGGGGTATAATCTTGAACCAGGGGAACTGACCAAACTGAACCCCTGTAAAAAAGGTGCCTGATCGGTCAGAACCAGGTGAAGCGATTCCACAATTTGAATCGCTCTGGCTATTTCCTCGGCAGTTGGAACATGAACCTCTGGATACAAACCGGTCGATTTTTCTTAGCGTTTTCTTTTTGTAGGAACCGACCCCTCAGGATCAGCTCTCCTCTTGTCTGAAGAAGTATCACCCTGGTCAGAGGGCATGCCTTCTGGTTCAGTCGGAACCGAACTGGGCTGGCCATCCAGGTCAGTGGACTTCTCAGCCTCCTTTTCCCTCAGTCTACCTAGTCTCTTTTCAAGGGTAGATTTAGGAAAAGTTTTACAAATTTGGCAGTCTGAATCGAGGTGTTCAAACCCCAGACAATAAACATAGGTGGTGTGAGGGTTGGCCTTAGCAAAGACATCCCCACACTCACTGCAGTGTTGAAACCCAGTGGGCCCGGGTTTTTTTCTTGGGTTTCTAAGACATGGCCAATCTAACCAAACTTACCCTTTTTATGGCAATCGCCAGGCAAGACTCCCTTATCAGTTCCTAACAGTGTCACGGGTGTTGGAAAAAAACATTCAAACACAGTTTTTTTAGAACCCATAAGAACCAGTAACCACACTGTAAAATAAAACACAAGGATTCAATACAAATGATCGGGTCAGCCGAACCGATCTAACACTTTACAATATCCACACAGAAACAGAACAAAACCTATCTAGTACTCACGGTACCACAGACAGAGACTGAACTGACTATGCAGAAATAAATTCAGTAAAAACCAACAACTTAACCGAGACTTTAACCAACTTTCAAAACGAGCTGACGGAGAAATCTCCGGAGTGACTGTTCAGTGAGGTAGAGTAAAGAATCTGACGGTTGGATTTCAAAGGGCTCCAGACAGAGACCTCAACTGAGTTCGATCTCAGCATTCTATGCTCTGCATAGAAAGTTAACCCTTTGTTCTGCAAGGCAGTTTTTTTTTTTTTTAGTTGTTTAACCAGGAGTAGCACACTAAGCTGAAAGCTTTTTTACAGGAGCATCCTGGGAGCACAGGGAAGTTAAGTGACTTGCACAGGGTCATACAGTATGTAAGTGGAAGCTGTGGGATTCAAATCCAGGTCTGGTCTGCTGGATGTCACCAGATTTGCAGCTCAGAGCCTTAAACCACTGCACTATACTGAAGTTTAAAAGCTGGGGCTTACTGCAATAGTCAGAATACAGCAAGACTTCATGTTTTTTGAAAGCCATGTATAGTGAAATAGCATGCAAGAAGAGCAAGGGGCCATGGGAGTAAGATAGTAGAGGTGGGAGAGGCAGAAGCGCAGAAGAAGGCAACAACGAAAGAGCAGGAAAAAGCTGCATAATCATGCATGACTGAGGTAGAGGGACGTGGGAAAGGGGAAGAGAGGAGCAGCTGCAGGAAAAGAAGAAGCACATACAGTAGAAGAGGAAGAGGAAGCAGAGGAAAGAGAAATTATGCTGTTAGTTACACCAGTGCATTCTGATGATTACGTGATATAGAGTAAAGACCATTATGGGAGGAGATATCCAATTTAAAGAAATAATGCAAAAGAGAAAAGCAAGTTATCAGGTAGGGAACTCTAAAGAGCAGCCTCATTTCAAAACTTGTACTGCTGCTGCTGCCAATGCTGTCCTGCCAAGGCATTCAGTGAAGCCACATCATTCCACAGTGGCAGAAAAAAAAATCATCACACAGTCACCACCATATTACTTCAAAAGAACCCTACTAGTTCAGACATGTAACTAAAATAACAAAGAAATCTTCTGCAGTGTGTATTTTACTGATGACACACACATCCAATGAGAGCATGTTTTAAAGGGTGTGACAGAAAGACCAGCCAGGGTCAGGCTACTTACACATTGGAAACCAGTGGTCTCTGGCTGATCTTCTAAACTGTGAACATGGCATCTTTCTAACAATCACACCGATTCCCAATCCCATAAGGTTACATGGACCAGCAGCAGTAGCAGCAGCAGGGACAGTCAGACATAGGTGGTGCGATACTATGGTTTGTTCATGTAATGCAGTCACCATGCCTCCACAGTTACTGCCACTGCTTTAAAAGCACCACTCCAACCACCAGGAACACAACAAGCTGTGGTGTCTCAGTCATTATACTGTATGTCCATACTAAACTACCCTCAAGTCACTTAACCTCTTTCTGAATCACACAATTGATTGGAGAGATGATGGCCCCTGATTCTCAGCCATTCTTTATTGTAGGGGACACCAGCTTTCAAAGACAGTTGCATGAATTGTAACACAAATACAGCATTCCATCATGCTTCTTATTATCTAGGCATGTTCTCCTTAGTACAGTATGTATGAGTCAGAATGCAGTCAGATGTTGATGTTTCTGAAAGGGGAAGAGGGTAGGTTTTATTTTCCCTATAGGTGTTTATGCTCCTATGTTTGGGAAGCAGCTACATCGTATCCTGTCAAGTTAATGAATATATTTCATCACGGCAATTTTGTCGCTGTGACAAGGGTGACAGTGAAAGGGGCAATTTTGATTTTAGTTCACCCCTCACTCCTGTCACCCTTTGATCCCACTCGATTTCAACCCCCTCCAGAATGTGCCCACCCCAGAGGAGGTTATATTAAATTCTGGGAGGTGTTGGGGGCAAAGACACCCTCAAAAGCCAATCATTTCCTGGGAGGGCGCTTTGACGCTGTACCTCCTGGGAGAAGAAATGCCTGGCACTGCAGTGCTTGGCGTCATTTTGACAGCTCCAGAATCGGCGTCAGCAAAATTTTTGTCACTGCAGCATGGATAAACCACTACATCAGCCCAGTCCCCAGCTTCCCGAGCTGGCTTCTTGCCTCCCTTGGCAACACAAATATCTGTTCAGAGGTTCTCCCCTATGAATTCCCCCCTCATGGTAGGGGCAGAGAGGGAGGACTGTCCTCCCCCCCAGCACATCAAGTCTGAGGCAGAACGAGTGTGGACACAGCTGGGCTGGTCTTCATTAAGTCCCCTGATGCTCCACTTTCTGTTTTCTTCCCCATCCTGCTATAGTGTTGCTTGGACAGTGCTCCCATGGATATGACTGTGCTCCATTGGATGGTGGCACTGTCGAGGTGGGGATCTAACCCAGAATCTGGCTGAATTTGTAGGTTGGATCCCAAGTGGAATCCCATGTTATACAGGGATCCGATGCCAGATCCCAGTGCATTGGATAATGCGGGATCTGACCTGGATCCAGGGGGGTTGGATCCATGGTTGGATAGCTGTTGCTATTCAATGGATCCACTATCCTGCCAAAATGGCAGATATTTGGTGGATCTGGATTGCTCAGGATACTATCTGAGTAACACTGCCCTGCTATGAAGCGTCAGACTTGTGCATGTAAATGCAGCTATCTGACTTTCCTATAGTTCCCCCCCCCCTTTATTTTGCCACACATACACCCTGGAAGAGGAGAACAGCCCCTTGGAAGCTTGCCTGACTGATCCCTGTTGACCCAAGTCCATTTCTGAACCTGAGTTGCTGGCATGGGAAATGGTTAGGTGCTTATGGTGTCTCAGCCTTCTCTGCCATTAGGCTGGCCAAAGTGAGTAGTTATATGCATTTCACCAGTGACATCAGGAACTGTAGCACCAACTAAAGAGTCCTAAATCTCACTGCCCATTGGGTTGTGTTCACATCAAGAAGCACCACCACAACTCCTACCTACTGTATTAGCAGCTCTGCCTTGTTCTCCAGCTGGCCCCTGCCATATGCCCCTGCATATGCCCTCAATGACCCATTATGTCTGCTCCATGAATCTAGTTATCTTCTTTGCTTTAAATCCCACTGTAACCAAAGTTGGTTACACACTTCAGAATGTTGCACTGTTCTTAGAAACTCCAGTCTGTGTTTAAATTAAACAGGTTATGCAGGAGTGAAGATAAATCAGAGGGTGTATGCTGTGCATAAGCTGTCACTAGCCAAGTAGGGTTTTACAAATTATTTCTGCATTTAGCTGCAAATAATATTGTTCAAGTATCCAGTATCCAAATTGCTACTGTAATTCCACAGAATGCAGAACCAAATGCAATGATGGTTTAGCTTAAATGTTTTTTTCATGTGGCCAAAAAGTGCAGATGGCAGCCAAAATGCTATGCAGCTTTAGATCTGATGAGTATGTAGCAAAACGGACACATACAACACTCTGGCACTGATCTAGAGTCCCTGGTGTTATGGCTGAATTTGTTTGGATGGGGGAGGTGTGGAGAATGAGTAATAAGGTGATTGATCAGCTCATAATAAAAGGAGTAATCCAGTCCAATAACTCTCAGAGTAAATGGAGAGCAAAGACTTTGTGACCAGACCTAGACATCCTCTATTCACAAGATGTGAATTGTTACTTTAGTCATGGCTTCTGAACAGAAAACATCAATATAATTGTTTTAATTTGACTAGCAAAGGGTGTTAGGGCTGGCCTTAATGAAAAATAACAATAGCAATAAAGCACTTCCGCACTACAGAAATGTCAGAATTAAGCCCTTCTCAGCTAGGTGTTGCCTCTGCTGCTCACTATTAGTGTGTCTGGTTGTGCTAGTTTACTGAACCTTTCCTACAGCACTTTGAACCATGAGTACAAATATCAGAAGCTGCTTATCATCACGCTGCAGCTGCAGCCTTACTGCCATCATCTGATGTGCCACCAAAAAGGGTTTGTTTGTGATCAGGCAGAGGTGAAATCTTGATTTATATGAGACATGCCAGACACACAGTCTCTCCATCTGACTCCCACCCCAGGTACAAGGCAGGCTGTCTATCCTTTTTGCTCCACTACTTCTTTATTTTTTGTTTATATTATGGAGGCTTCCTGGAATCCTAAGTGCTTTATAAAGCATTTTAGTGACAGCAGGAGTCCTGCAAGCATTTTTTGTGCCTATAAACTGTGTCAAATTTAAAAGATAAAAAGTGCCAATCTCAGAAAAAATCATTTTGGACAGAATGGGTGACAACCAGTGCAAGTCCTGTGTAGCCGTTTTCCCTCCTAATATCTACACCAGAAATGGGCCTTCATTTTGATCCTGTGTCAGACACATGACCCCATGTTAGACCATGGGGCAGCAGTAGATTATGCTGTCAGGCAAGAGATGTGTCTCCTTATTCTAACAGTAAGGATCAACACATTACACTGCCTAGCGAGACACTTTACCATGGGGCAGCTGGGGCTCAGCAATGTAGCAAAGTTAGAACCTCTAGGAGAGGAGCTCCTTTAATTCATAAATGTACTGTCCTCTGTCACTGAATAATCCCTGGTTATCAGAAGTTTAAGGACCAGGGAGAGGGACAGGAGCTGCTAGATACCAGGGAGTGCATGTTTGGGATTGGAGAGAGTTAGGGAGAGCAACTTCATGCTAGGGATTGCATGACACAGGGGTGAACGAGAGGGGGAGCTGCTGCATGTCAAGAAGTTCATTATTGGTACTGGAAAGAGGGAGCGGGAGAGACTAGACACCAGGAAGTGTATGGCTAGACACTGGAAAAGGGAGAGGGAGCTGTGGTCATATCACAACGTACTAGCCTCCGAGAGAGAGAGTGAAGAATCATCCAGTGAATCACATCCATGTAGCAAAAACTATCAGCCTCACAGGGAGACTGACAGCTAAAAGTATGAGTCTGACAGTCACACTTGCTTTGGTGCAAAAGCAGGAACCAGGTGCCTGACCATGGGGAGTCAACTATATAGAGTATTGAGGTTGCCCATAATGTAATCCCTAGCCAGCACTCACATAGTACCATATCTAAAACAGTGTAAGGAAACTATTTCTCTCTTCTATAAGGCCCTCATAGATTACATAGCAGCACAATCCCAGGTGAAATGTGCAGAGTGGGAAAAGGAGTTACCTACCTGTGCAGTCTCCATTGGGACAGTCCTCCCTTGGCAATATAATCATAGATATAAAATGCTAGATAAACTGCGCTTGGTGAATAATGCTTACTTTATGCCACTACGCATGTTTAGGGTTGGGAATTAACCCAGCCCCTTATGTCAGAGATGCAAGGTTCAGGATGGCACTCTCAGCTATCTTTTGTGGGATTGCCCACATATACAATCCTTTTGGACCCAAATTCAGTCCCATTTAAACACACTTCTAGGCCTGCAAGAGGCATTCACACCAGAACTCTGTCTCTTGGGCCTAGGTAGTTTCCAGCTGTTAGGCTCTCAAAGATACCATACGGCCCTCATTTCAGCAGTGGCTAAACTTGTCATTTTACAACATTGGTCTGACAGTCAACCTCCATCTTATAAGGAATGGCATGTGGAAATGCTTACTATCCTTAGAATGGAAAAGTCAGTAGCTAGTCTGTTATAATCTATCTGGGTATAAGCAAAGATGGGAATAGTCGAACACTCTTCTCCAAGTGGCTTGAAATGTTTAGTTCATTGTGAACAATTCTTTTTTGGGGGGTAAACCTTCTAGTTTTAAACTTATCTTGTGCTAGTCCTATGTAGGGGTGTGCGGAAAAAAAAAACTTTCGCTGGCAGAACTGAAGCGAAAGTTAGACTTTCTTGTCTGCAAAAGTTCAGAAATCATTTTCTGAACTTTCATGGAAATTCCACCTCTTCAATAATACATTCAAAAAGCTTCCCCAGTAATCCCTGGTGGCTAGTCATCCCTCCTCCCATCCATCACCAGCCCAAAATAAAAAAAACAAAATAAACAAAAAGCATCCCTGTGAGCCATGGTGGCTAGTGACCCATCCCCCCACCTGATAACCCACTGCCCGAATCTCCTATAATCACTGGTGGTTAATGGTCCCTCACCCATCCATCACCCACCTGACATTTTCAAAAAAAAGCATCCCTGTAAGCCCTGGTGGCTAGTGGTCTCTCCCTCCACCCAATCACCCACCCGACCACATCATGTCAACACCTCCCCATCCTGATCCCCCACATACAGTTACTGACAAAATAAAATCAAAATAAACTTTTTCTCCTTGGTGGTCTAGTGACCCTCCCTCCCTACCCCCAACCCATTAATCAACCATTTTTTCCCATTCCCTAGTGGTCTAGTGTATGCACCGCACCTCATCCCCTGTCACTCCAGTCCTACCCCAATTCCCCCATTCCAAACCAAAGTGGGCCACCTGCACAGCTCACCTCTCTCCTCCACAGCTGACAGTCCACTGTTATTATGAATGAATGAGTGCGTGCTCAGCACAGTATAAGGAAATGCAGAGGGCAAGTGACAGGGATGTATGGCAAGTAAAAGTGAGGGAAGTAGGAAAGGCAGTGAAGGGATTAAAGGGACAGACAGAGGAAAGGATAGCCAAAGGGTAGCTAAAGGGGATAATACTTTTTTCACACACATATAAGTGAGAAAAGGAAAACAGGGAGAGAGATAATGAGGATAAGTAGGGTGGCAAGGGGAGATTGCATAGAAAAGGATCAAGAAAAAGGTGACATCCTGAACAGGTACTTATACTTAGACTTTACAGTGGAGGGGATATACCACCAGGGAGTAGCAGGAACAAAGGAGTGTGGGAGGTCGACACAAGTTCATTTCAGAGGATAGAGTTCTATAGGTACTTGCTGCTCTGAAAGTGGACACGGCTACGGGGCTTAATAGTATACACCCCAGGGTTCTAAAGGAACTCAGGGAAGTGCCAGCCACCCCATTGATGGCCTTATTCAACAGCTCAGTCAAAGCAGGCATGGTTCAAGAGGACTGGGGGAAAGCAGACAAGGTCCCTTTCCATAAGATCAGCAGCAGGGAGGGGCTTGCAATTATAGGTCAGTCAGTCTCACATCAGTGGTAGGGAAATTAATGGAAACCCTGTTAATGGAAAGGTTGGTACAGTAACATCCTGAATCCAATAGAGCTACATAACTAATGGCAGCATGGATTCAGAGAGAGGTCATGCCAGACAAATCAGATTTTTTTTTTATTTAGTTGTTTAACCAGGAGTAACACACTAAGCTGAAAGCTTTTTTACAGGAGCGACCTGGGAGCACAGGGAAGTTAAGTGACTTGCTCAGGGTCACACAGTATGCAAGAGGAAGCCATGGGATTCAAACCCAGGTCTGGTCTGCTGGATGTCACCAGATTTGCAACTCAGAGCCTTAAACCACTGCACTATACTGCCTCCCTGATTGATTTCCTTGACTGGGTGACCAGAGAAATACATCAGTGGAGGGCAGTGGATGTGACCTATTTGGACTTTAGCAATGCCATTGACACTGTGCTACCAAGGAAACTGATAAAAAAATTGAACAGCCTAGAGATGGGCCACAAAGTGGTTAACAGCACTCATTCACTCTAATGAGGGAAAAGTTACCAGCATGGTGGCACAGGGATTAGTACTAGGACTGGTCCTCTTCAATGTCTTTATAAGTGACATTATGGAAGAACTGGAAGGGAAGGTATGCCTTTTTGCAGATGACACCAAAATCTGTAATAGGGTGGATAGTCAGGAGGGGGAGGAGAGAATGCATGTGGACTGTGAGAACCTCAAGGAGTGGTCAAAGGCATAGGAATTGGGGTTCAATGCCAAAGAGTGCAAAATCATGTACCTACATCATAGGATCCCAGAAGCTAAATATAGGATGGGCGGGGGTACTGACAGTCACTAACCAAAAAAAAGACCTTGCAGTTATCATATCTGATGTCCTCAAAGTGGCAGGGCAGTGTGACAAAGCAGTTGGTGGAGCCAGTGGGTTGCAAGGATGCATAGGGAGAGGTATCACTGGCAGAAAGAAGTAGGTGGTGTTGCCACTGTATTGCTCACTAGTGAGACCCCTTCTGGAGTACTGTGCGCAGTTCTGGAGGCCGTACCTCAGAAAGGACATAGACAGGTCAGAGGCAGCCAAGAGGAGGGCAACTAAAATGGTTTAGGACTTGCATCAAAAGCCCGATGAGGAGAGATTGGCGGATCTCAACTTGTATGCTCTGGAAGAGAGGATAGTGAGAGGGGACATGGTAGAGACCTAAAAGTACAGTACATCACTGGATGAACAGGGTGCAGGAAGGGAGTCTCTTTCAAATGAGAAAGAGCACCAGGACTAGAGGGTATGTGATGAAGCTAGAGGGGGTAGTTTAAGAGGGATGTGAGAGGAAGTACTACATCACTGAAAGAGTGGTGGATGCCTGTAAAATATTGCCAGTGGAAGTGGTGGAGATGAAAACAGTAGGGGGCTAAAAGCATATTGTAACTACTCAATGCTGTCAAATAACTCTTTTAGTATTTAAGCGTAACCTTCACCTAGAGTGGAGATACAGATTCATCTAATGTAGTGAGCCAAGGTGGAGACTAAAACTAGAATAATCCAATCATCATAAGACATATGTAGGTGTCACAGTGTCAATCAACGGCATTTGCAGCGATTTTACAGCGTTCTCCTCAAAACTCTGATGCCTTATAGATCACATTTTATTTCTTGCCTGTACTATTCAAGCAGTAGGAGAAAAATCATATCTGAGTAATACATGAATAGATATACTACTCTCAGCTAGAGATCTGCAAGTTGGCAAACTTTGCTTTGCAAATTAATTTGCAAAATTTACGAATTACCAACTTTGCAAAGTTTTGGGCAGGTGAAGTGGCAGTTTTCAAGCAAAGTCAAGCAAATTTGCTGGCAATGTTGCAACTTCACCATGACTTTGCCTGACTTTGGCTGATAAACTACCATTTTGCCAGGAAAACTCATTGCAAAGTTGAACAGTGGTCAATTCGTGAAATTGCTTGTGAAGGCGAATTTCACAACTTCAGCAGAATTTCGTCAGAGAAGTAAAACTTTGCAACATCTTTACTCTCTGTCACAATCATTAAATACATATAAAGTGAAGAAGAAAGAAGTGGTCCCGTGAAGCTGTTTCAGTACCTTGGAGCCCTTCACAGGTGTTCCTCTTTTGCTTATGTGTCAACCCACTACTAGATCATACAAGCTGAAAAAAAATTTGGAGAAGCCCAAGACCTCCAAGGTTGCACTGAGTAAAGCACTACATTAAGATCAAAAACACCTGAGACTGTTTATTTTGTTTCGGCTTCCTTGCATATTTTTACTCTCTGAACTACACTACATAAATACATCCAAATTGTATACAAGTGGCACACTAAAATATTATAGTTACCACCACAAAATTGCTAGAGTGACTGGATATGAGTCAAATAAAAAAGCAATAAAAAAGGGAGGGGGTCTAGTAGCACAATCTGACAAACCAGGAAATCCTTCAATGTATTTTACACATGCAGAATGACAGTCAGTTTATGAGAGCAGCCCCCTCACTTAAAATGTACCCTTTTTGCCATTAGCTTTGAGTAGAAAAAGTTGAAACTTTTTCCACACCTCAGATTGAAGCAGTTGCAGTAGGAGAAACAGAAAGGATCTGCTTCAGCACAGAAGCGAGTTGTTGTGAATCATTTGTAGCGGAAGGAGTAGCTCTATGTTGCATTCCATTTCCCCTTCCTGCGGAGAGTGGGTATCCGTTATGAAAACATATCCAAGTTGTGTACACTTAAAATATGTCCTATCCCTTTGTTAGTATGCCTTTTCATGAAATTTAAATGGAGAGGTTGTGTCAGTGGCTTTGGACTGCCCTGTCTGTGACCAGCCACCTTTCCTGACAAATTTTGTTTCATGGGTCAAGTTCTCTCTAGTATTATGGGACACCTGTTGGGCCTTGCTCCTCCCTTGTCCCTCCCTTGGACTGTCTCTGGTTTTCTCCTGTCCAAATGATGAGGTCTCTTTTCCTGTGGAGGCATTCTGAAGGGAGTTTGTAGATTGAGAAACTGCTTCAGCATATTTGGATCAGCTATAGGCCAATGCATCTTAATAATGTCCAGGGCTTCATTGAGATTAGGACAGAGCTGATCAATCCCATTTCTATGGAAAATCAAGGTTGCTGGATATTTTATGTAGTACAGGATACCCAATGTCTGAAGGAGTAAGTAAATGGTGAAAAATGTGCTCATGACTACAAGAGGTGCTACAAATTATGTTTGTTGACTCCTAATACAAAAAAGTCATCATGCTCTCACCAGGGATATATATGCCAGCACAACAAAAAAGATCATGACCAGCATTTCAGCGACAGGCTCCAGGTCAATCACAAGTTACAGTCAGCATGGAGCTGCACAGTTTGGATATCTTGTTTAAATCGGGGAGCTTTGCCCCCAAAACCCCTACTAGGGGGCTTCATCCCCCGCATCCCATAACTAAAGGATTCTAACTCCAGGTCAGAGTTTGTTCAGGGAGGGGGTGCAGGTTGAGGGAAGTGGTTGCCCCCTTCCAGTGTTTTTTTTGCAGTGACATGGTGCTGTAGTCGATATTGACGCATGTTGCCATAGAAATGTCACTGTTATGGTGACATACCCTTTCACCATGGGATACTAGGTAGTAAATCAGATGAAGTGTCATGAGGTGCATCAGCTACAGCCACAACAGGGATGAAACCAGAAATTAGTCACTGCCTCAATCTCATTGGTCACTGCCCTAAGCACCTGTAGGAGTGGATATTGCATGGCAGGGTGGCCCACTGTTTGCCTATGCCCATCTCCCATACAAAAAGAGCCAGATGTAATATCTCTAGCCAGATCTGGTATCTCTATACAGCACTTTAAAATGTACAATTATGTCTTTTCAGAATTTAAATTGATAAAAATAGATGGGTGGAGTGTTATTCTGTAATCTGAAAACATAAGAGGCCAGGGAGAACAAATGGCATTGAGATACAGAAGAGATTATGGGGGTGTTACAAGCTTTGATCTCAGCAATGAGTATTAACTATTGTATTACTGTAGTTCAGCACAGGGATGCAGAGTCTGCATTCCCTGATGTGCTGACTTTTTATTACTGTGGAGAAGCTCAATGAACATTTTAAATTTAATGAACTCTTCCTAGGGTGTTTTTCCCAGATAGTTCACATGGCTCTTTGTGATGTTTCCCAAAATGAGGAAAATTAAGCCAGCTATACTTCAGGTGAATGTCTGACTGATGGAAGACAACCTGGGAGGTATCCTGAGAATGAAGAGTGAGTCCTCAGAACCTGCTGGAGCAATTGTGCATGTAGGAGTGCTATTATGTTTGCTTTTTAAAAATAAAGGTATGCCAGCTTTGCCTAGGTGTCCAAGGTATTGAATTTTTAGACTGATATTATTTACTTTGCTCAGATGAGCAGTTTTTCTGTGCCATTCTAGATATACGAAATCGGTACCCTCAATACAAGAAGTTGAAGAAGGAGAGAGAGAGAGAGAGATTTAGAAAAAAGACAGTTCACTCTGGTATTGGTTTAAATGCAATGTGAATTGAGATCCAGAGCTGCTGGAGTCTAGAGTTAATTTTGTCAACTTCTTGGAAATAGTGGTAAGTGAACCCTTTCTAGGGCTTGTCTAAATCTGCAGCTTCCCCCCTTAAGAACTGATAAGGGAGACATGCACTACAGTATGAACAAAATGCCTAAGGGTTTAGTTTGTATCTACCTCCAAAGCTGAATGCAGAACCAAGGTAGGGCACAAGATGCTACTGCACTCAGACTTTGAGCATAGAGCTTTAACAAACTGGTGCTGGAAGATTCTGATTCATAGCACATAACTGGATCTTCATGGCCTATGTCAGGCTGGAGTTCATGTTATGGCCTCTGTGAAAAAAAAAAAAAAAGATTTTCTAAAGGACAGATGTGGCTAAAGGTCAAACATTTTTATAAGTTGGAAATACTTTTTTCTCTTATATATTTTATGTAATATACCTACTGATGCTGTTAATCTTCTGACTGTAAGTCAGCTCTCAGTCATATGTTTTTCATTTTTAGAAGGTGTTTATGTTATTAATGTTATTGCACCACCTGCCTGTATCATTTTTAATTAATTATTTCATAGGACAGAGCTGTTTAGCAATTTTATAATCATTGAGCTAAGATTTACATGTTCAATACTATCCACATTTATTCATGGTTATTGTACGAGTAATGCTATCTTAATAGTATATATTTTACCTAGGACCACTCAGTATTGGGTTGAATTTTATGCTTCGTTGTTCTTTCAATTCCAGGAGTAGTACTTTTTTTGGGCTGGAGCCTAGGTATGAGAAGACCCTGAAGTAAAGTGAGGCATCATTTGTCAAACATCACAAAGTTTCATCCATGTATTTCATATGGAAGTTGAGATAAAACACAAAGTTGGAGAGGTTGTAGTGTGCACTTGGACAGAACCAGGAATTGCCCTGCCCCCTGCTAGCCTTGGGCTATTCTGGGTCCCTATTCCCATGAATGGCAGATGAGTACTTTAAATGGCCTAACTGGGATGTCAGCCTTAGTCTTTTTTCAGACATGGCAGACTAGTAAGCTGGGCTATATTACAAGGAACCATAATAGAAGTTGCCCTGGACAACAAATTGTTGAACTTTACACATGGAAAAGCCTCAGTAATGTGCTGATTAATGTTTTGAAACTGGGTATCCTTAAAAATTATCAAAACAAGTTCATTAGGTTTAGGGAAAATGGTGGGTGTTTCATGGGGGTGTTTCTCAACTGAACATTGTGCACTTCTACCAGAATCCCAAATTGCCTTGATTAATTGAATTGTGGTAAGCTTTTTCTTTCCTGGTGCTCTATGTTGCACAGTGAAATTATAATATGATCTCTCTGGTCTGTTTTCAGGACAAAGTGTTGTACTAGAATCATGGGTATGGAAAAGAAGGTTCTGAGGATTGTCTTGCTTATATTGTAAATCAGGCATGCTCACTCTGTGGCATGCCTGTGAGTCAAGGCTTTCTATTTAATTTTGCTTGAGGTGGCTGCCTCAAGATGAATGAGATAAATGGTTCAAACAGTGGGATACAATGACTGTCCATTGATAGTGCTTTGTTGTTTTTTGTATATTGCTCATTTTTCTTTCTTTTTAATATATTTTAATGTATTTTAATCTGTAATGACCTAATGTTTGAACAAATAAATCTAAGCTAATCTTAAAGTTGTCAGTTGCCTACATCTCTCAATGTTAGTAGATGAGTTACAACAGATACATGGAAATGTCCACTCACTGGGACAGTTTCTTCTCTTTCTTGTCCACTTGGTTAAGTAGCAGCAACTATAGTCATAAGTCATCTGGGCCTTCCAACCTCTACAGGTAGGAAACTTTACGCACCTGTGGATTTGACAATGAGTATTGTACAGAAAACCTGCTAGGCTGCTTCTGGCAAAAGTTTGAAGAGGAACGGTCAATAGCACAACACTGGTTAATCCCACAATTTATGTTACGGATAATGCAAAGAACAGTATATTGTAACAGTAGTTCAGAAAGTTGTACATGTTCTTTGCTGTGTGTAGTATATGACTCTAGTAGCTCAGGGATTCCTAGATGAGGAAGGCACCACTGTGCAGAATTCCATACTTGTATAGCTGTGGCCAAAATGTCTGTGGTCATTTTAATCATTCTTTTAAGACACAGAAACTGTTACTCTGCATTTATTTACACTGTGCACAACACTTAACCTTGGCAGGATGGGAATCCTTGTCCATGTTTGCTAGATTTTTTTAACTTTAAAAACATTTTTTATTGATTAATATTATTGCTCATTGCAATAAAAGGTTTCACATTGACTATTCTGACTATCCACTATCCACCATGGATATAACATTTTGATTTCAGCACTTATCTTTCCACTCTATGAATAAACCATAACACTAAAATCATAAAAAAGGGACTCTAAACATAGTGTGTCCTTGCCCACCCCCGTTCCAATATATCCATGCTCATAGGCTCCAAAGCTCCAGGTGGGATCAACAGTCCAACCTCCATTTTCTCAGAGAGTCCCTCTTAAGTGTAGTTCTTGCTTCTCTCTAGTAGGTTTGAGCCATTTGTAGGTAAGTTTATCGATTCTTTGTTCTGTCATGCCTGCCTCGTGGTTACTAGTGATCCTCTGCATTCTATTTCTATTACCTTGGCCTTCCACTGTTCAAGGGTCAGGGGGGAGGCTGAGAGCCATTTTGTTGTTAAATGCTTCAGAGCTGCTACCCTGAGAATTTGACCAAGCCTCCAGCTATGCTTGCTTACTTTCAGAAATGAGGGGAATTATAACACCAAGTTTGTGAATAATTTTGGGGAAATTACAGTCTATGATGTATTGGACATGCTGGTGCGTATCTGTCCAAAGCTGAGTCAGTACTGTAAAACCCCCAAAATATGGTGGTAGGTATCCATCCTCAGCACACTGATGCCAGAATGCATCTGAGTGATTAATATTAATGTGCTTTGTCACCCTGGGGTGTGAAATACCCTCACTAAGATTTTCTAGTTATACTCTCTCAATGTGAGGGAATGTAGTTACTTTCTGTCCCCTCTGTAGTTTGATTTCCCACTGCTTGGGTACTATGGGGGAACCCTTTTCTCTTTCCTGTCTAGTATGAATTGACTTGAGAGGGAGTTCTTTCTTCATGGTCAGGGTCTTGTATAGGTCTGATACATACCAGGTTTTAGCTTGGGGTACTACCATATCATGGATTAATATTTCCAACATGGTCTGTGGTCTCTGTAATTTTGGCAGCACATTTGTTGACTAGATGAAATGGTGCAGTTGTAGGAATCTAAAATGATCCTCCTGACTCTTGGAGTAGGTCTCGGTTGGACTTGCAAATGATAAACAGTCACCCAACCCCATGCACTGAGTAAATGTAGTGAGGCCCTTCCTCTCCCAATATACATAGTTTGTTCTAATAGTGGAGGTATGAATGAGTCCTCATGTCTTATGGGGGAAAGTGTCCCAATCTCATTTTGTGTGGTTGTGTGTTTTCTGAGTTTTCTTAAAATCCCTAGTGTGTGTCTGGCCCATGATTTGCGAACAGGTGACTACAGTTGGGGGGGCAAGTAACTGCAGGTCCACAACACCCTACCTGGGAGCATGTCCTCCTCAACTTGGTACCATCTCAAGGCTGTGCTCAGTTTGGCCATGCACATAGAAAAGTCCCTTGTGATGCCAGGTAAAAATAGCATAAACTGGGTAGAACTAGAGTCTGTCTTTCCCTGGTGGCCTGCAAGGTTTGTTCTGCAATTCTAGACTGTTTCTCTGCCAAAATAAATTTGCACATCTTTTTGCAGGGTATTCCAAAACTGCATCAGTACTGGGACAGGAAATGTTTGGAAATAGACTCAAGGCAGGACATTCATTATATTGACCTGGGTTCTGCTGTAAAAGGTTTGTGGTAACAGATTCCACCTCACAAAATCTGCCTGACGTATGTGATATAGTTTAAGATAGTTATTCTTGAACAAGAGTGATGTGTCTGCAGACAACTGAACCCTGAGGTATAGAAAAGTGTTAAGCCTTGCTCAGGTAAAAGGAAAAGTGTCTTTAAATCCATATGGATGGGCCCCACTAAGGGTCATGGTCTCTGATTTCATGAGATTTATTTTTATATCCTGTCTGCTTCCCATATTCTTCCATAGCTGTCAGTAGGTGTGGGTGTGTGTGTGTGTGGGGGGGGTTGTATCACTGAGGAAAAACAATGAATTGACATAACTGGCCACTTTTTGCTCCCTGCCTCTCCCCTGCCATGATCCCACTAATGTGCTCACTGGATCTTATAGAAATTGCCAATGGTTCTAAACTCAATGCAAACAGAAATGGGGACATAAAGCATCCCTGTTGGGTGTCTGGCCTAATGGAAACCAGCATGAGAGGTGTTCATTTACCATCACCATTGCTTCTGGAGCATTGTGGAGGGGAGTGACAGCAGAGATAAAATGGGGGCCTAGATCAAACCCCTTCGTGGCCACAGCCATGAAGGTCTAGTCCACCTTGTGGAAGGCCTTCTCAGTGTCCATACCAATAGTGAGTAGAAAAGCCCTATGTTTTTTCTATGAAGAAATATTTACCTACCTCCTTATGTTGTTCAAGAGCAGTCTCCCTGAGATGAACCTCTTTTGGTTGTGGTATATAACCTGGGAATTTCTGTAGTTTATCTGCCAGGATGCCTGCGAAAATCTTTAAGTCTACTGGCAAGTGAAAGATGGGTCTGTAAGACCCATGCTTTCTGGGTCCTTGTGAAGGTTTAGCAGTACTGAAATTTGGGCCTGGTTTCCAGGATGGTGTAATCCGCTCCCCAGCCCCAACATATTGTTAAAGTCTTCAGTCAATAGGGGAATCACTAATGGGGTGAAGGATTTACAGAATTTCAAGGGATAACTATCTGTCCCCAGGGCCTTTCCATTTTTAAGTTTTTAATCATGGCAGCTTCCTCCTGATCCATTATGGGAGCCTCTAAAGCCTCCTTTTATGCGTGTGTAATAGTAGGGAACTGCAAAGAGTCCAGGAACTCCTCTACTCTCCTCCCATGATCAGGGGTTCTTTTCTACTTTACAAAGATCTGAAATGAACTGTGCATAAGCCTGCTGTATTTTTTGTGGGTGGATGGAGGGAATACCATCTGTTGGATGCCTGATCCTAGGAACTGCCCTATTTGCTGCCTCCTTATGTAACTGCCAGGCCAATAATCACCCAGCTTGATTGCTGTGCTAATAATATTTCTCCTGGGAATGGCACAGTTGTCCCTCAGTCTGCTGCTCTTGCATCTTTGCTAATTCCTTGTGTTTTACTAACAGTTCTGCTTTAACTGTGTCATTGAGGACAATTTTATGCGGAAATAAATAAAAATAACGAAATTCTAGGCCCACTAATTTGTGTTCACGCTCCCACCTTTTTTGTGTCCTTTCCCTTTTAATTTTTGACCATAAACTTGATGATTTCCTTTCTAACAAAACTCTTCAAGGCATTTCATGTGATACAGGGGTCTCTGTCAGTGGAAGGGTTATGGGGCAGGAATTTCTCTATCTTTTGTTTCACCAGGTCTTTGAATTCATCCTTACTCAGCAACCCTACTTTCATTTTCCATAATGTTTTTTTGGGGAATCAGGAGATGGACAGCTGCAACTTAACTGGATTATGGTCTGAAGTCATGATGGACCCTGTCTGACAACCCATCACTATGTGGGCCTATGTTGAAGATAGCAGGAAATAATCTTGAATAAACATTGTGCCTTGAGGAATAGTAAGCGTACTGTTGGCTCTTCCTTTAGGAATCACCATGCATTGACCAGACCCATCTCTGAACAAAGTCTGGTGACCAGTTTACCCATTTTGGATTACGGCTGCCCACTTTGTCCTTATTTGTGTATGAAGGGACTGGGCACAGAATTAAAGTCATTACCTACAATTACTAAGCCATGGGGATCTGTTACCATGTCCCCTAGCACCTTCCTTTTTTTTAAACTTGTGTTTGATTAAAAGTTTTATGGTACATACAGAGTAACATTAAACCACTGTATGCTTTAAAAGTGTAGCATTGATCTTACATCATAATAGACTCAGATAAAAATAATAGAAACAGAGAAACATAGAAATTTTCCTGCAGAAAAGTATCACTTGGACCATCCAGTCTGCCCGATATACCCCCCTCTATCTAGTTTATCTTACACCCTCTGTTCCATGCCTTCCCACTTTTATTTATCCCCATGTACTGTAGGTGTCCCAAGTTCTCTTGAATTTGTCCACTGAAGTCACCCCCACAGTCCATTCTGGCAGCCTGTTCCATGGACCCACAACCCTCTCAGTGAAGAACTTCCCCCTTACATCTCCTCTAAATCTACCCCCCTCCAGCTTGAATGCATGCCCTCTGGTGGATTTGTTCTCACTCACCCTGAAAATGCTACCTTCTCTCACCCTGTTTATTCCCTTCAGATATTTGAAAGTTTTTTCCATATCCCCCCTTTTCCTCCTCATCTCCAGTATGCACAAGTTTAGTTCCTCCAGCCATTCATCACATGACCTCTCGTGTAGCCCTTGCACTATCATGGTTGCTGTTCTCTGGACCCTCTCCAAACTGTACCTGTCCCCTTGTAAGTGTGGTGTAAAGTGGCATGATCACATCCTTTTTCCTGCTTGTAAAGCCCCTTCCTATGCATGCTAACATTCTGTTTGCTTTCCCCACCGCCCTGTCACACTGACTCTGAACCTTCAGGTTATCTGAAATTGTGATCCCCAGGTCTCTTTCCTGCTCTGTAACCCCTAGTTCTCCCCCCCCCCCCAGTCAGTATTTTGCTCTTGGGTTTTTACACCCCATGTGCATAATTTTGCATTTCTTTGTGTTGAATTGTAGTTGCCACTTTCCTGACCACTCCTCCAGCCTGGCCAGATCCTCCCTTATTCTTTCTACCCCCCTCCATTCACCCTCTTACATACCTTCATGTCATCTGCAAACAGACACACCTTCCCATTTAGGACCTCTGAAATGTCCCCAATGTATATGTTAAACAGTATGGGTCCTAGCATGGACCCCTGGGTGACTCCACTCATCACCCCTCCTTCCTTTGTGTGCACCCCATTTACCACCACCCTCTGAGTTCTCCCCTCCAACCAATTTTCTACTCAGTTTGAGAGTTTGCTCCCCACCTCAAGCTATCCAATTTGCTTACTAGTCTGTGGGGGATGATGTCAAAGGCCTACCTGAAGTCCAGGTAGGCCATGTCCACTGCCCCTCCCTAGTCACATATCTCTGTTACTCTGTCAAAGAATTCAATCAGGTTGGTCTGACATGACCTTCACCTGTGAAGCCATTCTGGTTGTTGTGTATGAGGCCCTTCTCCTCTAGATATTGTAATAGACTTTCTTTAATAAGTGCTTCCATCAGCTTTCCAACCACAGAGGTAAAGCTAACTGGGTGGTAGTTTCCCGGCTCATCCTTTCCTCCCCCCTTGTGTAATGGTACCATATCTGCCCTTTTTCAATCCCCTGGGACTTTCCCCTTGTCTAATGAAAAATTAAATGATGTCGTGAGTGGTGCCACCAGTTCCTGCTTTAGCTCCTTGAGTACCCTTGGGTGGATTTCATCGGGGCCCATTGCTTTGTCCACCCACTATCTTCCTATTTCCTCCAATACCCTATCCTCCATAAAGGTGCTTGTGTCCATCTTCCTGCCTACCCTTCCCCTGCTTTTTTACTCTGGCCCTCTCCCTTTTCCAACCATGAAAACTGAGGAGAAGTAGTCATTCATTAGATTTGCCTTTTCCTCCTCTCCCTCTACCAGAGCCCCCCCTCCCCCTTGAGTCTCATAATCCCCTGCTTGCATTTCCTTCTGTCACTCACATACCTGAAGAACTTCTTGTCACTCCATTTGGCCTCTCTTGCTATTGTCTCCTAGAAGAGCATCTTCATCCAGTAATCACCTGTGGGGAATGGAAGCCAGGAGTGGAAATTAATGGCAACCAGGAGGTACTCTGCAGGGAGAGGGGGTCCACCTGTAAGTTATAGCAGGCTAGTTGCCTTTCTGAATAAATATATGGGTCATCCAGAACCAGACACAAGCCTCCCCGCCTAAAGCCCTCATGGAATTAATTATGGTCTAGAAGGAGAGACTTGCAAATACCAAGGAGTTCATCTGTTTACTAAAATGTGGGTCCTATCTTGTAGTCTATCAGTCATCCGGTAAATGTTGTAAATTATGTCTTCCCACTGTCTAATCATTGGCGAAGTTGTTCTGCAACTACAGTCGTGTTATTACTTTCTTAGCCACAACTTGGAGTATACTCAATAAGTATGTACAGTTGCATTGTTTAAAGTGCTGAGGAAAATGTAACAAGACAGCAATGTTAGGAGTTAAAGTTTCCAGATCCAGAAACAGGAGGGTTAGAGTAGGGTCTTCATCTCCCCAAAACTGAGAGACACTGGGGCAGGACCAGAAAACATGTGTATGGGCGCAGACCTCACAACCACAAAGTTTCCAGCATGAGAAATTTCTTGTAGGCAAGTACTTACCCATGATTTGTGGGGTTTGAAAATATTGAACAATTACCTTCCAGCCATATTCTTTCCAGCCATGAGGCTGTGGTCTAATGTTGTCTACTCCAGACATGGCTCCAGTCCTCTGGGGTTAGTTCTATTATTATTTCTGCCTGCCAGGTCATCTGGACTCTGTGCATAATAACAGATAGAAGATCTGTTAGGGCCTTACCTAATCAGGAGACTAAGTGTGATGGGCTTGGCTCCAACTGAATCCTAGGGAGGACCTGGAACCATGGAGGGAAAGTCAGGGGGTCGACTGAGGTCTCCAGAGCGTTAACTAAATAATGCTGGATTTGGAGAAATCTATAAAAATCTGATTCTGGTAAGGAAAATTCTGTTTGCAATTGCTCAAAAGACTTAAGGATCCCTGAATGATAAAACTGATAGGCATATTAAAGGCCAGCCTGGAACCATCTCTGGAACCCATGGTCCAGTCTCGATGAAGGAAAGCCCTGACTCAGAGCAGGGATCCCCACTCACTTGGCCTCCTTATGGTTTTCGAATCCTTTCAAAAACTTATCCCAGCAAGGTGAGCTGACGTGATGAGCCCGGCATGAGAGAACATCTTCTGTGCTGCTCCTAGGCCTTATTAATTAGAAATAAGCTCTTAATTTTGTTCATGGACCTGGTTTTATTTACCTCACTCCAGTTGGGGAAGTGCTGCTGATTGAACTTTGACATCAAACTCTGATAGCGGATGTGTGTAAAAGTGGCTTTTGGATCTTTGAGTTCTCGCTTGTGGCATCTACAACAGGCCGAATTGCTGCATCAGAATGGAGCCAGACATGGTGGAGCCTTTGACTGCGAGATCCCGGTTGGTGAAATGGCCGAAACCCCTATCACCCGTACCAGATGAATAGGCAAGCCAAATGGAACCGGAAGAAGGGTCCAACATGAATGCGGAGGATATTAATGAGATAAAGCAAATGTTACAGGGACAAGTGATTTATTTTGCCACTATTAAACCAGTGCTACACTCCCTGGCTCAGAGAATGGGGGATGTAGAAGTTTGGGTTTCTTCTCAGGAATGTACAGTTACCACTATGGATCAAGAGCTAATTGCCATACGTAAACAAGTTAAGAAAACTGAAGATAGAATGGAAGACCAAGAATCTCGGAGCAGAAGAAACAATCTTATTTTAGCAGGACTTTCAGAGAAGGCAGAAGGGCCTGACTGTGTATCATTTGTGCAAGACCTGCTACTCAAACTGCTTGGCCTTACACCATGCGGAGTGGCCTATAACTTAGAGAGGGCACATAGATTGCTGTGAGAAATGCCTCCACCGGGTGCTAGACCTCGGGTTTTGATTATGAGGTTTTTAAACCACAAAGAAAAATCTCATGTTCTTAATCATGCCCTGCAAAACAAATATTTGTAGTGGAATGGTGGATCACTATGGCTCTTCCAGGATCAAACCCCTTCGGTTAGAGAGGAGCAAAAATAATACATTGAGATTAGGAAAAAACGTTACCTCTCTGGCATTAAGTTTTGCCTGCAGTACCCTGTGACTTTACTGGTCCGATTGCAAACTGGTGAGAAGAGATATCTGACTGCGCATGATGCTTTAGAGGGCCTCAGAGCTGAGCTTCCTGCCTTGTTTAAGCCACTGACCTGACTCACTGATACCTCGGAGATGGCTGGCATAACCTGTTGAATGGGACTTGAATGATGGAAGTGAGATGCAAAAAAATGTATTGTTTCTTTTTCCCTCCCCTTTTTTTTCTTCTAGGTTTGTAATATGAAGACTGATGATAAATGTTTATACCCTATGGTTAATTGGATTCCTTCAGGTCTAAGGTGGGCTTTGGCCCACGGGTGGCTATTGACTTTGAGTTAGGAACCTGGAGGCTTATTTAGGGAGATGGGTCTTTTGGATCAAGTGTGTATCTTTTATAGATGTCATGGAGATCATAGAACACACTGATTTAGGCTTTATTTTGGTGTTTTGTTGCAAATGGTAGATGATGGGGGGGTCAGAAAGAGCGAGGAGAACATTCTCTGGGTGTGGTGGTGCCTCAGGACTGAACACCCATCCCAACCGAACTACGTTGACAGGGGCTTAATGTATCACCAGGGGTGGATATATATGTATTGGAAGTGGGGGAAGGGTTACACCTCTTCCCGCAAGGGGCAATATAGTAGTGGCTTATTGGGCTGATTGTGAACTTGCGATGACCCTTTGTAACTCCCTCCGATATTACTGAGGGTTTTATTTTTGAATAAGAGGGATCAGATGTTCCTCAAGGCTATAGATAGAAGGGAAGGGGGGCTGGGTAATGGTTTTCTGATGAAAGGGCTCAAAGGGACTATGGTGGCTGTTTTGCCTATATTCTCAGACTAAGTGGGACAAAGCGTGGCCGCATGCTCAGTTCATCTGCCTTCCGTTAGGTATATCAATCTTGTGAATGATGGAGGTTGCTGGCGGGGTATCATGACCAATTTGAATAGGGGAAGAATGGAAATGGATGGTGTTATGTGGGGATTAGGGACCGGGTGCGTAACTTTCTGTTAGGGGTTAAAGGGAGAGGGGGTTTATGGTTGAATGAAGGACATTATATAGAGATAGGTCCATGGGAGCTGCTGAATTATTATGGAGGCTGGGGGGCAGCATAGAAAAGGGCTTGTCCATGAATCATTGCTTTAGGGGAGGTCAATCTAGGATTGATGGGAGGATGATCCAGGGATTGGGGAATAAAGGGGGGATGGTTTAAAGGGATATGGTAAAATGAGAGAGTCCAATAAAGTGCAAGATGCAGTCCTTGAAAGAGCAATGTATGATGGTTTGGGACAAAATCCTTTTTATGTTTACCAATGTTGTGTATTAAAATTATTTCATGGAATGTAAAAGGACTCGGGGTAGACATAAAAGAATGGTAATTTTGAGGCATATTAGACAGATGGGGGCTCACACAGCTGCACTACAAGAGACCCATTTATTGACAGAGGAGCTGAGCTTCCTTAAGAAGCTGTGGGTGGGCCAGGTTTATGGGGTAGGTAAGGAAATGGCCTCAGGGGGCATGGTGATCTTAATAGGGAAAACCTGTCTGTATCACATAACACAGGTGATTACAAGAGATGATAGTAAAAGGATTTACCTTTCGGGTTATATTTGGGGTAAGGAGCTTACAGTTGCTTCCATTTACGGTCCAACCCCTTCTAATCCTGATTTCTTTGCTTCATTGGAGTTGGATATTACTGTATTCTCTCTGCAGTCCCTCATTTCGGCAGGTGATTGGGATCTATGCTTAAACAACAGGGAGGATAGGATACCACTATCTGGAGGGCCTCTGTCCAGGGCTCAGAAAGCCATGATTAGACTACTGGATGTCACTGCTTTGGTAGATCCACTCCGGACTCATTCTAAAGGGGGCAATAACATGACTTTTTTTTCTGTGGCCCATAAAACTTAATACAGAATTGATTTCTTTCTGGTTAATAGGGTGGCGCTTTGTGAGGTTAAGGAGATGACAACCCAGTGCAGAATTTTTTCGTATCATTTTCCAATTCAAGTAACTTGGGAACTTACAGCTGCACCCCCTAGGCCATATAGACAGAGGTTAAAGGACATGCTTCTGACTGAGGCTTCAGTCCAGAGCAAATTAGAGGAAGCCCTACTAGAGATAATATAAAAACAATTGCCCACTCTTCAGAATAAAAAATTAGCATGGCCAACCTGTAAGGTGCTATATGCAGGGGAAGCCCAAGGTTTCTCAGCATGGAGAAATAGGATGGGATGTGCAAAGGAGGAGTTTATCCAGGGGACTATTGAATCGTTGACTCCTCTGGAGGGCTCCTCTACAGAAATAGACATGGAACTTCAATGTCTGAGAAGAGAAATGTCGGATATCATGTATGGTAAAGTACAATTCTGGTTGAAAAAGATTCAAGCTAAATATTTATTGCAGGGAGATGTACCAGGCCATCTTCTTGCAGCTAGAGTTAAGGAATGGGAGGACACTAGGACGGTTACATCCATACAGTACGCAGGGAAGCGTTTAACAGATCTTCAGAAAATGGCGGACGCGTTTGCCTCTTACTATAAGGACATTTACCAAGCAGAACATCTTGCGGGGGAGATGACAATTAGGTCCTTCCTAGAGGGAATACCATTACCAGTGTTGGATGCTGCACAGATTAGGGAGTTGGCAACCTCAATAAGGGAATCTGAGATAATAGATGTGATTCACTCTCTGCCATCTGGCAAAACTCTGGGGCCAGATGGTCTAATGGCTAAGTTCTATCAGACACATCTCCATACTATACTCCCCTTGCTGAAGGAATTTTTTTGCCATGTAATGCAATAAGGGGTGTGCCACCCTCCCCTCTACCAGGCATATATCTCCCTGGTTCTAAAACCTGACAAGCCTAAGGATTTGCCTGGTAGTTATAGACCCATAGACTTGATGAATCAAGACATTAAGATTCTCATGAGGATCATAGCTAATAGAATACTGAATATTGCCCCAAATTTAATTAGCCACGAGCAGGTGGGATTTATGTCTGGTGGAGGGGCACAGGATGCGCTTAGGAAGCTCCACCACATACTTGGTCAGGTGTCAGATTGCCAACTTCCCCTAGCCTTGATATCTTTGGACGCTGAGAAGGCCTTCAATAGGGTCTCCCACCCATTTCTATTTGCTACAATGGAGAGCATGGGTTTCCCCGAGGGCCTTCTCAGAGGTATTAAAAACCTGTACGCGGCTCCCACGACCAGAGTGTTATGTAATGGGTATATTTCACAGGAGCTTTGCTTAGAGAATGGGACCAGACAGGGATGCCCTCTCTCACCAATATTGTTTAATATGTATCTGGAACCTCTGTTACAGGCAATCAATAGTGATGCTAACATCAAGGGGATCACAATAGCAGGGAGGTCTTTGCAGATGATATCTTGCTACATTTGCAGGAACAGGCCTCAAGTTTTAAGAGGACAGTTGAAACTATTGGGCAATTTTCTAAAGTCTCGAATTATAAGTTAAATTTGAGCAAGGCACAAAATCTCCCTTTGACACCACATGTTAGTAGAGCAGATTTTGAACCATTACAGTTACACTGGGCACCAGACAGGATTAAAGACTTGAGTATATGGATCATGGCTCATATGGAGGAGGGTGTGACAATAAACATGGATATAATTTTGTCAGCAATAAAGGGGGCATACTTAGATGGAATAAGCTACCTTTGAATTTTGCAGCTAGACTGGGGTTAGTTAAAATGAATCTTTTGCCCAGGTTATTATATCCAATCTCTTTAGCCCCATATCACATTCCCAAATTATGGTTTGTAAAAATCAGGAAACTGCTATTGGAATTTTTATGGAATTCCAGGCCTCCTAGGAGAAAACATAGTATCCTGTGCTTACCGCTTAATGTGGGGGGATCAAGCTGCCTGATCTTCAGCTATATTATGTGGCGGGACAAATGGGTCTTATGAGTCAATGGGTTAGTAACTTAGTGGAAGGAACATACATTCCAGTATGGCTACAACTAGAGAGGCAAATATTACAAGACTCAGGCCTTTCCCCAGAGGCGTTTCTCTTTGCTAGTCCAGAGAAATGCCTTAAAAACACATCCCTGACTCCAATCATTAAATCGGCAATGGCCTGGTGGTTATTTCTTACTCCTACCCAGAGAAGGGGTCAAATGAGGACTTAAGAACAGCCTTTGCTGGGCAACCCTAATTTTCTGATTGGGGTTAAGGCTATTACTTAGTGTTGGGCAGCTCAGCTCCTGAGCCTATAATTAATGGATGCTATAAAGGACAATAGAGTGGTTCTCCCAGGTAAGTGTGATACAGTGCACTTTTCCAAAAGGTTACAGCTTAATAAAATGCTGGAAGGGGTCTGGAAAAGGTTCAGGGGCCCACCAGGAAATCCATTCACATGGGACATGCTGAAGGAAGTGGATCCTACTTCTCAGTCTTTATCTAAAGTATACAAAGTGCTTTTGAACTATGTCAGCCCGAGTTCTCCCATCAGGGTTTCATATTGGGATAGAACATTGGCCCCCCAGAGGCCTGCTTGGGACACTATATGGAGGAATCACAAGTACATATCTATCCCCAAGTATAAGACTCTGCAATTTTTTATTGTTTCCAATATGTACTTTACGCCTGTGAAACTATGTGATAGACACCTTAGACAGACAGACCTGTGTTTAAGGTGTGGAGTGGGTTCAGGTGATATCCTACACGTGATGTGGGAATGCAGTAAGATTGCACCTCTTTGGGTTGAAATTAAACAACAGATGGACCTTCTGTTGGATTATTCAGAATTTATATTGCCCGAAATATGTATCTTAGGAGATACATCGCAGATACAAGAGACCACACCTAAATATCATTTATCTTTGATGTCTGCGATAGTTAAGTCTGTTATATTGAGACACTGGAAGGATGACTATATCTATTCTTATGAGCAATGGGCGAGAGATCTTATTTGTGCCTTGGGAAGAATAAAGAGGCATGCTTGTATGGAGGGAAGGAAAGGGTTATATAAAAAAAGATGGCCGGTTCTGGAGGCAATCTACTCACTGCAGGTTAATAATACCCAAACACAGGCCTGTCTATCGGGTTGGGATCAGCAAGAGAGTATTATTTAAGAGAAATGTATAGCTTGATTTAGAATTTTTTATGTCTTGAGTGGATATATTATTCTATTCGCAATCGTTTTTGGGTTGCATTGGTACTAGTAAATTGGCGATAAGATAAGGGTTTTGACCTGCTTAGGTTCAAGGGTGGAGGTGGACTCTCTCTCTCTTTCCAGGAGACACAGCTTGGGGCCACCTTCCTGAGGGTAATGTTTATTTATTTATTTATTTATTTAGTTAAACATCAGTTTAGAAACCTTTGAGCCAGAGGCTCATTTACAAAGGTACCTCATCACAAAGAGGACATCAGAACAGTAGTACAAGGGACACAGTACTTACAAACAAAAAAGTTACAGTTCAATTACAGTTTTGTTACAATAGAGTTCAATCTCCAACGAGCAAAAGATAACAAAAGGTGCAAAACTTATGGTCGGGGGAGAGCTGGTGGGGTAGAAGGAGGGAGATAGGGAGGAGGAATAAGTAGGGAAAGGAAGGGGCAGCTCAGTGAGCATTGTCAAACAGAGTATATATATATATATATATATTTTTTACACTAGGCTAGTGGCAGTTGCATTTTGCGAGAGCTAAGCAGGAAGTTCTGAGCCTGGGCTTAAAGCAAGCTAAGGTTAGAGAGTCTGAGACACTGGCAGGAGGAGTTATACCAGTGGGGCATGCGGTGAAGATGCCCTCTGACCTTGTGAGGTCCTGGCTCTCGAGAATAACTAAGGGTAGCTCTTGACGAGCTCGCGCGTGATCAGGTCGGTGCAGTACGGCGAATGGAGTTGGATGAGCCTATGGGGACAGGCCATGCAGGGTTTAAAAGTGAGCTGGCATGTCTGATACATGAGTCGCTCTTCCAGGTTGAGTAGGGTAGCCAGGGTGTACAGCTCACATGTGTGAGTGAGTCTGGGAGCACCAGTGATAAGTCTGCAGGCCTTATTTACTGTGAGATGAACCTTGTTGAGGGCAGTCTGATCTGCTGAGCCATAGACCGGAAGGCCATAGTCAATGAGAGGCATGACAGAGGAGGTGACAGCCAGGCGGAGGGCATCAGGAGGGAGGCATTTCTTGTGCCGGTAAAGAATGCCTAGCCGTGAGTTGGCGACAGAATATAGGGTAGATATATGTCCATGAAGAGTGCAGGGTCAAAGGTTATACCAAGATATTTATAGGATTGCACCTGGTCAATGACGAGATTGGGTGTGGAGTGGACAGCTAAGGAAACTTGCTGTACTTATTTTGGGGTGGGAGAAGAGCATCGTTTTGTTTTCTTAAGGTTGATAACAAGTCGGTGCTCAGTGAACCAGGTAGCTGCAGAGTCAAAAGACTAGTTGGAGGAGTTCTGTAGCAGCATGGGGTCATTGTGGGAGGCAACGAGAACAGCATCATCAGCATAGAGAAGCATCTTACCCGTACAACTGCTGGGTAGGGAGTTAAGAAAGAGTGAGAATAGTAGGGGTCCAAGAATTGAGCCCTCTGGCACCCAGAGCGAATGGGGCATGTTTCAGAGAGAGTACCATTGACTTTCACATTGGGAGCAGGCGGAGAGATAGCTGGTGCACCAGGAACAGGTCCTGAGGCAAAGCCTATTAGGTCGAGGTGGAGAGCAAAAGAGGATGCGAAAACAGTATCGAATGCTTTAGACAGGTCAATGAATATAGCACCAGCCAGGGCACCAGAGTCCAAGGAGGCATGGAGGAAGTTGGAAAATTCCAGGAGTGCTGTATTGGTACTATGACCTGCTCTGAACCCGTGTTGTTCAGGGCAGAGAACATTATACTTACAGAGGTAGTCAGAGACTTGGGACGCTACAATTTTCTCTAACGCCTTAGAGAGGGGGAGAGGATTGAGATGGGTCGGAAGTTACCGGAAGAGTCCTGTCACCACCTTTATGGACAGGGGTAACTGTGGCACCTTCCAGGCAGAGGAATTTTCCGAGACAGAGTGATTTGTTGAAAATGCATGTAATAGGTGAGAGGACCTGATCCAAGACCTGAAGTAAAAGGCAGGGATCAAGTGAGTCATTACCGATGGTGTTACCTTTAGGGCTTTTAGCAAGTAAGGCCAATCTCTTGCATGGTGACACGACGCAGGTGGAAAGAGAGGGCGGCAATGGGTGGTGGTACAGATGGAGGAGGTGGACTGAAAAAGTTACCAGGAAGTACTGAGCTAAGGTCGAAAGGAGTTATTGAGGTGGGAGGCAATGAGGGCAGGGTCAGAGGAGGCGGTACCATTGATGTTGAGAAGAGAAGGAGAGGGACTGGGAGTGACCATTAAGTTGCTTGATGTTGTCCCAGAAGCACCTGGGGTTCCCCCAGGAGGAGGTAAGAGAGGCTTGGTAGTATTCCGCCTTTGCTTTGCGGATGGCCCAGGTGCACTGGTTACGGGCAGCAGCATAGGACTGCCTGTCAGCTGAACGGCCAGTAGCAACAGCAAGGTGCCAAAGATTGTCACGTTGCTTAAGTTGCCACAGAAGGGCAGGGGTGATCCAAGGGGCATGTTTCACTTTGGACCTCCTAGCAGTTATGGGAGCAAAGATATCACAGGCAAATGTTGCCCAGGTTGTGGTCTAGGTTCTTAAAATTTAGAGGGTAATTGTACTTCTGTTTCAGAGGCTTTACCCCTGTGGGATAGAAAAAGTTTTTGGCATAATTAATTTCAGACAGGGCTGTTACAGTTTTTGTTAATATTTTGGAGGTTAACCCCATCAGCTGTGTATGTATATAATTGAGGTTGTACATAGTTTTCACAATCAGTTTTGGGATTGTGAATCCTGGCTCCGTCTGTGTTATAAGTGTGTATGTCTAATAACTCGAAAGTTTCTAATACAGATGTCTTTAAAAAAAAAATATCTCAGCAAGATATTAAATTTGCCGTGTATCTGAGACCCCCAAATTTGTGTAGCTATTTGGCTGAAAATAATAATGTCATCCAGTGGGCATGGTGACATAGCACGCCCACCTTAACCCACGGGGGGGTCAAACTTCTGGAGTCAAGCTAGTGCATCTGGTGGGTAAGTAAGGTAGCCAATACATAATTTGAAAAATTAGGTAGGGCTAGTCCACCCCTGGACTTGGGGAATTGTAACTTACCAAGTGCTATTGTTAGTCGCTGCCCCACCAAAGATAAGACAAGAACATTCAGTTCCACTTCATGATCTTGTTTTTGGTGGGGACTAGTGGGATATTTTGCATGAGATATAAAAAGTGGGGCAAAATATTAATTTAGACAGATTGCACCTGAGAGATAAGGGACACAGGGAAATGAGTACAAGCCTGAAGATCTGACTGGATCTCAGAGAGGAGAAGATCATAATTACAAGAGAATATCATGGAAGAGTCCATGGGTAGTTGAATACCTAAATATCTAATGTGTTATCAGTTCCATTTAAAAGGATATTTCTGTTGTATGGTTAATGAAAGGGTACCTTGCACAAACAGTATCTCCATCTTCTGTGGGTTTATTTTGTAACCTGAGACTTTTTCTATCAGCCTCATGCTGCAGTCAAGAGTTGCTAAGGAGGGTTTTGGGTCTGTAGTATAAAGCAGGAGGTTATCTGCATAGTAGGCCAACTTGTGTGTTTGATCACCCAGCTTATATCCTGAAATACCCCAAGACTGGTGAAGAAACTGAGCAATGGGTTCAACATATAATGCAAATAAATAAGGGGAAATGGGGCAGCCCTGTCATGTTCCCCTGGACAGGGGAAGATGAGGGGAATGAGAACCATTAATTTTAACTGAAGCCTCAAGATTAGCATAAATGCCTCTAATATTATCTAGAAATTCTTTCAGGAATCCAAACTTTGGCAAGGTATGAAGTAAAAAGAGCCATGACACCATGTCAGAGGCCTTCTGTGCATCTAAACTAAGAATCATCAAGGGAGTTTTTGTAGAATGGGCGTGATTGATTAATTATAATGTTCTTTTAATGTTATCTGTGGTCTGCCTGAGTTTAATAAAGCCAGATTGGTCAGGATGGGCTAAAGGGGGACTATATTATCTAGGCAATGGGCAACTATGCTCGTGTACTGTAGATCTTATAATCTTGGTTGAGGACCGATATTGGGCGGTAAGAGTCATACACTTGGGGTGGCTTATCAGGTTTTAGATTTACAGATATGGTGGCCTGTCACCAGCAAAGGGGATATTCTGCAGTTCTGTGGTCTTCTCTTAAAGCTGCCAGTAAAGGCTCTTTTATGATGTCATACATGATCTTAGAAAATTCTGCTCTATACCCATCCGGACCAGGACTCTTTCCTTTTTTCAAATTATGAATTGTGCCCTGGAGTTCTTGTTCCGATACGGGTGAAAGCAAAGCAGCCTGATGATGTGGGCCCAGGTAAGGGAGCTTCAACTTTGCGAGAAAGCCTTCTATATTCGTTGGAGAAGGGGGAGTAGTCTCTGAATACAAATCAAGATAATACTGTCTAAATACCTTCTGGATTTGAGAAGTAGTTGTTACTAATCTCCCTGTATGAGGATCCTTAATTTTCAGGATTAATGTCATCTGAATTTCCTTTCTAAGGTGAAATGCCAATACCTTTGAGGCCCTCACCCCTCCATCATAATATCTCTGGTGGAGCTAGATCAGAACTTGTTCTGTCCTGTCTGTCAGAATTTTGTGAATTGCCAGCTGAGTCTTTAACACCTGCTGGGCCAAAGAATGGTCCCCCTGCATCTGTGCAATCTGCTAAAAATTCAGATTATCCTGCAATTCCTGAAGTTTCGCCTCCCTCTGTTTCTTTTTCCGGGCTGAAAAGGTAATAATGTGGCCTCTTAATACTGTTTTCACTGTATCCCTCATTAATTGGGGGAATCTGGGGTAAGACATTGTCTTGTATTATCTTGGGGATAAGGTCTTTCAATGATTCCCTAAAGGAAGGGTCCCAAAGTAGCGAGTTGTTTAGACACCAAAAGGTGTTTTTATGTTCTTGCAGTAGGTTCAGCTCCAAGGTAATTGGTGCAAGATCCAAGAGGCAAATGTTCTTGATCTCAGAGCTATGCACCAAGTCCAGGAACTTGCTGCCAATACAAAAGTAATCCAATCTTGAATAGTGTTTATGCACATTTGAGTAGTAGGTAAACTGCCGAGTCGAAGGAAGTAAGTGGCGCCACACATCTACAAAACCAATTTCCATCAGCATTCTGCACAAGTGTTGCTGTCCCATGGTAGAGGGTGGGGCACCAGGGGATGTTATATCTAAGATCGGATTTAATAGTTAGTTAATATCACCCCCCTAAAATGAGGTGGCCTTGCTTATGAGTAACTATAGCATCCAGAATATGTTGAATAATTGAGGAGTCACGCCCTGGAGGAATATATATGCTTCCCACTGTTAGCTGTTGTCCATGAACAGTGCCTGAAGCTAAAGCCAGTCTGCTCTCCTTGTTCACATATTGACTAGCAAGTATGAAAGGAGAATTTTTGAGAATTAAAACTACAGCCCCTCGTTGACATCCATGCCTATATGCGGAATCTATGACATGGGAAAAAACAAATTTCAATAGCTCTTGGTGCTCCTCAGCAGATAAGTGGGTCTCCTGTAGCAACAGGACTCGGAGGT